>JAVANC010000027.1:38620033-39213962 GCA_033319125.1 Parnassius glacialis
ATCTCTGGCTGCCATTGTCACGTTTCTTTTAGAACGAACTGACGTAACGCGCGTTTTGTTTATTTTAAAGGGATGAATTTGCAAAAGCTCAATATGGTGATTATATTGCTTCAAATATTTTTTTAATATGAAACTGTTATTAAATGAATTGCTGCGTTACTTACCATAAATTGAAATATAAAATATAACACATTTTTCGCGATGTACCGTAAGATTTTACTATGTTTATAGGAACCACAGACAATATTATTTAAGAAACAAAAAAACAAAACATATGTGCTGACCTAGAAGTGGGAATAATATCAATATTTAAATATTGTTATCACATCTAAATTGAGATTTTGTAAGTTACGCCTTTTGACACTCGGCTCATATCTGAGGTCATTGTCCGTTTTTCTCAATCGATATGGCACATACTATAGTAATGTTTTTTTTATATGAGAGAGGGCAAACGAGGATACAGTCACCCAAATGTGTTGCGGGCCTTTTAAAAAAGGGCAGGCTCTTTTCTTCAAGGTCGCTAAGTCGTATCGATCCGAAAAATTGCTGGTGGTATTCGATTCCATAAGGAAGTTGTGCGAGAAAGAAAACTTCTTCTAAATCGCACAGTAGTGGACCACCAATTATCCAAATGGTACGGACGGTATCTCGAGTTCTGTTGCGATGTGCGATGGTTTGAGCAGTTGGAATGAGTCCGAACAATTCCTCTGAGTACTCCCTCTGGTAGATACGATAGAATACGTAAAGACACGCAACATCTCTTCGCAGCGCCAGTGAGTCATGCCGATCAGAAAGAGCTCGGTCGCCGACGATTCGAACCGCTCTGCGCTGGATGCGATCAAATGGAAGGAGCTGGCACTGGGGAGCCTAGGCCCAGAGATGGGAACAGTATATCATATGCGGCCGAACCTGTGCTTTGCTGCTTTGTATAGTTGCAGGTGCTGTGCCGGTATGAGCAGACGTTTGTCCATGAGCAGTGTTAAGTAAACATTAAAAAGTAAATTAAACGAGAGCAGTTTCTGCCGACAAACTATTTAATGGCTTGGGAGACTATATCCTGAAATATATTGCACAATTTATTCGTTAAAAAGTAGATAAATTAAAAAGATATATTATTTCATCAAAACATGCTCGTTGATAACAAAGCTTGTTACTCCTTAACGTCGTGTTAATTCAAATATGAAATTAGCTCGTTAAATAAAACACATTTAAACTTTACTTAATTAACGACATTACTCGAAAGATAATTTTTCGGTACATTCACTAGTTTTGCTCCTGTGTGAGCAAAACTATTCGTCAACAAAAACATTTTAAAAATAAAGTGATGTTAGCAAACTAAATTTTAGTTAGTTGCATAATTTTATTATAAAACAAGCTTTGATTACCTATGGGTATTAAAATGAATCACCAGTATATATAGATATTACAATAAACATATCATAACAATTCTTTCCATTTTTAAAAAAGATTATTGTATTATTGGCTTTTAAAAAGAGGATACGTGTAAAGTTTCTTTAGCCATTTCCACAGTTACTATAAACTTTACCGATCTTCCACGGGCAGAGGAATTCGTTTTGAAAAAAGAAATACGTTCTAATGTTTAACAAATGATATTTTGCTTTCTTACGCCGAAAACTATTTTTTTTTATAGGATAAGGGTGACAAACGAGCACACAGTCCACCTGATGGTAAGTGGTTGCTGCGGCCCATAGACATCTACATCTATCCTCTATTACAAATAAAAATGTAGATGCGTTGTCACCCGTGAGGACTAAGATGGAATGCCTCATTTCCAGTAAAAAGGGCCTCCGGCCACCTGCACTCACCAAGCGAAACGCAGAGGTAAACCTCTACTTCACGCTGGTTTTCTGTGAGGTCGTGGTACCACCCCGGTTCGAGCCGGCCCATCCGTGCGACAGCAAAAGCTGCCGCGTGGCTCTACCACTGTTAGAGTTAAATAGTTATAATTTACAGTTACAGCCTATAAAAAGTTCACTGCTGAACATAGGCCTCCCCATATATTGCCTCATAGTGACAACTATGGGGAGAAGAACTCATAGGAGATATTTGCCATTTTTGCCATGCTTGGAAGGTGGCTTGGTAACTGCAGTTTTTTTTATAATTTAGTTGTTATTACAAAAACGCTTCTGGTCATCTCTTGGTTAATTTAATTTAATTTCAACATACAGAAAATTTAAACAGCAGTAGCGTCGAAAGGAATAAAGGGCGCACAAAATATTAGAAGAAAGGAACTAAAGCGAATATTGCAAATGAGTTAGATCAGCACTCTAACCGCTAAGCGCCTTTTTTTGTTCCTTTTATAGCTATCGGCTATTTGAAAAATTTCTCCCGTCAATCGACCACTTCCCATGATATAAACGGTCGGAAACTTCTCCTTTTGTCTTTCTATTTAAAAAAAATAAACTCATGGACCGTTTTGAAATTCGAATACGCCCATGAGTGGTTCTTTGCAAATATAAATTATCGATTGAAGTTCTTTCATTCGTTCTTAGTTAGAGTTCATGTAGTTGCATTTTCAGTTGTCGAATGATAATAAAATTAAATTCGTTGAAGATATATCGTATAATTATAACACGTTGAACTTTATACTTTTTAAATCCGTTTTTGTTTTTTTTTTGGAGCCTTGGTCTCGGTAGGTGTTTTTGATATAGAAGAGAAGGCAAATAAGTATGTGGCTCACCTGATGTTAAGTGATTACCACCCATGAGAAACCGCAACACCAAAGGATTAGCAGTTGCGTTGATAGCTTTTTAAAAAGGAGTAGGCTCTTTTCCGAAAGGTCTCTAAGTTTTAGTGGTCCAGAAAAATCGCTGGTTATAGCAGATCCTGGGTCTGTCATCCTTATTTATTTATTTATTCTTTATTGCATTCCTTAATCTAAAAGAATACAAAGGGCGGCCCTAACCCTTAATGCCTTGTGGCATTCTCTACCGGTCAACCCATGGAGTGGTGAGAATTTGAAGTAGGTTTAGCAATATAGAATGAATATATATGATACTGATAATTAATTACGTTATATATACAATATATTTATTTATATTTTGTTTATTTATTGTATATATTTGTAAAATACAAATATATACAATAAATAAACTATAAAAATATATCCTATTTATACATGTATTTAAATCGTTAAAAACACTATAAAGTTTAAGATTTGCTGAGTCATGAGAAAAAGAAGACATTTTTAACTTGAAAATATACGTAATTCTAGTTGACCTGTGCCCACTTTAATGGACGTCAATAATTTTAACTTATGATGAAATTATCTTGTGTAGTTCTTAGTACTGAGTGTTTAGGATTTATTTTCGGAATTGATTGACAAATATTTTTATTTCATAATAAAAATATTATTAATTACAATCAAATATGGCCTATGTCACTCAGGAATAATCAAGCTTTCTACTGGTGAAAGAATTTTTAAAATTGGTTCAGTAGTTCCAGAGATTACTTCCTACAAACAAACTCATAAACTTACAAACTTTACCTCTTTATAATATTAGTATAGAAATACCTACATTTGTAGTAATAAGATGTCATGAAATGAATTTAACTCAAACCTTACCTTCATGATTTAAGGGTAAATACTACTGAGGATTATTACGTTTCCGAGCAATATTAAACCACATTTTGTTTTACTGGAAAACGATTCTAGAAAAACCTTTTTTATGGGATTAAATTCGATCGAAGTCATGTCTGGGGGATTGGGAGATTAATGTCGCTAGCAGTGTGCCTGAATTGTCTCTATCGATATCCTACATATAAAAATAAACATGATACAAATATTAAAACAAAATACGTTGCTGAATTAATTGTATTTAAAATATTTTTTCAACCAAATCGTAATGTCAAAAAACCATAACAAACGAAAGAAATTGAATTTTTTGAAATTCGAAATCCTATGGTAGGAAAGATGTTTTAAATTTTAATTGAGTTTAAAAGAAATGTGTACCTGTGCATTATATAACAAATTAAATGTTGTTCGTATTTAAATTATCATCTGAAATAAAGATAAAAAAAAAATAATTAAGAATATATAGTTGGTCTGATTTATTAACATTTTATTATGATCAACTTTCTTTAAATATAACAGAAAATAATAACTAAAATTATTGTTATACTTAATTTTTTTTCAAATATTTTATAATTTATATGTCACATCGATACGAGTCGACCTAAGGCATAATAATTACATAGTAATTCTATTTATCATATTATTTTATTTTATTATCTAACTAGCTGTTCATTATATTGTTATATTGCTCATAACCCTAATTTTTTATCTCAAATATAAGTAGCCCAAGTTACTCCTTAGAACATCAGCTATCTGCCAGTGAAAGCCCCGTCGAAATCGGTCCAGCCGTTTCGGAGATTAGCCGGAACAAACAGACAGACAGACAGGCAGACAGACCGACAGAGAGACAGACAAAAATTAAAAAAAAAGTGTTTTTGTTATAAGTACCGTATATACATTCATAATATGCATTTAGCAAAAAGCTGTTATTTTAATATTACAAACAGACACTTCAATTTAATTATTTGTATAGATTTCTTTTTTTATACTATGCTAAATTTAAAAAAAATGCGTAGTCAGACCTCAGATATGATTTTTACCTTGTTATCCTTCTGCCACGAGCAGACACCCTTCTTATCGGAAATGCGGCACTTGAGCAGTGCATCTTCGCCCGGATTCACCTCCGTATACGTTGGCAGCTCAACAAATCGTTGCACTCCATCTGGAATAAGTTGAAAATTAATAGATAATATGAATTGAAATTGAATAGAAATATTATAGTATTTTACGTTTTATATATATATAATAATTATTGCGTAAGTATTTACGCAAAAACTAGCAATATTATAATACTAGCTGTTCCCCGCGGCTTCGCCCGCGTGTAATTTAGGTTTTTAATTTTTTGCGCAGAACCTTAATTCCTTTTCTAAAACAAAATTAGCCTAAGTTACTCCTTATAACATCAGCTGTCTACCAGTAAAAGCCCCATCAAAACCGGTCCAGCCAATTCGGAGATTAGCCGGAACAAACAGACAGACAGACAGACGGATAGACAGACAAAAATGTAAAAAAATGTCTTTTTGTTATAAGTACAATATATACTTTCATATGCATTTAGTGAAAAGCTGTTATTTTGACGTTACAAACAGACACTCCAATTTTATTTATTTGTATAGATGTATAGATGGTGTTGTTATTTCCTCACAAATATATACAACAGACGACCGACAAATATTAGCAACGACGTGAAAATTGATCACGTCGATCTAAATTTCATTTCATTATTTAATAAAAGCTCTGATATGTCCTCTAAACCGAATTTCTTTTATGGTGTACAAGTATTTGTGAAAACACAGGTGTACTGTACTCTCTATTCTCTCACTGTTGTAGTCCGATGGGACGGTAAGCATAACAATAAAATTGATGTTAACAATATCAATGACGCCGTCGGAGCTCAAGCTCTGTTTGCTCACGTACTCATTCATTTCAAACGAAAACGCCTATCCTCTTCCATACCCAACACACTACAATTTAAAAAGAATTGTAAAGGTAATTAATGGAATTCCTATAATTTCCAAAGGAGTATTTAAAGATTTTACCTTCATAAAAGTACATTTTACCTCAATGTTGTGAAATTAATTGTGCAAGACACTTATGACTGAGAGCAAAGAAAATAATATAGAAATTATTTTCAATTATATTGCGCCAGTATCATCATTGTCTGCGCCATGTGGTGGCACTCATTACAACAATCAACCAAACAAATATGAAATTGAACCAACCAAACATGAAAAGGGAAAGATCATTTTCACAAGTGACAAGTCATGCTACCTTAGTCCTCACGGGTGACATCGCATTCACTTTCGATTTACATGTAGCGTGTCAATCTCGAGTTTAAGCTCAACCTTCACAATGTCAAAAGTTGAGCCCGAACCATAGTATTATGTTACACGAGATCCGAGTCTAAATACTAGTATAGATGGAGTGACAACCTGCATGCAGGTAGTCGATGGACCGTATTCTGTGGCAATCTATGGGGAGACCTATGTTCATCAGTAAACTTGTGTTGGACTGTAATGATTTCTAATAAATGTAAGGTGCAGTAAAATAATATTATCTAGGCCAATCTAAACCACTGCATTCCAGCCACTAAGAGTCACCTGTATACGGCTTATTGTTATGCACACCGCGATACCGCAGTCGTTCCCACTCTTACTTATCCATACTTTTCTTGTACCAATGAAATGACTAACCGATAACCTTTTGAAGGCTCAAAACTGTTTGAAAGATGTGTTCAGATAAGAGTTACTATATCAGAGACACGACAGTTTTAAAATATGCCGGTGTTCCCAAAATATAAGAAAAAGTTAAGTTTTAGCCTATGTACGTTCTAATCCTAGGTACACACCTCCTCCCATTTCTAACAGGGTTTTTGGAGCAAAAAGAAGTCTCAAAACCGTTCAGGTGGTGGTTTGATTAACGTGACTTGCATTAATACTCTAAGCGCTTAAACCGATTTAAAAAAGGAGAAGGTTCTCCAGGCAACTGTATTTTTTTATTCTACCTCGTTGGTCTAGTGGTCGTAAACGCGTCTGCTGTCATGATATCCCGGGTTAGAATCCTGGGTCGGGCCAAAAAAATAGGTTATTGAGTTTTTCAGTCAAGAAATTCTCAATAGTAGAATAAAAAAAAATAGCAGCCCGGAGTCACGAAATTGGCGGTGTTTCACGCCCGTGCCTGGGAAACCACGTAAAGTCTTTGATTCAGCGCCTGATCTCTCTCCGGTCGTGTTGAATGGCCGTTCCATCGGGCTATGAGAGTGAGGGAATAGAGAGTGCACCTTTTTTATAGGATAGGGTGACAAACGAGCACACAGTCCACCTGATGGTAAGTGGTTGCTGTGACCCATAGACATCTACATCTATCCTCAATAAAGGATCAAAATGTAGATGCACTGTCACCCGTGAGGACTAAGATGGAATGCCTCTTTTCCAGTAAAATGCATCTCCGGTACTACATTCACCATACGAAACACAGCAGTGTCAAGCTGCCATTTTACGCTGGTATTCTGTGAGAGCGTGGACCTTCCCTGGTCGAGCCGAACCATTCGTGCTACAAATATACACTTGTGTGCTTTTTTTTTTTCAAATAACTTTGAAATTTCTTCTCGGATTGCTTTTAATGTAATAAATTATTTAATAAATTGGTATAAAAATGTCATAATAGGTGGAATTGGTAGCGCTTTACATTTGAAATTAGCGGCAATTTTCTGGGATGGCCTGTAGGATCAACCGTATTTTTTATTGAATAGGGTAATCTCATTAAAATTGAAAGAAAAAATCCAAAATCTAACTCTGAGAGTGGCAACATAGGGGAGGACCTTTTTTATGTGACTATAATATAGACTATGTTATTGTTTAGTATACTAAAATGGGACTTTTATAGAAAAAGTACCTCAATAGCTTTTAAACCCCAAAAAGAGAAAAATATTTCTAAGACTGTTAAGACAAAGCGTATCGAAGAATTACAGCTCTGATTTCTGAAGCTATTAAATAACGTGGAAATCATTTGATTCTTACTGTTATTTTAACTTGGTTTTTACTTTTTTTAGGACCCATTTTTCAATCGTCAGGTAAAAGTTATCCATCAGAATAAATTATGACCTGACTGAATATAAAAGTGACACAATTAAATTATTTTGTTCTTCAAACTGTTATTTTTAATTTGCTCGTGTTGTTTATCCTATGAATAAATTTTAACTGAGGATTGAAAAATCGTCCCTAAGTTTTATTAATAATTTTTCACTATCGTTACGTAGTACTATTATTTATGCTGCGCTGTCGTCTACAACCACGATATATCTCTTCGTTCCAAGATTTACCTACTAAAGTTGAATACTTAATTCACGAGTCATTTCGAATGTTCACGAAGATTTATTCGCAGTATCAGCGACAATATTTTACATGCATTTAGTATTATAGAACATTTATATTCATGCGGCGAGTCCACGTACGTATAGCCAAGTGAAGTGAGAAATGAAAGCAACAATTTTCTTTTGCGATTTACACAAGTATTCGCTAACATTCACGACACGGCCATGCAGATCTTCTTACCGTTACAATCTCTACGAGGTGAACTTTCCATTCCACTTTGTGAACGTATTTGAAGTTTATATTCAAATACGAAAAAAATCAATTTAAAAAGTGACAGTCTATATTCGTTCCGCTGCGCACAGTTTTCGTTTTAATGGGGTGTGTTCCCATCCATCCATCCATTACAGTCTCTCAAAAGTCCACTGATGAAAACAGGCCTGCCCTACTCGTATATATCGCCCCATAAGGGAAATATTTGCCATAGTTACGATTTTTAATTTATATAGTTTTAAGTTGTTTAATAATCTTATATTTACACAAACACTACACATTAAATGAAGCTAATTATACGGATTTTATCGCGATTAATTTTAACTTTTTAATTGCTTCAAATATTGACGGCTCCGTGGCGCAGTGGCTTAGCAATGAGTTGCTTCCGCTGGGGGGCGCGGGTTCGAATCCCGCACGGATATTTGTATGGCCTACAAATAATTGTTCCGGGTCTGGATGTTTGTCCTTGTGCAATTTGTGTTTGTAAACTGCCTCCACGATACAGGAGAAAATCCTAGTGTGGGGGTAACGATTTTATAAAAAAAACATCGAAAAAAAAACATCAAAAAAGCACCCAAAACATCGGCAATTAAATAGTTAAAATTAAACGCGATAAAATCTGTAAAGTTAATTTAATTTAATTTTAAGTTGAAGTCGTTGTCGCCTCTTATATATTATATATTATCTATACAAATAAATAAAATTGAAATGTCTGTTTGTAATGTCAAAATAACAGCTTTTTACTAAATGTATTAAATATTTATCAGCTGATATGAATTCAGTTATTCCACTGCTGGTTTTAGGTTTCAGTATTTTCATGATTTTTTTTTATGAAATTATCGTTTCATTTAGCTGTACTAACATGATGGCGCGTGAATAAATCTAATAAAACGTTGTAAAAATATGATTTTTTTTTCATCAGGATCAAACCATTGACCCATGATCAAAGGTATACTTGGTGCTGTCGCCTGTCTTAGTTTTCGGGAGCGTTCCAAAAATACCCTGTATATATATATATATATATATATATATATATATATATATATATTATATATATACATATACTAATGTACATATGAAAGTACGAGGACGACACTGAAAGTTTTTAGAACTGGCCACTTGTAAACGATATGATAAAAAAATAAGCTCAAATTTTGAAAATAGATATTATTGTGTATGTATTTTATTAATTTGTCATTTGTTTACGATTTGGTAGCAAATTGCCTGTGTCAGGTCAGCATGAATATAACGTGTGAAAATTTTCGTACAATGATTTTTTATGACTTTCGATGTCATTTAAGTCAACAAGAAAGTTATGATATACTTCGATTGGCCTTTCACGATGAAGCCCCATCTCGTGACACTGTTTGCAACTGGTTTAATGAGTTTTAACGTGGTCGCACTAATCTCACCGATGATCTGCATGAGGGACGGCCTTCTACGGCGACGACTGAAGATAACATCAGTGTTGTGCGGCGTATGATAAAGACTGACAAAAGAGTGACTTATCAGCAGATTCGGACAAGCTTAGGCATTTGTATGAGTTAAGTGCACAAAATCCTCCATAAACCTTTAGCGAACAGAAAACTTTGTGCCCGGTGGATACCTCATGATTTGACAAAGGCCCAAAAACTCCGCCGTGTGGATTGGTGTCGTGAAATGGTTCAAAGATTTAACGGAGGTTCGGGAGAAACGACCTCGCAGTAGGATCCTCCTTCACCACGACAACGCCTCGTCGCACACCGCCAAGCAAACAATCGACTATTTGGCGACGTCAGACGTGGAATTACTGGGTCACCCGCCTTATAGCCCCGACCTCGCAGCTTGCGATTTTTATTTATTTCCGAAAATAAAAGAAAAACTTCGACGAAAACGTTTTTGGACGCCAAGGAAGCAGTGGCTGCGTTTCAAAATGCCGTCGAAGAAAGCCCTAAGGACGTGGGACAAAGTGCTTTTCGCAGTGGTTCCATCGGATGCAGCGATGTATTGATGTAAATGGACACTATTTTGAAAATATATAATAAAACTAATAACTTGCTAGTTTGTTCAGTTCTTGATTTTATAAGAACTTTCATTGTCACCCTCGTATATATGGTACTTGTAACAAAAAAAACACAATTTTTAAATTTTTAACTGCCTCTCTTTCTGCCTGTTTGTTCCGGCCAATCTCCGAAATGGCTAGACTGATTTTGACGGGACTTTCACTGGCAGATAGCTGATGTTATAAGTAGTAACTTACGCTACTAGAAAAATGATTATGGTTCCAAGTAAAAATATTAAAATCCATAAAATCTAATCGAAATAAATTATACGCGGGAAATGTCGCGGGGAACAGCTAGTTATATATATATATATATATATATATATATATATATATATATATATATATATATATATATATATATATATATATACCTATGTTACATTGCAGCATATGGCTCAGTTAATTTCATCGACAACCTTCATGTTTTATCCAGTAGTTAAAAATGCACAATGAATAAGTTAATATGAAAAACCTTAAAGCATTTAACGAAGTATATAATTTAATTTCTGTTCGGGGAGAAATACGTCACCGTTATACCTAGCTCGAACAGTTAATCAAACGACGGTCGTAATTATCGCTCAGTCAATCACCCTTTCATTACTATGCTTGAACAATACTTGAGTTAAGCTCTAATTAAACTGTGGTTGATAAAATAATCCGTATCTATTCAAATAAATAAAATTGAAATGTCTGTTTGCAAAAAGCGACTGGTGTAAGAATATCCACTTCTCCGTTCAACCCGTGGGTGTCGTAAGAGGCGACAGAGGGAAATATATCAGGAGATAGGCAGCAGCGTCTTCCTAATAACGACTAAAAATAAAAAATAAACTGCTGTTGCCAACCTGCTTGCCAAACGTGGCAACTGTAGAAAATATCACCCTTATTGGGCAATCTATAGGGGAGGTCTATGTTCAAGAGTGGACTTTAATAGGCTGTAACGGTCTGTTTGTAATGTCAAAATAACCACGTTTTACCAAGTGCTCATGAAAGTAAATAAGGTATGTATAACAAAAAAAAATAAAGTGTTTGTTCGTCTGTCTGTTTATTCCGTTTAATTTCCGAAATGGCTGTACCGATTCTGACGAGACTTTCATTGGCAGATATATGAATGTTAAAAACAAAGTTAAATGTTAAAAAAAATATGTAGGAAAAAGAATTAGGGTTCCGCGTAAAAAAATTAAAACCCATAAAAGTCTAATCGTAATAAATTCCACGCGAACGAAATCGTGGGGAACAGCTAGTTAATAATAAAATATTAATTAACGTGCGATGAAATAGTCAAACGTCTATAACCCTCGCTACCTATTCCGTTGATTACTTACTTATGCTATCTCTTGACAGGCTAGCTACATAAAGTATGGCATGTCGTAAAATTATTATTCCGCTATCTATTTCAGTCCACGAGAGTTTCTTCATTTATAAAAAGATGTTAATTGTTAATAGCTAAATAGCTTTTTAAGTTGTCTCTACAAGTCTTACTTAATTGTATATAATAATGATTACATTTTTAACAGTGGTAGAGCCACGCGGCAGCTTTTGCTGTCACACGGATGGGCCGGCTCGAACCGGGGTGGTACCACGACCTCACAGAAAACCAGCGTGAAGTAGAGGTTTACCTCTGCGTTTCGCTTGGTGAGTGCAGGTGGCCGGAGGCCCTTTTTACTGGAAATGAGGCATTCCATCTTAGTACTCACGGGTGACAACGCATCTACATTTTGACTTGTAATTGAGGATAGATGTAGATGTCTATGGGCCGCAGCAACCACTTACCATCAGGTGGACTGTGTGCTCGTTTGTCACCCTTATCCTATAAAAAAAATACTATCGATTTCTTATATTTACGCGAAGACTACACATAAAATGAACCTAATTTTTACGGATTTTATCGCGTTTAATTAAACTTTTTAAATCCCGACGCTTCGGTTGCTTTACAGAACCAATGGTCACGGGGGGACTGAGGTGTTTGACGTCCCGATGTCATAGTTAGCCCGGCTACCTTCAGTTTTTGAATATTACCTACCGACCAAAAATTAATATTACAAAAATTATGTAAAAAAATAACACCTTTAATTATTTACAAAATTTTCCATTTCATATCAGTAATGTCTTGCAACATTTTTGATTTTACTTTCTATAAAACTATTAATATATAAAAAAATTGCATTGCTCAAAGGTTTAATTAAGTGAATTAAAATTATAATACTGTTTGATTTCAGCAACCTTTTATTATAAATATAATATGTTCTGGTTAAAGTTTCAGTCTAAATATACAGCCTATCCCATTAATAGACACGGGCTTCCTTCGCATTATATTAAAGACTTGGAAGGTTTCCTCACAATGTTTTACTTACAGCCGAGTGGGCCTTATTTAGTCATCTCTTAAAATTGCAATTTACGATTTCATTAGGACGGGAGAAGATAAAACTCGGTTTGCTCGTTAGGGAAATTTACGTCGAGCGCATAGCCTCTGAGCTACCAGCCTCGGAAACAAATACGTCCTTTCATTAAAAGGGCAGGTATTTGACGTGTAATCAGTCAGCAGTGCGCGACAGGCGTTCTAAAACCGTGACGAGGGCATTGCGGTTGTTATTTTCCTCGAGTTTAAAACGCATGTGATTTCTACTTAGTTATTGTTGAACGAAACTAAAGATGAGAAGTAAGCAGAAATTAGATTACAATAAAAAATCCAATAGAAACAACAAACTATGTAACATTTCATAAAAAGTAAAAGCTGACTTCATAGATAAAGACTTAAAAAAGATTTCACATTTTCGCATATCGTTCCGTGGGAGTCGTAAGAGGCAACAATCGGAAATAAACCAGGAGATACGCAGTAGCGTCTTCCTAATCATAGCTAAAAAATAAAAAACTCCATTACCAATCCGCCTGTCAAGCGTGGCAACTTTGGCAAATATTCCCTTATGAGGCAATCTACATCATATTATATTATGGTTGTAGCATGAATGGATCGGCTCGACCGGGGAAGGACCACGCTCCCACAGAATACCAGCGTAAAATAGCAGCTTAACACTGCTGTGTTTCGTATGGTGAGTGTAGAGAACCGGAGACCCTTTTTACTGGAAACGAGGCATTCCATCTTAGTCGTCACGGGTGACAACGCATCTGCATTTTGATTCGTAATCGAAGATAGATGTAGATGTCTATGGGCCACAGCAACCACTTACCATCAGGTGGACTGTGTGCTCGTTTGTCACCCTTATCCTATAAAAAAAAAAACTTATGACAGGCTGTAACGATATTAAATTAAAGTCTGAATTAAATCTTCAGAAGATACTACGTAATGAAGTTATATTATTATTTTTAGTTCTTTGAAGTCGGCTTTTATAAGTAGCGGCGCGAAAGTCTAGCGGTGACCGTTACTGCGTATAAGTCGCGCTGATTGGCTCATGCGTATCGTTCACATGCGCTGATTGGCTCTCCAGTCACATTCGTGCAATTAAATTCGTGCGCGCACCTCGTCCCCTCCACGTTTCTTTCAGCGCTAAACTTATGTGCCGCAACTTGTAAGAGTACTACAAGAGCTAAGTGACCTCGAATGACACACGTACACATTTACACAATTTCTGTATAGTATCAGACCTAGGCTGGTACTGTCGGTACCTTAAAGTACACAGTCATACATACGTAGTCACGTAGCACACATGCGTACGTATTATGTTCAGAAATAAGAATATGTGATATAAAAACAATCTATTGATTGGACTTAAAACACTATTACGTTAATATGTTACTTGTAGAGTAATCTGACAAAAAAATCAGAATTGTTGCATGTATTAGTATGGTTTTTTAATCGTTAAAAGAATTTTTTAGAGGTATCTTTGTGACTTTTTTCCATCCTGTTAAATTAGTAGTATCATGTTTTCAACACACTATCTAAGTAGCATATATACTGAAAAATATCATATATTTTTTTGATTTTGTTCACTGCAGTGCATCATATACTTTAAGGCATTATAAAACTTGCGTTTAGCTCCTGTAGTCCCTTTAATTTTTATTTAAAGTTTTATATTTCATTCCTTTTGAGTGGAATAAGGAACATCACAATAACAACCAGAATGGCGTTTATCTAATTTCATTAAAAACCCCAGGCCCTATTTCCCCTACCACCCATGAAATATATTAAAAAAAAAACATTAAAATTGGTTCAAAATAGACGAAGAATTCGCGTAACACATACAAAAAAAAACATAGGCTGGCAAAAAGACCGGGAGCAGCGTCGAACCGCCATTCCGGTTGACAAGAATGCTGAATAAAGCAAATCCGCCCCACAACGGGAGAGACCCATGTCTTGGACATGACGCGGATTTGACGGTTTTTTATAGGCTGATGAACAAGTTAAATATGAGTTTTGTTCCTTTCATATCTGTATTTATATGTATATTGCTGATGGACGAGTAAAGTATGAATTATAACACATCAAGTCGCTTTGGCACGGCTCATAAAACATACGACGTAATGTATTACAAAGTGACTATCATTTTCACATCAACAAAGTTAGGGAATAGGCAACGAACTCTAGTTTTTAGAATTCGTTGAGAATAGGCCATCTGTTATTTAAATGCGCTAAAGTTTACACTCTATCCATATCTTTCATATTTTTAAATACTTCTTAAGGGTGGTATAGAGTGTTACTCTACAAATAGCTATTGTAAGTGGATACTTTTAAGTTAAAATCAGTATAAAGTTAAGTGCCAATGATAAACTAAGTTGTCGCTGTACAAATTCATTAAATAAGGTAAGTGATGGTAATATGGTCACCTTAAGCTTTGCCGCCCTATATAACCAAAACTAGGAGGAGGACAGAGACAAAAACACAAAGTCGAATACTACAACTAATATACCTTAAGAAAAAATAGCAAACAAGCCTTGGCAATAATTAGGAACACTTCGAAAAATCGACTTAAAAAAATTAACTACACTGAAATCGACTAAAATATTTACTATAATATCAGCTGTCAAAATGGTGATGATAAAGCAGCGCCCTTTTGACGCTTTATTATTTGATTAACTAGTGAAGAGCTATCGTATCACAAAGCCATCTATGCAAACAAGGCTGTAGTTTTGTTGTTATAAGAAAGTGACCATATTAAACGGATGACCATATTACCCTCATGTTTTTTTTATAGGATAAGGGTGACAAACGAGCACACAGTCCACCTGATGGTAAGTGGTTGCTGCGGCCCATAGACATCTACATCTATCCTCGTTTGCGAATCAAAATGCAGATGCGTTGTCACCCGTGAGGACTAAGACGGAATGCTTCATTTCCAGCAAAAGGGCCTCCGGCCACCTGCACTCACCAAGCAAAACGCAGAGGTAAACCTCTACTTCACGCTGGTATTCTGTGAGGTTGTGGTACCACCCCGGTTCGAGCCGGCCCATCCGTGCGACAGCAAAAACTGCCGCGTGGCTCTACCACTGTTAAATGTAATGTTAAATGTACTATAGTTTATAGCGATACACCAGATAACACTGTAAATTCTTTAACATTTCCATTTGTGAAAAAGTAAATAGTTTGTAGTGGCCCTGTAATAATAGCTACTATCACTTATCTTCCCGTGGGTGTAGTAAGATAACGAGGGAAACAAACAGGGAGATGGGCGGCAGCGTTTTCCTTAAAACAACGAGAAATTAAAAATTGTGGTTGCCAATCCGATTGCCTAGCGTTGCAACTATGGCAAGTATCTCCTTTATGAGGCAATTTTTTGGATGCCTATCTTCAGCAGTGGACTTTGGTAGACTGTACCTAATGATAGTGATGATGATAAGGATGAGGTTGAAATATGTAGTTCGTGTTGCAGTCGCAGAAAGTAGTATTTCATACATCACTATTGTTGATTCCGAAACGAATAGAGCTATACTCAATGTAGTTATAATAACAATAATCTATATTATTATAATTACATTATTTATTTAAAAAATTACAGTTTAAAAACGTAGTTCTGTAGAATATTATAAAAGTAAAGTAGTACTGTAAAAAGTATTTAAACAATTCATAAAACACCATTAGGTCATTCGCGTATAACCCGAAATCAGCTTAACTTTTTTAATTAACTAAATAGCAGTTTTAAAATTGCGCTAACAACAGGAACACCATTCGTAAACGGCCATTATGGCAATCCATTTGTGGATGTATGATAATGCACCGCACTGCACCAGTGAACGGCTGTATCTCAGGCAACGCTGGTTGGCGCTACACGTCGCATGAAACGCTTAAGCCACTTATGCACCCCCTAACCACCACCCACAACACAACACTACTACCGTATTAAATACGTGAAATTTGCCACATTTTCGGGAAAACATGATACGGAATATGATTATAGAATGTTTACACTACTGGTTTTCAAGCGAACTTTATGTTATCTTCAATTTAATAAAATATTTTAGTATTATGTTATACTTGTGGAGCCATACTGCAGCTATATTATGGTTGTAGCACGAATAGGCCGACTCGACCGGAGAATTCACTCTTTGACAGAATAACAGCGTAAAATAGCAGCTTGTTTCGTATGGTGAGAACCGGACACCCTTGAAACTAGAAAACTTGAAACGAGGCAATTCATCTTAGTCCTCAGGGTTGGCAACGCATCGGCATATTGATCCTTAATCGAGGATAGATATAGGTGTCTATGGGCCACAGCATCCATTAGATGGACTGTATGCTTGTTTGTAATCCATATTTCTGTATATAAGAATCAATTGCTGTCTGTTAGTCACGAAAAACTCGATAATAGCTGGACGGATCTTGATGAAATTTTTGTGTGTGTTTGACAGGGTCACCGGATGGTTTAGATTCACAATTGAACTTGATAAGTGGCGCTGTTGTCGAGATACAAAAATCACCCGTGCGAAGTCGGGGCGCATATTTTATAATAATAATAATGTCCTCCAGACCGAATTTCGGCCACGGCGGCCAGTCTCAACGGAGACTAGCCATCTGCGCAGGACAGGATTATAGTGCCCAAGTGTATGCGCAAGCACAGGTGCACTCTCTATTCCCTCACTCTCATAGCCCGATGGGACGGTAAACCGACACGACCGGAGAGAGATCAGGCGCAGGACCAACGGCTTTATGTGCTTTCCGAGGCACGGGGGTGAAACACCGCCAACTTCCTGACTTCGGGCAGCTATTGAGAATTTCTTGATGGGAAAACTCAATAACTGATTTTTTTTGGCCCGACCTGGGATTCGAACCCGGGACCTCATGATTAGCAGTCGCACTACTGCAACCACTAGACCAACGAGGCAGTCAGTATTTTATATTCTATATAAAAACATAATTAAAGTCGAGCGGAGCTAACAGTTCATCTAATGATAATTAGGTACCTACTCCATGAACATCTAATTTCATACAAGGTGGGGCTCTGTTATCCCAATATAATTATATATAGGAATATATTGTTGCATTTAAACTAGTTTATTATTACTACTACACTCGCTTTAAATTCATAGTACGCTTGAAACCTGAGTCCATTTCCTGCCAGCACCATTTAAATTGATTATTGCAGTTCTAATAAGTTCTAATTGCTGATTTCTCACGTGCTCGGCGGGTGAAGGAAAACACTGTGAGGAAATATGCATGTCAAAAAAAATTCGAGAATCTGTGAAGTCTGACGACTTGCACTGTATCATCGTGGCGATTGCTCTTTAAGCCCTTTTAAAAATGAGACGTGTTCAACACCCAGCCGATGGACGTATTTAGATTTCTTTTTTATATATTATCTAAATTTGACTGGTTACAGACTGCTGATAATTATGACGGCTATCATAAATTAAAAAAAAACACAGTGTACACTCGCTAAACTAGAGTTCGCCCGCATTCGAACTGTCTGCGGAAACTGTATTCTGCAATTTCGAAATTTCCCAACGTTAACGATGCGAATAACATAGTAACATGAGCGCCGTAACAAGGAATCTGACAAAGACATTTGCATATAAATATATGAAATGGCGTGCGCAGAGAAAAGTTGGGTGCGACATGTGTGACGACCTCACGTTGAATTTCTAAAAATTATTGCCAGTGTATAAAAACTCTTTATTTTTGTCACGTTGTAAGTTATTTTCTTTATTCGTTATTATTCATGCGGAAAAAATTACTTAGAATATTTTATTTTGAGGGTGACAAAGGAGCACACAGTAGCTACACTCGGGGTAAATGAATGCTGTGGCCTATAGACCATCCATCCATTTATCCACTACAGCTTATAAACGTCCACTGCTAAATATAGGCCTCCTTCATAATTAAATTAAACAAAACTTCATACTACATACGTAACAAAATATATACGTAATTAAACAAAAGAGTCACTTTCAAAAAGTATTATTTATAATCTATATTGAATAAAAAAGTTTCTGTTTATGTTTCTATAGATTTTTATATAATTTTGAATTGTTATCAGGAAGATGCTGCTGCTCATCTCCTGTTTTAATGTCCCTCTGTCGCTTCTTACGACACCCACGGGACGATGTGGGGTAGTAGACCGCCACTACACGGCCTATAGGCACGTTCATTTATTTTCAGTAAAGAAGCAGACTCCGTGCTACAACAGGTCCCATCCGCAGAGATCGTGATACTCGGTGAATTTAACGTCCACCACGCTGAATGGCTTAGCTCTCGTTTTACCGATCATGCGGGTAGATCTGTTTATGAATTTGCTTTGGCATATGGTCTAACACAACTGGTTACTTCGCCTACGCGGATCCCAGATGTGGAAGACCATGTACCTTCCCTGTTGGACCTTACGCTGACCTCTCATCCGGACGGATATCAGGTCTCCGTCGATGCACCTCAGGGCTCTTCAGACCATTGTCTGATCCGGAGTACGGTACCACTCACACTCCAATCGCAGTTGCGATCTGCAGCTTGCCGCCGTGTTTGGCACTATAGGTCAGCTGATTGGGACAGGATGCGGTCTTTTTTTTTGCATCCTACCCTTGGGGACGGGTTTGCTTCTCGCCGGAAGATCCCAGCGTTGTTGCCGATTCTGTTGCTGATGTGGTACTTCAGGGTATGGAACTTTTTATTCCATCTTCTGTGGTGGCCATCGGGGGCAGATCCCAGCCATGGTTTGGTCGCTCCTGTAAAATAGCATCACGCTATGAGCAGGAGTGCTATCGGGCCTGAACTAACGCATCAACGTCTCGGGATGTAAACACCAGCGCACTTAAAAAGAAGTATAATTTCGGCTCCAGGTCCTTCAAAAGCGTCATTGTCAAGGCAAGGTCTGAGCACATCGACAGAATTGGCGAGAAGCTAGTTCGCCTTCCTTCGGGAACCCGTGCATTCTGATCTCTCGCCAAGGCCGTCCAAGGAAACTTCTGTCAGCCATCTCTTCCATCTCTGCACAGAGAGGACGACTCACTGGCCCATGCCGCAAAAGAGAAAGCCGATCTGTTGAGCTCTCTCTTTGCGTCCAACTTGACTCTAGATGACGGGGGGAACACATCGCTGACCATCCCGCGATGTGAGTGCTCCATGCCGGATGTGCGGTTTACACAGCGCTCGGTTCGCAAAGCACTCTTCTCCCTGGAGGTCTGCAAGTCGAGTGGGCCCGGTGGAGTCCCTCCAATTGCGCTGAAGACGTGTGCTCCGGAGTTGGCACCGGTTTTAACGCGTCTTTTCCGGTACTCCTATTCCCAAGGCGTAGTCTCGAATTCATAGAAGACAGCTTTGGTCCACCCGATTCTTAAAAAAGGCGATCGCTCAGACCCGTCCAACTACAGGCCTATCGCGATCACCTCCTTGTTCTCCAAAATAATGGAAGCCATTATAAACTGCCAGCTCATGAGGTACCTTGAGGATCACCAGCTGATTAGTGACCGCCAGTACGGTTTTCGTCGGGGTCGATCAGCTGGTGATCTTCTAGTCTATCTGACTCATATATGGGTGGAGGCAGTAGAGTCCAAGGGGGAGGCGTTGGACGTTAGTTTGGACATAGCGAAAGCCTTCTATCGGGTCTGGCACAAAGCGCTTCTTTCGAAGCTTCCTTCCTATGGGCTTCCCGAGAAATTGAGCAAATGGATCACCAGTTTCCTTGCTGATCGGAGGATCAAGGTCGTAGTAGACGGTGCATTCTCTGATTTCAAGCCTATCAACGCTGGTGTTCCACAAGGCTTCGAGCTATCACCAACGCTGTTTCTCCTGCATATCAATGATATGTTGCTAACTGTTAGCATTCATTGCTATGCGGACGACAGCACTGGTGATGCCTTATATACCGTCCGTGCCAATATTTCTCGGGAAAATGTCGCCAAGTACCGGGACAAACTTGTGTCTGAAGTCGAGTCTTTGCTTAACAAAGTCTCGGATTGGGAGCGACTAAATCTAGTCCAGTTCAATCCCCAGAAGACACAAGTTTGCGCGTTTACCTCTAAAAAGAACCTCTTTGTCGTATCTCCTCAGTTTCAAGGCACTCCCCTTGCTGCCTCAGCTAGTATCGGAATCCTTGGCGTCGACATATCGAATAGTGTGCAGTTTCGTGGTCACTTGGAAGGGAAGGCCAAGTTGGCCTCTAAAAAGCTTGGCGTGCTCAGCAGAGGGAGACAGTGTTTCATGCCGGCACATCGCTTTCAACTTAACAAAGCGCAAGTTCGGCCCCATATGAAATACTGTTCTCATCTCTGGGCCGGGGCACCCCAGTGCCAGCTCCTTTCACTTGACCGCATCCAGGCACTGCGTAGAGATGTTGCATCTCTTAGCGTATTTTATCGCATCTATTACGGGGAGTGCTCTGAGGAATTGTTCGGACTAATTCCAGCCGCTCAATTTCACCACCGTACATCGCGACCAAACTCGCGTTACCATCCATACCATCTGGATGATTGGCGGTCCACCACTGTGCGATTTAGAAGAAGTTTTCTCCCTCGCACGACTTCCTTGTGGAATCAATTACCACCAGCGAATTTTTCGGACCGATACGACTTAGGAACCTTCAAGAAAAGAGCTTACACCAACTCCCCTGGTGTTGCGGTTGTTCATGGGCGGCGGCAGTCACTTATCATCAGGTGCGCCGCATGCCCGTTTGCCCCCACTTCTATAAAAAAAAAGCAAAATGCAGTTGCGTTGTCGCCACTCAATACGAACTACAACACCACGATGCTGGTATTTAACGCTAGTATCACAGTCTAAAGAACTCTTCCTTATTTTCTACGCTGTGCTAGTATACTGTGATAGCCTGGTCCTTACCCGGTCGAGCCGATGCATTCGTACCGTAGCAATATCACTACAGTGTATAGTAAAAAGAAAAATAAACCTAGCAAGCTAACAGCATAGCAAAGTGGCGAAGCAATCAGCTTTGTAGCGGTTTCTAACGGTTGCCGTTGAGCAATCAATTTCAAAATAGGAGACAAATTCAGATGCCTGGGTGATCAGTAATCGATTGCTGAAAACAGAATTTGAAAATTCGAAACCGTTCTCGAGATAATCGTGGGACAAACGGACAGACGGACAGACGGACAGACATCGTGTAATCAATAAGTGTCTTCGCAAGCTCCGGCACTTAATAAAGTAGAACGTGTAATATAATTTTTTTATATAATTATAATTAAAGTAAAGTCACAGCCTATTTATATAAAAAAAAATTACGTCTTACTGTTCTCCTTTTCTGACTCCTCTGAGAAAGCTATGCAGCATTACATCGCGCTGCTTTATCGTGTATTGGCCTTAACGCGTTCGCGAATATTTTATTTCTACTACATAGTAAGCCATCCTTTCTCTTTAGAAGTCCGTCTGTGTAGATACCACCCTCTGACCTATTTCCTTAGTCTCCTTCTAACCATAGGACCACAGCACAAAAATGTCAGATATTTAATATAACTGTGTTATATAAACGTAATAAATTAAGTACCTGCGTAAAATTCTATTTAATATAACTTGTTTCTGTTTAACTTTGTTCATTTTCATCTGCTTTTCTATAGGATAAGGGTGACAAACGAGCACACAGTCCACCTGATGGTAAGTGGTTGCTGCGGCCCATAGACATCTACATCTATCCTCGATTACAAATCAAAATGCAGATGAGTTTGTAACTCGTTGACTAAGATGGAATGCCTAATTTCCATTGAAAAGGGTCTCCGGTTCTCTACACTCATCATACGAAACACAGCAGCGTTAAGCTGCTATTTTACGCTTGTATTCTGTGAGAGCGTGGCCCTTCCCCGGTCGAGCCGACCCAAATGTGCTACACCTATACTATTAATACAGCTGCAGTATGGCTCTACCACGTACAGTACATTTAATATTATAACTTAAATATTTTATTAAAACGAATACAGTTTATGAATAGTTTAGACAATTGTGATAACCACAATACTTTTTCTGTTGGGATTTCTCTTTGAACCATCTTAAGTAAGAATAGATGTGAACACAAATACAAAAATGCATCCAAAACGCGGCACGCAGTGTGACAAATTACGTTGTAAGTTGTGCTCTACCATACCTGACCCAAATAACTTACAATCAAATAGGCAAGTATAACAGGTAATTTTTCAAAATAAACGACCCACACAATAACGCACATCAATCATTCACCTCAACAAAAGGTGAGGTACAAAGTGCGAACTGCCCATGCTAAGTTTGGTAATTTAGGTTCCGTATAACCATAATTACAATACGAAAACCATGATTAATTATATAAAATTGTCTAAAATCATTTTATGTGGGCTCAATGTATGTTGTTACCCTAAGGCTGTGTATAAAAATTTGAATCAGGTTATTGCAGCTAAAACAAAAATCTCATTTATGTTTTTATTGATACAGTAAAGCAAAAAACTTACAGCAATTGCTAAACGCGTCAAGCCTCACAATAAATACTTTTTTCTCCAAGCGACTTTATGGTCCATTTAACCGCGATTCAAGAAAAACAAAACAACAATAATGTAGGTTTTTAATACATTTTATGCTTTATATTATTAAAAAAATAAGAGTAAGTGTAATAACTAGCTACTACTAATACTCGTTATTAATGTAATTTGAGGATAGTTTTTATAGTTTTAAAGTGTTCACCAAACTCCTTTTTCTGCCGACTTCCAAAAAGGAGACGGTACTCAATTCGACTGTATGTTTTTTTATGAGTGTTACCTCATAACTTTGTACTGGGTGAACCGATTTCGATGATTCTTTTTTTATATAAAAGCTGATAGTTCTCGTGTGGTCCCTTATGAATTTGATCGAGGTCATACCAATAGTTTTTGAGTTATTATTAAATAACTTATATTGAAGTCGGCTGTACAAAACTTTTAATTTTTAATTATTTATATAGTATAGGGTGACAAACGAGCACACAGTCCACCTGATGGTAAGTGGTTGCTGTGAACCATAGAAATCTACATTTATCCTCAATAAAGAATCAAAATGGAGATGGGTCGTCCTCCGTGAGGACTAAGATGGAATTCCTCTTTTCTAGTAAAGTGCGTCTCCGGTATTCTAAACTCATCATACGAAACACATCAGTGTCAAGCTGCCATTTTACGCTGGTATTCTGTGAAAGCGTGGTCCTTCCCCGGTCTAGCCGACCTATTCGTGCTACAACTATACTACTAATATAGCTGCAGCATGGCTCTATCACGTAAAACTCTACTTCTTTCATTTCTGAGAGTTTTTGATGATTTCCACAGATTGCTTCCCATCGCCATCAAGCACTCGATATCTCAGCATTCAAAAATACAATTAACATCTACAGCGGTTTCATTCTTTCCCCTGTAACCCTGTACCAGCGGGGATTGAACTGAGTTTACTCGTGTACTACGTAATTTAAATGCGGGCACTTACTCCCTGGTCTCCATGGTCCAAGGTTTTACATTTTTACATGGTATAGTTGTAGCACGAATGGTACCGGCGATGACTGCTCTCTCACAGAATACCAGCGTAAAATAGCAGCTTAACGCTGCTGTGTTTCGTTTGGTGAGTGTAAAGAACCGAAGAACCTTTTTACTGGAAACGAGGCATTCCATCATAGTACTGACGGGTGGCAACGCATCTGCATGTTGATGCGTAATCGATGATATATGTAGATGTCTATGGGCCACAGCAACTACTTACCAACAGGTGAACTGTGTGCTCGTTTGTTACCTTTGCCCTATAAAAAAAAAACTTAGAATTATACTATTTTAATGTATGGAACCTTAATGTGTGTATAAAGTTTGAACTTGATAATTTTTTTCCGTTATTTTGTTATTAGAAAATGCCAACGTAACTGCAGTCTTTGGCCTGCCTTGTATACAAAATAAGTAGTTACTCTATTGGTTATATTTTTTAGACTAAGTGCTATTACGTTCATAATAGATTTCTTATTGTTCGATAGTAATTGTGGGGCGTGGGAAGAGCGTGTAGTGCACGCTATGATTCTTTTCGACAACTCACCTCACCTTTTAACAACCTATTTTTAATAATTTGAAGTGCGTGATAGTAATTCACTGGACTTAATAACATTTGATGTGATTATAACTCTATGTTGCATTCTTGATTCATTGTGCTTAATTTTATAAAACATAGGCAATTAGGCATCGACCTGAAACAGCTCGTTATTAGAAATCGTCCTCTCCTCAATCAGAAGGATTTCTTTCGAGAATGAAAGAACTGAATGAAACACGGACGAGATACCGAATGCAAAAATGAATACGCCTTCAGCATATTTGGATGTAAGTAAAATTATCTTTAACTGCAGAGAGGTGTAAGACAGGGTATAATTACTTATAGATTTACTGACGATATGCCATTAACGACCTAGAAGAACCGACATGATCGACGAAGATGAGAAAGAAAGATTCTCTCTCTAGTGGCAGCCTCAAATTGGTAAGCAAAATGTAGGAAGCCCCTTCCCTATAAGTAGTGACGACTTAGTCAGGAAGTCAAAGGATTCAGGTGTCAGCTACATTTACAAAGATACAGGTAACTCAGGACTGTACTTGGTGGCATTCCTTGAGGTTTATGTTTAGCATTTGACTTGTCATGGGCTGAAACGATGGTGACGATCATGAAAAGAAGCTTGGTCAGTAGAACTAGATAAACCGACATATTGTAATAGATCAGTAATCTGACATAGCAATGAACTGGACATATAGCTCGAAGAACTTTTGATTTGGTCTTGGTATAAAAGTAGTACTGCTAAGCGCAGTGCAAGATAGGATAGCCTATGCAAAGAGTTGATGAATGCAGATGGCCCAGGACTGTGTTTTGTAATATAGTAATAATGATAATGACGATGATGATGATTTATAATGAATGTAAGGTGCAAAAAAAATATTATCTAGGCCAATCTAAACCACTGTATTCCAGCCACTAAGAGTCACCTGTATACGGCTTATTGTTATGCTCACCGTGATACCGCAGTCGTTCCGGTTCTTACTCATCCATACTTTACTTCTACCAATAAAATGACTAACCGATAACCTTTTGAAGGCTCAAAACTGTTTGAAAGATGTGTAGATAAGAGTTACTATATCAGAGACACGACAGTTTTAAAATATGCCGGTATTCCCAAAATATAAAAAAAAGTTAAGTTTTAGCCTATGTACGTTCTAATCCTAGGTACAGACCTCCTCTCATTTCTAACAGGGTTTTTGGGGCAAAGATGAGTCCACCGGGCGGCCTCGTTGCGCGTTAGCAGAATTCACATGTCTTCGAATTTTGATATGCATGTTTTTACACGAAGTTTTTTACTAAATTGGAATTAACAATTTCAGTGGTACATGTGGGGATCAAACCAGGGTTGCTCTCGTACCGTAAAATTTAATGCGAGTACTAACTCCTGAGTTACCACGGTTAAAATAAAAGCTTGCTAAACAAACTGTTGGAGATGAGTAGCAGCGTCATCCTAATAATGATTAAAAACAAAAAACTGCTGTTGCCAACCCGATTGCCCAGCGTGGCAACTATAGCAATTATTCCAAATTGCCCTATGAGGCAATTTATGGGGGGAGGCCTATGTTCAGCAGTGGACTTTAGTAGGCTGTAACGGTAACGGTAAACAAAATGTAGATTTATAAACAACGAAAGTGCTTTACTATTTAAACCATACAATTATAACAATTAGGTTATTTTATTTAAAAAAAAAAATCGGTTGTCTGTAAAGTCGGTTTACTGACGATAGTTGAATGTGACAACGTCATAAGAAATATGTAATGACTTAGGTAATGATTCTTTAATCATTACCTTTATCGCCGCAATTATCGTTGCTATAAACAATTGACACCACATTCGCTCGCACAGCCGCTCGTTCCGCGCTCTCGCTTGCACTTTAAATGGAACGCCTAGGTAACGCCGCATGAGTCATGTTTTTTTGGGCGTGCAGCGAGCTTCATCGATTTATAAGACGTTGTCACGTCAAAAAATCCATAAAGGTTTATACGTGGTAGAGTCATGCTGCAGCTATATTAATTTTACAGTTGTAGCACGAATGGGTCGGCTCGACCGGGGAAGGACCACGCTCTCACAGAATACCAGCGTAAAATAACAGCCTAATGATGCTGTATTTAAAAGAGATATTCTATCTTAGTCTCTTAACAAAAGGATAAATGTAGATGTCTATGGGCCATAGCAACCACTTACCATCAGGTGGACTGTGTGCTCGATTGTTACCCTTATCCTAAACTAGTTTACTTTAGCTATTTCCATAGCATAATGTCGTATGGTATTTTACTATTGGGACACGAAGCTAACACTAAAATTATATTTGTTTTACAGAAGAGGGCCATAAGAGCAATTTATGATTTAAAGCCTAAAGAGTCGCTGCGACAAAAATTTAAGGAAATTAATATATTAACTTTGGCCTCTCAATACATTTATGAAAATGTAATGTACGTACACAAAAATAAAGGTAGTTATACAAAAATAAGTGATATTCATTCTGTAAATACTAGGAACAGACACAAGCTAGTAGTACCTGTTAATCGACTCCATAGAGTCAATAATTCATGCTTGGGGCGATGTATACGCTTTTACTACAAAATTCCAGAAAATATACAAAATTTGACCTGCTCAAAGTTCAAAAACCTTATTTAACTAAGTTTGTATAGAAAGGGTTATTATAATATTAAAGAATTTATGGACGATAATAACCCCTGGAAATGAGGTGATCGGTACCAAGCTATTTCTAATTTGTTACCACACACACACACATACATATCAAAAAACATACAGTCCAATAGAGAATCTTCAATTTGAAGTAAGTCAATAAAAGCCAAACATCCGAATACACAAAGAATCATTGCGTCTGCATTTCTTGTATATGGAAATATCAACATGAACCCGTCTTACGCGGCAAAATCAACTTAGTTTACAATTTATATTAGTTCGTGTCGCCGAAAACTTTGATAGGAACACTGTTTGTGCTATCGAGGAACAATGTAGTCGCGTTTTATAGCAGTTTTATGTAATTTGGTTTCTAGTAAAATGTTTAAATGTTCACTATTTTTAGCAATTCAACATTCAAAGTTCAACATTCAAAGTTTAAAATTTACCACATGCTTACGTACGCCGTGTCAGATAAGATTGCTAAAAATAAGCGCTTGCCGTGAATTTCACAGTACGTGAGCAACTTGGGTTCGATCCCCGTCAACCTAAATGTTGAAATGAAATTATTAATTGCATTTTTAACTACTGATTTATCACGTGGTCGGCGGTGAAGGAAAACATCCCAAGGAAACCCAACAGACAAATAAAATAACTCGAGAACGGAAGGAGGCTGGAATTCACGTAAGTGAACACATCGAGAACACGAGAGAAACTGAGTGCCTGAGACATTTCAAAATTTCCAAAAACATGAAATCCAATATCACCCATTGGGAAAACGCGACGTATCTTCCCTGCTCAAAAACACAGTGGCGTAGCAAGGACTCATGCTACGAAAACACGTGGCGGATTCTCATACATTCTCACTTACAAGTAAATGAAATTAAAGTGTCTGTTTGTAATATCAAAATAACAGCTTTTTACTAAACACATATGAAAGTGCATGCGGTACTCATAACAAAAACACAACTTTTAAAATTTTTCTGTCTGTTTGTTCCGGCTATTCTCCGAAATGGCTGGACCAATTTTGACGGGACTTTGACTGGCAGATATCTGGTGTTATAAGGAGTAACTTACTACTTTTGTTTAAAAAAAATATTAAAATTAGGAAAGGCTCCGCGCAAATAAATTAAAACCTTAAATTGAACGCGGGCGAAGACGCGGGGCAAGCTAGTTAAAATATATAATCTGTGACTTGGCGTGTATTGACGGCGTAAGAAAATTCACTACCCCATATCATTATATTCAGTGTGTGTCGTAAGAGGCGACAGAGGGAAAGGTTTAGCTTCAGTTTAGATGGTTAACAATATCTTCTTAATAACAAAGATAAAAAATAACAATTAGTAAAATAAAAAAAATTGTACAATCGACCTCAATATACTATGTATATGTATAAAATGAGAACGTCATCAATAGCCGAAGTCTATTAAATACACACTATTAAGGATAACTCAAAAACAACTGGTCAGATCTTGATCAAATTTATGCGGGACCGCATGAAAAGCACCAGCTTACAAATAAAAAAAGGAATCATCAAAACCGGCACACATAACAAAATACAGTCAAATTGAGAACCTCCTCCTTTTCTTGTTTTCCATTTTCCCACTAAAATTTAAGTAGTTGAATAGACGATAATTTAAAATTAAAAGATTTATACAACCGACTTCAATATATTTCTTAAGAGTAACTCAAAAACTATTGGTCAGACCTCAATCAATTTACATGGGACCACATGGGAAGCACCAGCTTTCAAATAAAAAAAGAATCATCGAAATCGGTTCACCCAGTGAAAAGTTATGAGGGAACACACATAAAAAACGTATGGTCGAATTGAGTACCGTCTCCTTTTTGAAGTCGGTAGAAAATGGTAAAGCGCACTAACTGAGCTTAACAAACGCCGATTCACTTTTGTCTTTAATACACCACATTGTAATCGGATAGAAAGATAGGCGCTGGCAAATTATTCCACTCCATTGCTGCGCGCATTACAAACGACCAAGCAAAACACAACCTTTTGTTCGAATACGAGGTATTTCGACTGACTGCCTCATTGATCTAGTGGTTGTAGTAGTGCGACTGCTGATCATGAGGTCCCGGGTTCGAATCCCGGGTCGGGCCAAAAAATCAGTTATTGATTTTTTCCATCAAGAAATTCTCAGTAACTGCCCGGAGTCAGGAAGTTGGCGGTGTTTCACCCCCGTGCCTCGGAAAGCTCGTAAAGCCGTTGGTCCTGCGCCTGATCTCTCTCCGGTCGTGTCGGTTTACCGTCCCATCGGGCTATGAGAGTGAGGGAATAGAGAGTGCACCTGTGCTTGCGCATACACTTGGGCACTATAATCCTGTCCTGCGCCGATGGCTAGTCTCCGTTGAGACTGGCCGCCGAGGCCAAATTCGGTCTGGAGGTCATTATTATTATTATTATTTCGACGAGATATGGGTGAAGACTGATTAAACATCTACCTGTCTGATAGTGGAAGAGTGATAGGGGGAGTTATATCGTACATATGTGAAAAAAAATCAATTATTACGATATTTTTTTAATCGTACTTCCACTCTAATAATTTCTCATGTATCTTGCATTCGTTTTAACAAAACACTCTTAAAGCGGGCAACCAGTAGTTTGGGTTTTTGCACAAGTATTTGCTATCATTAAGTTTTTAACCGGATTAATTGAATAAATACAAATATAATCTCTCTGTTTCTCTCTCTCTCTCTCTCTCTCTCTCTCTCTCTCTATATATATATATATATATATATATATACATAATATATATAAATCAATTGCCGTCCGTTATGGCGCGTCTCCACCAAAGTTTTCAACATTTGTCAACACGTGTTGCCGACAAATGTCGCGTCTCCACCAAAAATACATTTATGTTTCCGACATGTTGACAAATCAACAAAAGATGACGACATTTGTTTCAAAATGTTGCAAATCAAAGGAATACACTTGTTGCCGACATTTGTTCCCTCGGTGGAGATGCTTCTTGCAACATTTTGAAGCAAATGTCGTCAACTTTTGTTGATTTGTCAACATGTCGAAAAAATAATTTTTGTCAACATTTTTGGTGGAGACGCGCCTTTAGTCTCACAAAACTCGAAAATGGCTCCACCGATTTTGATGAAATTATTTGTGTGTGTTCGAGTGGGTCCCTCGATGATTTAAACAATTTACAATTGGACCCAGCGCTGTTGACGAGATCCAGAAATCACCCGTGCGAAGCTAGGGCGGATCGCTACAACAAAATATTTATCACCCAAATTTAAATAACAATAGAATAAGATGAACCATTCACGGTAATCCGACTTGACATGCTTTACGTGTACTGATCGTTTAATTGTATTGATTGATGCGAAAGACACGCAAACTACGAGCACATGAGTAAAGAAACCGTACGGTACGGTTTCTTTACTCATGTGCTACGAGCTAGCGATTGATTGACATGTATTAAATGTTTCGTCCTGCAAGCTACGTCTGACCTGCACACGTAATCGACTTCAGTTTGTCATGTCATGCTACAGTTCAGTGGAATAGAGAAAAAAAAACATAAGTAAACAAAAACAAGAGAAATATTTCTTTAAATACAATTCTGTGTTTGCAGCGCAACAAAGGTAAAAGAAAAAAATAAATCTGCCTTTCAAATTGTCACATAAAATTTTGAGAATTAATAATTCAACAACAACTCAAAGACCTCTTCACTGTTAAGTGGGTTGTCATGAAATGCGATGATGATATAGTATGTAGGTTTGTATTGCGGCATAATCTTTCACGTAACGCTATCATGATGAATTATCGTCCATGGGCTGCTTAAGGTAATAAATACTAGTTAAAACTAAATATAATTAAATAAACAAGTTTTTTTTACAACCTACTTCAATATAAACGAAATGAGAACATCATCAATGTGTGTCGAAGTTTTTTTTTTTTTTTTTTTTATAGGATAAGGGTGACAAACGAGCACACAGTCCACCTGATGGTAAGTGGTTCCTGCGGCCCATAGACATCTACATCTATCCTCTATTACAATTCAAAATGTAGATGCGTTGTCACCCGTGAGGACTAAGATGGAATGCCTCATTTCCAGTAAAAAGGGCCTCCGGCCACCTGCACTCACCAAGCGAAACGCAGAGGTAAATCTCTACTTCACGTTGGTTTTCTGTGAGGTCGTGGTACCACCCCGGTTCGAGCCGGCCCATCCATGCGACAGCAAAGCTGCCGCGTGGCTCTACCACTGTTAAAAAGTCAATTAAATACGGATTATTAAAGATAATTCAAAAAATACTTGTCTGATTTCCATCAAATTTATATGGGGCCACATGAGAAGCTCATCATCCAAATCGGATCACCTAGAAAAAAGTTCTGAGGTAACGGTAAAGGTGAGGTAAAATGAAATAAAATATACGGTCGAATTGAGAACCTCCCCCTTTTTTGAAGTCGGTTGAAAAAACACAATAGTTGGCTAGTAATAATTTAAAATTAAAAATTTTGTACAGTCGACTTCAATATGAGTTATTAAGAATAACTCAAAAACTATTGGTCTGACCTTGATCAAATTAATTGCAAGAGCTTTCCAAATCTTAATGAATAATATCCATAATGAACATTCGTTCTGTAAAAGGTTAAACGTGGTAAAGCCATGCTAGTTATATTATCGTTGCAGCACGAATGGGTCAGCTCAACCGGGGGAGGACCACGCTCTCACAAAATACCAGGGTATAATTTAAAATTAAAAATTTTGTACAGCCGATTCAATATAAATTATAAAGAATAACTCAAAGCAATTAGTCAGACCATGATCAAATTTATATGGAACTACACGAGAAGTACCAGCTTTCAAATAACAAAGTAATCATCCAAATCGGTTCACCCAGTAAAAAGTTATGAGGTAAAACACATAAAAAACATACAGTCGAATTGGGTACCGTCTCCTTTTTGGAAGTCGGCAGAAAACACAAAACGCTCGGTAGCCGTAGAGATAGATTTCGATTTCTGAAATGATCAAGTATGAACATTCTTTTTGTTCTGGTTGTTTGTCTATGTACAATTTGTGTATAAAAATACTTTCACTATACAGGAGAATTTTCTAGACTGGGGGTAACTTTTTTAATTAAAATAAACTATTACTTTGTTCATTATTATTGTACAATACGTTTTAGAACTATGTCAGCTTGTTAGTTTAGATACGTACATGGTAACCGTTGAACGTTTCCGTCAACATTTACCTTACCTTCTAGAAAACAATGGAATAAAATAGAATAGACTCTCTGACATTTAAATGTACACCGGTGCCCAGATGTTTACTTGTTGTAAATTTAACATTTTTCATGCAAAAGAAATATGTTTGTACGCTTCTACGTAATAAAACTTGAAAACTTTACTAATGATCGCAAAAATTATTATCAGGTTCTTCAGATAAATTTATTACTAGAATCAATAGCCAAATTATAATAAAAATGTATATGATAACATTTAGGGGTATATCATAGTAATATATGTAAAAAATATGTAACCGCTGAACGCAAACAAGCTATAAAAATGTATTATTCAGGAGGCGGTTCAAAACAATATCGACGAGGGTCAGGACTTATATTAAGAACTAAGCTTTAGTCCATACCATTTCACTCCTTATACGAACAATATAAGAGTTATTTTATGCTGCGTATTGCAGAAACAACTTTATTATTACGCTTACAAACGTAAGCAGATCTGTAAGCATCGTTTGAAATATCTGTAAAAATATTAAAATAAAAAAAGGCTCCAGTGCATGCTATGCAATAAGTGATCTTTTTTTAAAATTGGCTTTACGGCTCTGGGTTCTAGCCCTTCTGAGCCTTCAATAAGTGATCCTTGCCACCAGACCACATATTAATCTGTGCACCAGACACTACCCTTAACTTTATTATGTACTAGCTGGTCCGGCAGACGTTATTCTGCCCTTACTGGATGAGTTTCGTTTTCACACGCACACACGCACACTTTACTATAGATTTATTATACATATAGCTAAATCCTATATGTTATACACGGTCATTTACTGCCTACATACAAAATTTTACGAAAATTCATTCGGTAGTTTTTGCGTGAAACGTGAACAAACAATATTTCTACAGATTTATTATATGTATAGATTAGATTGTTTATTAAAGACATTATACATGTTATGTGGAACTTGTGACATTCCTTAGTCTACTAAAATGGTGCCCGATACAGCCTACTAAAGTCCGCTGCTGAAAGCAGGCCTCCGTCATAGGGGGGATATTAGCCATAATTGCCAAGGTTGGCAAGTGTGTTGGCAACCGCAGTTTTAATTTTTTATCGTTATTAAGAAAACGCTGCTGCCCATCTCCTAATTTGTTTCCCTCTGTCGCCTCTAACGACACCCACGGGATGATATGGGGTAGTGGATATTTCTTACACCGCCACTACACAGTAAGGTTAAAATATTTTTTTTAAATAGGTAAACGGATTTCAGAAACAGAAGAACAGAATTTCCACATTATAGCTTCTGAATTCTGGTCTTTAATTTTACGATACACGTCTTATCATTAACTTTAAACGCTATTATGTAGAACTTATTCAATTCGATTGAATATTATTCGTTTATTTTTGTTCGATCGATTATTTTTGTTTTAGAAATCGCTTTTAGTTTTTCATTTAATTAAACACAACAACAGAAACAATCATACAGTGGGTTCGTACAAAAGAACTACTTAATTCCATAATTTATTGAAATATCTTCCCAGGAAAATATCAACAAACTTAATGCGTAATTTTCTAATGGATAAAAAAATTCCACTATAAATTATTATATGAATTAAAATAAATACTACGATACCAACATTTTTAAAGTTTAAATAACATGTTATATGTACCAGCTCAAATAGATATAATATATGCATATATTATATTTATATTCAAGTCAACCTTTTCAAAGCTTCGTACCGTCGTAATGTTTCTATTTACCCATTTCGCCCATATGGTGAATCCAATGCATAAAACATGGCTTTGCGTACAAAACAATATTCAATTATGAAATATACAAAATAAGGATATATGCAAGTAACAGTTATTACCGCTTATGTCATTGAAACCAAACCAAATTAACCAAATACCAAATATCGATGCAATGCGGACATCGCGGTAAATTTAATTTATTTTTGATTGCATACAGGCTTTGAATTCAGCCTTTGAAAATTAAGTACTTTGATATTATGTTGTTCCGTTGAACGTTTAGGAAAATGTAAGGATTAATGTTTCTGTCTGTAGTATTAGTTATATTTTATATTAATTAGATTAGCAACAAATAAACCAAACTACGGATTTCACCAAAAGTAGAAAAATAAAAAAAACAGATAAAAATGTGCAAGAAATTAAATAGCAAACCAATAGGCATTATTTTCTGTATTAATATTATACTTTAGAAACTGATAAACATTTATTTAAAACTTATGTCTTAATTAAATAACGTTGTATAGCAAATAAGTTCACCTCAGACTCAACTAGCGACATCTAGTGAGCTAAAGATTATTAGCCCTCATTGTTTTGTTTTTGTTGTTTGTTCATGTTTTATTTCATACCATTAATAACTTTTACGTGATGATTGAAGAAATAGCTCATGTTAAATTTATTTCGAATAACATGGATGAGTTTATTTGAGAAATTTTTTTTAAAGGTTTATTTGAAAAAAAAATACCAGGTGGTAGGAGTCCTACAGCATAAGAGTACTTTGAGCTGGGTTCCTTCCTCTTATCTCCACCAAATAGAAATGCTTTTACAGTATACAGGTATAGAAAACCAGTATAATAACAGGTGAAGCATTCCATTTTTTATTATACAATAAGGGTGACAAACGAGCACGCAGTCCACCTGATGGTAAGTGGTTGCTGTGGCCCATAGACATTTACATCTATCTTCGTTTGTGAATTAAAATGCAGATGCTTTGTCAGCCGTGAGGACTAAGATAGAATGCCTCTTTTCCAGTAAAATTGGTCTCCGGTTCTCTACACTCACCTTACGAAACACAGCAGCATTAAGCTGCTATTTTACGCTGGTATTGTATGAGAGCGTGGTCCTACCCCGGTCTAGCCAACTCATTCGTGCTACAACTATACTATTAATATAGCTGCAGCATGGCTCTACCACGTAAAACCCATCTTAGTCCTTAGATGGTGCTTATCATGAATCTATTTCATTTGAAACTCGTAACTGGTAACAAGTTCTGTAGATAAAGACTATGCTGGTACTAAATTGAACTAAAACGAGCTGAATTAGGAGTATGCTACACTGAAGACAAAAACTCCACTAACTCTCGTTTTTATAAAAAAATATACAACAAAAGAAATTCTATAAATGTATCTTGAAATTAAATAAAAGAAATTGCAAACGTAAGAAGAAAAAAAACAAATTAGATGATAAAATTGAGGGTTAGTTTTAAAAACAATGGGGCGGAATCTAATTTACGGAACTCCGACCCTTTTTAATGAAAATAGCGGTACACGTAAGAATGATTTTAGAAGGCTTAGCTTTCTTATATTTAAAATTTTCAGGTATGTTAAACATTTTTAAATAAAAATCACAACAATTAGAAACGACCTAATGATAAGATAGAAAAGAATAGAAAATAAACCTTTTTTGCTTTATAGTATAGCCGCATAGTTATATATAGTTTGATGGCTAAGAGGAAAAAAATATTATAAGAGTTTGGTATACGAGTACTTCATACACAACCACTGGCTTTTTATATAACTTGTATACCAAGCGATATAATTAACAAGCTTAAAAGTTTTGTTAATTGCACAATTGATAAATAGGTACTGTTAAAATAATTATGCATATTAATTGTAATTACATATACCTAAATTTAATTCCGTAAATAATCACATACATAAAACCGCATGAAATGTCACGCTGCAATTTCACAAGAATGCAGCGCTTAACGCATTTTGTACACGCTATTGAAAACAATTCGTCGGATTTTACGCTGATAAATTAATATATTTTATCGACAGGAACTGCAGAGCGCATAGTAAGAAAAGAAAGAAGAAAGAAAGAAAAGAAAAATATTTATTTGGTACACAAACGTAAAAAACACATAAGAGACATAAGTAAACACAGTAATTTAGTTACAAAAAGAAAAAAAAAATTATATATAATATATAGTACAAACATAAGCAATAATCTCACGGCACTTGCATTGCCACGGTCACGTAGAGTGTAACCATCATCAATAATAACCTTGACATTAACCTTACAAATAGAAAATAGCGGCGACAAAAAGTCTCTCGATGTCACGCCTATACAACTCGGACGATTCTCACGCAGTGCCCCGAACAAACAAAATTAATACGCGACTTGTAACTCTAGAAGATCCGTCCACTTTCTCGAGCGCATTGACCATTGCGTATTCAAACCTCTCTCCGCGATATCACTTAAGTACTGTCGTGGTAATGGTTACCAACTTAAAGGATCCAAACTCGGACGTGTCTCTGAGTTTGTAAGGAACGCGATACGACATCCTACAGCGAGTCTAATGTAATAAAAGGAAGAGCCAGAATAGCCGCAAGCTTCGACACGTTTGTATATAAGTTAACAATTTGACCATCCCGTGGGAACTCTCTGTGGGCGTAGTGATAATTGCCTAGTTTACCTACAGACTTACAAACCCGTCGGCTCGAAGCGAATATTAGCACCATAATTATAGGCTTCGGCCTCGGGAATGTAAAGGGAACGTATGAATTGAGTTGATTATAGGGCCCAAGTGAATTATTGAGTCCATCGTGTTTTATGTGTGGATTAATAACATGCGTTCGCTAATGGTGGAAATTTACAAAGCGAATGTGTAATGAGTTATCTTGTTAGATTAAAAGGAAAATTATTTAAACATGAAATTATTTCTGAAAGTAGTGTTATTAATATTCTCTTACAACTGTCCAGTGCAGCTATTCTAAAAAAGAATTACAAATTTAAATTTGAATGTTGTTCTTTTGTATTTATTTTTAAATTTATTGAGACATGTACAGTCGTTTTGTGGTTGTAATAATATTCGTTTTTTTATAAAAATGGCACAGATAATTTAATATGAGCTACTTGGAATTGCGAAAAGTCATTTTTACATCATACTAATATTATAAATGTGAAAGTTTGTGAGCATGTATAGATGTTTGTTAATCTTTCACGCACAAACTAGATACTGAATGGATTTTATTGAAACTTTATAATAATATAGCTCTTACATCAGAATAAAACATAAGCTACAGTTCATAAAAATATTGTGTAAATTGACCAAAATATAACGATAAATGTTAAGTAAGTCTGAAAAACATCTGTTATCTGCGAGCTATTTTGGCATGAACACGCATCTTCGGACTGTCACTGGCAGATAGCTGATGTTATAAGAATTAACATAGGCTAATATTATTTTAGGGTTCCTCGCAAAAAAATTCCACGCAGGCGAAGTCGCGGGGAACAGCTAGTATATAAATAATTCTTTAATACTTAATACTATATGTAAAAGTTATGAAATGTAAGATAAATTATGCATAGAATTTCATAATTTATAGAAATTGTGTGCACATTGAGTTATGTAATCATGAGATCATCATTGAGATTTTAGTATCTTGGCTTCTGCCTTAAAGCTTCCGGCTAACGTTATAAGTTTGTGTATCTTATAACACAAAAACCGCGATGGTTTCCTACGCGATCGTTGATGCGAGACGGCGTCCATTCGCTCTTGTTGCATTAAGCCAATATTTGTTTCATTCAACGAGGCCCGTGAAGATGACTTGTATAAAAGGAATAAGACGAAGAAAAAAAGTTTATGACGTAATTATGAGATGATGAGAGAGCAAATGGTATTTAAAAAAAAACTGAGTCTGTAACCGATATATTAAAGTTTATACCGATATATTAAGTAAAGGTACAGCCTATATGTATACGTCCCACAGTTGTGGCATAGGCCTCGTCTCAGTTATAAGAGGGTTTTTGGGCATGAAAGTTGCCCCTCTGACCGGGCCCCGCTTCCCGTATGCGTGTTTTATTACGCAGACATGAAGTTTTCACGATGTTTTCCACTTTCCACACGAGCACTTTGTAAATCAGGAACCCGGCTTACTCGTGTAGGTACTGTGAAATTTACAATCAGCACAGGCTCGTTAAGTAATTTAACACTACAAATATTCAACGGATGGGGCTGATTACTTCGGTGTATGATAACATTAAACTGTACAACCAGTGCGTGTTGCCAGTGATGACTGACGTGGTCCTTCACTGCTGGCCGTATAAGGAAGCTCAAGGTCGCTCAGCGAGCTATGGAGAGGGCTATACTCGGGGTTTCTCTGCGTGATAAACTCAGAAATGAGGATATCCGCAGTAGAACCAGAATAACCGATATAGTCCAACGGATTAGTAAGCTGAAGTGGCAATAGGCCGGCCATATAGCTCGAAGAACCGACAATCGATGCGAAAGAAAGGTTCTCGAGTGACAGTCTCGTACCGGTAGACGAAGTGTAGGGCGACCCCCCACTAAATGGAGTGACGAACTGGTAAGACACGCAGGAAGTCGATGGATGTAGGTGGCTCAGGACCGTGCTTTGTGGCATTCCTTAGGGGAGGCCTATGTTCAGCAGTGGACTTGTGAAGGGCTGTAATGATGACGATGATACAAAATTTTGCAAAAATAATGTTTATGTGTACATCCAGAAGGTTGCCTCGCCGAACACTTCACTGAGGCCTTATCCTTATCCTAAGGCTTAGTTCCTACACTTAACTTTAGGTCTAGTGTTCATATCTATCTATGTAAAGAGGTATATATAATTTACATATTTCAAAGACTTTCTGCTTTAAAACAAAGCTGTCACGGAAGTTGTTAGGCCTGAAGTTGTGAAATGAGCTCTAAGAAATGCGGCTTTAGCACTTTGAGACAAGTAAAAGCTGACGAAAGAGAAGCGCGTCTAGTGTGCTTGGGATACTGAAAGCGCTTCCTATATCGTGATACATGGAACATAATTTATAAATTATAAAAAATATAAAAGTTATTGGTAAATCCAATTGGGCATGCAAAAAATTACGTATAACATGATTATACCTAAATTTTTAAAGTAGTTTAAATACACACAAGTTTTCATTAATGAGCTTAATATTTTATATTTCCAATTTTCCGATAATTTTATGTCGATTTCGTAATAATATACGATTTCATGCGACAAAACGTTGGAGTCTTGATTTTAAGGTGCTAGTAGAACACACCTACGCGCTTTGCGCTTAAGGCATGAAAAACATATCTACCCGCTTTGCGTTTAAGGCATGCAGTATATTGTTATACTATAGCAAACGGACGGAGCAATTTTTAGTATTAAAGATAACGCAATTATTGTAACTTCTCTTTAATAATAAAATATACTAAATACGTTAAAACGTTTAAAGGCGTTTCTACATTTAAGGAAATTTGGTTAAAGTAGTTGTTTCAACTTTGTAATGACCATATAAATGTTTCTTAATGATGCATACTAGCGACGCTGTTAACATTAGTAGTATTCCGTTAACCACTTTATGCTGGAAATGCTCGTGCTAGGAGCGACGTGCGAAGGTCGGTAGTCGGACGGCGGATACAATCTTACGACTTTTATGTGTCGCTTCGTACATTTACTCAATAGACTTTTTATACGTGTTTGTCTATACTTCTTTTACGCGGTGGAGCTACACTGCAGCTATATTGTGGTTGTAGCATGAATGTGTCAGCTCGACCGGGGAAGGAGCACGCTCTCACAGAATATCAGGTGAATCGTGTGCGGTTTCAAGTAGTCGAAGTCGAAGTTGTCAACAAAAAATATCGATAGTTTATAGTTTCTTTGTTTTATAACCTAGACCCTAGACTATTCTAGGTTTTTGATGAGTGAATCATTGAATTAGTGAGTGTAAATATTTCATTTTTTAGACCTTAATAACTCAAGAACTAATAGGTTTATTAGACATGCAAATTTGCAATTGTGTAAGTACAACATTTTGAGGGAGTAGTTATGAAGGGTCGAAAGTAGCACGAAATGGGTCGTGTAAATATTACATACTACACACTTCCGGTGCATCGCCTTGTTCATTTCCAAATTTCCCGACATACTGTCGTGTCTATAAATTTTTCGTCATAGTTTATTGTAGAAGGAATGCATGTTTTAATCGTTTTTTCCTATTAATAAACCTAGCAAGCTAACAGCATAGCAAAGTGGCGAAGCAATCAGCTTTGTAGCGGTTTCTAACGGTTGCCATTGAGCAATTAGTTTCAAAATAGGAGGTTCAGATGCCTGGGTGATCAGTAATCGATTGCTGAAAACAGAATTTGAAAATTCGAAACCGTTCTCGAGATAATCGTGGGATAGACGGACAGACGGACGGACGGACGGACGGACGGACAGACGGACAGGCGGACAGACGGACAGACATCGTGAAATCAATAAGTGACTTCGCAAGCTTCGCCACTTAATTAAATAATGGTTCTTTTGAAGGCCGCTGCACGTTAGAGTTATGTTATCTTCACGTCCTTATATATTATCCTTATCCATCTACATTAAAAAAAAAGTATATTTATTTTTATAGCCTGTGGCAAAAGAAACTAATATTGGTTTAGGGTGGTGCGTGTTCATGTCAGGAACAAGATTATTTATCGACCAATAATATTTATTGAACAATATATTTATCATCTATCATATCGATAGCTTATCGAAATTTGAAGAAGTTTAAGTGTTTATCCAAAAAGCTATCGTGTGTTTGTTCTGCAAAGGTAAACCTGGGGAAAGATTACTTTCTTCCTTTTAAGTACATTCAAATACTCTTACAGATAAGTGCTATCCTAGTTACATAAAAGCCAATGATCCAAAATATTTAAAAATGAAACGCCATTGTTTATTTCTTTTTAAATTAGTGTTTTAATGCAATGTTTTTATTTTGTTACACATTAGAGTTAATATTTGCTAACGTGATCTTACATCCGATTATAAAGTAGGTGTTTTTAAAGCAAGAATAGAATAGAATGGAATAAAATAAAATATTTCTATTTTGCGAATAATGGTAACACAGAATCTGGTGACAAATATTTAGTAGAAACTGCCATATTTTATACCAGAAGTCATGCAAACAATATAATTACTTACTTCAATTTTATCAATTTATTTAAATATATCATTTAAAACATATTACTTACAGTAGATTACCAAAAAGATGTTAATCTACTATAAATGTGAATAGGATTTTGTTTAGCTAAGTTTTACCTTTTTCGGCTATATCACCAGTATCTACAGTCAAGCACAAACCACCATAGGTACCGGTTTTATACCATAGCTAAAAATGTAAAGAGAGATATTGTAAATTCATTCATAATCATACATTTTTTGAAAGCCTACTACTGAACAAAGGCCCCACCTCGTTGGTTGTCTCATTGGTGTGATATTTGCCATAATTGCCAAGTTTGGTAGACGGGTTGGCAGTTGCAGTCCTTTTTCCGTCCGTCATCTGTTGCCTCTTACGACATCCACGGGTTAATATGGGGTAGTGGATTCACTTAAGCCACAAGTACGCGACAAACGCCACACTACCGTAGATATTTCGTTATAACCAAGTAACCTTACAACAGATTTGCATATTACCGTATGCAAGTCAGCACGAGTTGCCTCTTGCATAATATTATAATATGATATAAGCAAAATATTGCACCCTTTGTTCGATATTGTTGAACAGATTAAAACTTATATATAGGTACTAATAGGTAACTTTTGTATGCCTTTCCGATCAGCTTTATAATAAAGATTTGATTTTTAAAAGTAATGAACATACTCTTTACTGCCTCCTCCGTCTAGTGGTTGTAAGCGTAGTTGTTGATCATAGGGTCCCGGGGTTGAATCCCGGGCCATATCAAAATTAGTTAATGTGTATTTCTGTAGAGAAACGCTAAGTAGCATTCCGGAATTAGGAAGTTGACGGTGTTTCACCCCCGTGTCTCGAAAAGTACGTAGTCATTGGTCCTGCGAATGATCTCTCTCCGGTCGTGTCGGATTGCCGTCCTGTCGGACTATGAGAATGAAGGAATGGAGAGTGCATTTGAGCTCGCGAACACACTACAATCCTGTCATGCGCAAATGATTAGTCTCGGTTGAGACTGCCTGTCGTGATCGAAATTCAATTATTTTAATTTCTTTTATTTATAGGATAAGGGTGACAAACAAGCACACAGTCCGCCTGACGGTAAGTAGTTGCTGTGGCCCATAGACATCTAACTCTATCCTGGAGTACGAATCAAAATGCAGATGCATTGTCTCCCGTGAGTACTAAGATAGAATGCCTCGTTTCCAGTAAAAGGGGTCTCCGGTTCTCTACACTCACCATGCGAAACACTGCAGCGTTAAGGTATTCTGTGAGAGCGTGGTATCTCCCATTTGTGCTACAACTATACTACTAATATAACTGCAGCACGGCTCTACCACGTCTGGAGGACATTAAACACAACACAACATAAACATTCACGCCTGTCACCCAGAGGGGTAGGCAGAGACTGTGGACTTCTATTTGGCGCGATCCTGACACACCTCTCTCGCCTCCTTTACATCCATATATCTACGCATACACGCTCGTCGGTTAAGGGTACTCCTAATCTGGCCCATTTTCAATATATCGCCGATTTGGTCGATAAACCTTCATCTAGGGCGTTCCTTCCCGACTCTGCCGTTCACATTAAATTCACATTAAACATATTATAGTTTATTAAGGTGTGACAGTTCCACACCACTGAGGTTCTGAATCACAATTTTACGTGCAGATTTACTTCGCAAATTGTAACGGTGTCTCGGTGTATATTTACCTGAATAATTGTTTTTTCCTAGAATTTACAACGTGGTGGTAATCCTTTCTTATATACGAGTCTGTCTGGGTATTTACCACCCATTTATTTCTGCCGTTAAATGTTTGTGGTTGCACTGTTGACTTCCAGTCTGAAGGATAGAGAGAGACAGTATAATTACAGACTATGAGGTAATACATTTTAGTCTTCAGGGGTCACAGCGAATCATTAACATTCTTTGTTTGAAGTTGGCCGTAGGTGTTCTTCGATTACAGTAGCTACTTATCATTAGGTGAACTGTTTTTCGTTTGTGTAAGGATTGTGTTCATCAGTTAGATGTTTATAGGTTTTCTTCATAGATTTTAAATTAATAAATAAAAAATAGCGAATATTCCTCTAGGTGACAAATTTTGCAAACTAGAGGAATTTTCGCTGGCTTGATGAAATTAGTTAGGCTTGTTAAGATACCACGTATTCCAGTGCCGTGATTATAAATGTAAATACAGAGCCACTGGAAGTTAAAGTAAAGCATCTGTGGAAAGCGTTTGACGAAATGGGCGTTTTGGCATGCCTCACTTGGATAAAATATTTGGTAAAATGTCGCAAGATAAAGCGATATGGTACAAAACTATTAAGTCAGCCTCAAAAAGTTCTTTGGATTGATGATTGTTTATTGAATAGAACATCTGTTGTATTAACAATGCGTTCCGGATAAATTCCGAGCAACAAATTTTCAGAAGTTTTCAGTTAAGAAAAAAAAATCTCCAAATTGCAAAACATGTAACATAAAGAATATAATATGCAACTCTTGCTGCAAAATGTTCCGAAAACCATCACGAGATAAAAATATTGGTCGATAAAACTAACATAAAATGTGTAACTTAAGTGAATATCAAAGCATAACTGAACCATTGTTAAGTGCTGCTCAAATGGTGTGTATAATTTTGTTAGTCTAGTGTTCAAGTAATTTAATAAATTTATTTAGTTATAAGGTACAACGGGACGAAAGTAAAGTTCGTATACGAAACACGCCGGGTTAGCCTAAAGCCTTTTGGCGGTGTGTTCGGCACACAGCTCGAGCAGTCGCCCCTGAAGACACTATGATACTTATAATAATGTGAGTTTTGAACATGCAATTCTATTACAGTCACGAAATTCTATTTTTTTCGTATTATTATAATTCCCTATCTGAATAGTCCTTTGTTCCCAATTTAAAAGGTCTTAATTTTTTTTTGCCCTAATTCCTTTTGTAATATAAAAGTGGCACGCCTACATATGTTACACCTTATAATATCAGTTATCTGCCAGTAAAAGTCTCGTCAAAGTCGGTCCTACCGTTTCGGTGATTAGCCGGAAAAAAAAACAGTCAAAAAATTTAAAAATATTTTTTTGACCGGGGTAGGACCACGTTCTCACAGAATATCAGCTTAAAATAGCAGTTCAATGCTGCTGTGTTTCGTATGGTGAGTGTAGAGAACCGGAGACACTTTTTACTGGAAACGAGGCATTCCGTCTCAGCCCTCAGGTTTGACAATACATCTGCATTTTGATCTTTAAGTGAGGATAGCACCCATTTACCATCAGGTGGACTCTGTGCTCGTATGCCACTGTTATTCTATAAAAAAATCTATTATAAATATAATATACTTTCATATTATGCATTTTGTATAAAGCTGTTATTTTGACATTACGAACAGACACAGGATGGGCCGGCTCGAACCGGGGTGGTACCACGACCTCACAGAATACCAGCGTGAAGTAGAGGTTTACCTCTGCGTTTCGCTTGGTGAGTGCAGGTGGCCGGAGGCCCTTTTTACTGGAAATGAGGCATTCCATCTTAGTCCTCACGGGTAACAACGCATCTACATTTTGATTTGTAATAGAGGATAGATGTAGATGTCTATGGGCCGCAGCAACCACTTACCATCAGGTGGACTGTGTGCTCGTTTGTCACCCTTATCCTATTAAAAAAAATACAAATGCGGAAACTCATAATTAATTTTGTAGCAACTTTAACACGCGCGTAAATTAGTTCACTGCTCCGAATAAGTGGATCAAGCTATGAAGTTGTCAATATTTCATTTGGCATTCAATTAAAAATATCGCTTTGATGGTTCAAATTGAACAGTGCGTAGTTTACGCAAATTGATCAATTTTAAATACAATACGCCGGTTCACCGTCATCATCATCATTCTGTTAAATCCTTTATCCCAACGCGTTACATAAGATACATAATATGTATATCTTTGACTGATTTCATAATTTATTATGTTATAATCAGTAGAAAATCATTTGGTAGCCTAGAGAGGAATTGTGCCGAATAACTGTGATAATTTTCTTTTTTCAGACTTTTGTGAAAATGGAATAACATATTTTTAATAATTAGTTCGGTTAGTACGGTGGCGTGGCGGTACTTATAAGATAAACCATCTCCGCGTCTCATGTGGGGGATATCGTAAAAGGTGACATAGAAAAAGAGCCTTGTGTGATTTAACATACATACATAGCGGCATTACATTCGTATTTATTCGCATACCATATACGACAGGCCACTCAGAAAGTATAGTGAAAAAAGTTTTTTTGTATTAGACACTCGCCAGTTATAATTTATTTTGGAAAAAATATAATTCACAAGTTAAATATGTCACAACAGGGCGAGGTCCATATTCAGATGAATGTTTTAGAGCTCATGGTAAGGAGTTTTTAGTAAAGACGAGTAAAAACTTGGTAGTGCCACGCTGCGGCTATATCTTGTTTGCAACACAGGATAATACCACACTCTTACAGAATACCAGCGTAAAATACCACCTTATTTAATGATGCTGTGTTGCGCTTGGTGAGTTTAGATAACCGGAGACCATTTTACCGGTAGTGATCAGTTTTAAATTAATTTATTAAATCAACTTGAACAAAGAGTAGACTGGTTTATAAGTAATTAAATCAACTTGAGCAAATTGTTCTCCAGTTGTATTCATTCATAACATTCATGCAATAAGATTAACAGTGTTATCAAACGTTTGTATCTACATACCAACGAGTGTTTGCTGTCAAATAAACTCACAGGAAATGCATTGTGCTCGACTTCCACGCCTTGTATTTACCTTTTATTATCACTTCTACTTGGTGTTTCTTACTGCCCCGATGTGATTGCTTTACTGTGTCAATTTCATTTAGTGACAATTTTGTGTATTAATATAATATAAGAAATTTAAAAATTAAAACTTTTAACAAAAAATTAAAACTAACTTCAAAGACCTAAAAGGAATAAAATATTTTCCATTATTAAAAGATTATAAATCCATCTCCCTCGCACTTTTTCTTAACTTGCCATTAAAGAAATATTATTTTATTTTATATGACGCTTAATTTTAATAGACGCTAGCAATTCTTTTATTTGTATTTGTTTATCAATAATATAATACGTTTATCAACAATAATATACTACTAAAGGCACTTCGTTCCAACCGAGTATTCCACGACGCTCATGATTTTTTTAAATTAATAAATGTTTAACTTTTAATACTTTTGAGTGGTCTTACGAATTAATCAATCTCAGTTTCGTCAAAATTATTTCAATGGTCTCCGGTTATCTAAACTCACCAAGCGTAACACAGCATCATTAAATAAGGTGGTATTTTACGCTGGTATTCTGTAAGAGTGTGGTATTATCCTGTGTTGCAAACAAGATATAGCCGCAGCGTGGCACTACCAAGTTTTTACTCGTCTTTACTAAAAACTCCTTACCATGAGCTCTAAAATATTCATCTGAATATGGACCTCGCCCTGTTGTGACATATTTAACTTGTGAATTATATTTTTTCCAAAATAAATTATAACTGGCGAGTGTCTAATACAAAAAAACTTTTTTCACTATACTTTCTGAGTGGCCTGTCGTATATGGTATGCGAATAAATACGAATGTAATGCCGCTATGTATGTATGTTAAATCACACAAGGCTCTTTTTCTATGTCACCTTTTACGATATCCCCCACATGAGACGCGGAGATGGTTTATCTTATAAGTACCGCCACGCCACCGTACTAACCGAACTAATTATTAAAAATATGTTATTCCATTTTCACAAAAGTCTGAAAAAAGAAAATCATCACAGTTATTCGGCACAATTCCTCTCTAGGCTACCAAATGATTTTCTACTGATTATAACATAATAAATTATTAAATCAGTCAAAGATATACATATTATGTATCTTATGTAACGCGTTGGGATAAAGGATTTAACAGAATGATGATGATGACGGTGAACCGGCGTATTGTATTTAAAAATGATCAATTTGCGTAAACTACGCACTGTTCAATTTGAACCATCAAAGCGATATTTTTAATTGAATGCCAAATGAAATATTGACAACCTCATAGCTTGATCCACTTATTCGGAGCAGTGAACTAATTTACGCGCGTGTTAAAGTTGCTACAAAATTAATTATGAGCTTCCGCATTTGTATTTTTTTTTATAGGATAAGGGTGACAAACGAGCACATAGTCCACCTGATGGTAAGTGGTTGCTGCGGCCCATAGACATCTACATCTATCCTCTATTAAAAATCAAAATGCAGATACGTTGTCACCCGTGAGGACTAAGATGGAATGCCTCATTTCCAGTAAAAAGGGCCTCCGGCCACCTGCACTCACCAAGCGAAACGCAGAGGTAAACCTTTACTTCACGCTGGTATTCTGTGAGGTCGTGGTACCACCCCGGTTCGAGCCGGCCCATCAGTGCGACAGCACAAGCTGCCGCGTGGCTCTACGACTGTTAAAATTTATTAGATATTCACCTATATCAATTATTTTATTACATATTTCAATTATTTTAAAAACGAAATTTTCTGAATTGCACGTTGTATAAATACGTTTTACTTCTTAATTTTCATCTTTTTAAGGGCGTTAAAAATAAATTTTCCAAGATCCGCATAAGAAAATAAAATGATGTGTATTACCTAGTTTGAAGAGCACCTCCCGCCTTCCTCCAATCGCATGCACTATCCCCGTCACTAATAATCACAGCACCACTACTCCCAATGCCACTACACTAGGAAAAACGTGGTTTTTATACGTGGTAGAGCCATGCTGCAGCTATATTATGGTTGTAGCACGAATGGGTCGGCTCGACCGGGGAAGGACCACGCTCTCACAGAATACCAGCGTAAAATAGCAGCTTAACGTTGCTGTGTTTCGTATGGTGAGTGTAGAGAACCGGAGACCCCTTTTACTGGAAACGAGGCATTCCATCTTAGTCCTCACGGGTGACAACGCATCTGCATTTTGATTCTTAATCGAGGATAGATGTAGATGTCTATGGCCCACAGCAACCACTTACCATCAGGTGGACTGTGTGCTCGTTTGTCACCCTTATCCTATAAAAAAGACACACCATCGTAGGTAACACGACACATGTTTCGCCTCTACACGAAGCATCCTCAGGTGAAGTAGACTCTGCGGTGGCTGACCGCTAAGTGGTGCTACGATTAGTGGTAACGATAGTGCACGCAATTGAGAGAGTGCGGTAGGTGCTCTTCAAACTTGGTAAGATACATTATTTTATTGTACTACGCGGATCATGGCAAATTAATTTTTAACACCTTTAGTATAATGGATTTCCGCAATGTGACGCCTTACTTAACTTTCGATTATTATTAGTTCATCGTATTGATATTTTCTCGTTCGTTATGACTCTCCCACTATGCAATACTAAATAACTTTGTATTCATTTAAATAAAAGTAATTTTTACGGATATTATCGCGTATATTAACTTATTTTATATTCCCGACATTTCGAGCACTTTACAGCACCCAAGGTCACGGGTGGGGGTGGGGTGGGGGGGGGGGGACTGAGGTGTATGACGTCCCAATGTCATAGTTAACCACGGCTACCTCCAGATTAAAAATTACTAATTTTTGTTCCGATATACGCAGTATGAACTTACAGTATATGTATCATGAAGTCTTGCAGTTGTATGCTTGGGTTGGGATTTAATTTTATTAATTATGGGATCCCAAGCAGATGGTAGCAACCAGCCATCTTCTCTATTGAAATTAGGATGTTTTTTGAAAAGTTTTTTGACAATAAGTTAATATACGCGATAAAATTTGTAAAAATTAGTTTTATTTCAGTGTGTAGTGTTCGCGTAAATATAAGAAAACTTTGTATTCTTTTATTTTATTTTATTAAACTGAAGTAATAGACAAGCTGACAGTCCACATGATAGTAAGTAGATATTGGAGCCAATAGACACCTGTAAAACACTTCAAACTAAAAAAAAACTGTTTGTTTCACACACTTCGAGAACTAAGAAGACATGTCATAAACCCTGCAATTATACTAAATATGTACCAACTAAACCTATTCATCTAAGAGGATAACCTTTTTAAAAAAAAGGAGACCTATTGTGCTGTGCTAAGCAGTAAGACGTAAAGATATAAGTTGACATATTGTCTTCTGTACAGAACGAGATAGCAAATTTTTCACTCATTATCAACAAAAAATGATAAATTTACAAATTATTTTCGATTACCCATTGCTTTTGATGAGTTAAAGACCATTTTAAAACACGCAATATCAATATTAGCTACTGTTAATACAGTACTGCTGCTATGTTATTTGCAATTTAATGACAAACTGCAAGCGTCGCCATTAGCCATCGACAGCCGCAGTTGGCGACTAGTTAACGGATACTATTTTTGCAGTCGACGGATGAAGTTCCGAGTATAATATAATATTATATGTTAAAAATTCCTTTCTGATCAATTAGGATGCTTTAGGTATCGTGACATAATGCTGTTCATGTTGGTTTTTAAAGAGAATAAAAAATTTAAAAATATCCTGTTCAAATTAAAATAAAATTGACTTTTTTAATTGGAAACTTGGATAGCTTAGCATGCGGCGCGTGCGAATGTACCAATAGCGTTTAAAGATAACTTCGACAACGATGGTGTTGCCAAATTTTAATAACTTGCTGAATTTTTAGCAAATTGTTCAACCAAACATGTATTTTAAATAAAAATAATAGTTTTATACCCATTTACAATAAATAAATAAAATAAAATCAATTTCTACATACAAGTCGAGTCCATATGAGTCCATAAAAGTGACATAAGAAAAAACATTACAATTTAATACATTTAATCTCATCTAATTTTTTATAAGTATTAAATAAATTAAATTTAACTTAATTCGATTGTTTAAAATAATTACTTCAATAATATTAATCTACAATTTAATTCAAGTATCTGTCACCTTTTGGGACACCGGGCACATGCATTTGTATTTGCACCCAGTGTCGCAAAAGGGGGCAGTCAGGCTTGTCGCTGAGCACGTTCAGGATGGTGTTGGCGCTCCCGTGCGTACGGAGCATCAGCGAGGCGATGCGGCGCCGCAGAACAGTGTGGAAGCCGTCCGTGTGTGCGTGCGCAAACATCGCAGACGCACTACAGTAGCGCGGGACCGCCACCAGCACCCTGAATGCGTTATTATATTGCTCGGAGAGCGTTGATGGCCCGCTGCGTGTAGTTGACCCACAGACTGCAAGTGTATAGAGCTTGGCAAAAGGCTTTAAAGAGAGTTATCTTTACTTCAAAGCTACACCGCGCGAATCTGCGTGCCAACATATTACAGCGGACCGCCATCGCCCTCCTGTCCCTTTCGATGCCAGCATCGTCTTTTAAATCCTCGGTAACATGGCCGAGATATTTAAACTCTTTCACCCTGCCTAGAGCGACGCCATTTAGCAACACACGTCTCCCAGCTTACGACCCCTAGCTTGAAAGATCAAGAGCTCACTCTTTTTAACATTGTACAGGAGACCGTGTGACGAAGCGTACTTCTCACATACACCTATTAGTTTTCTAACACCAGCGATTGATTCCCTGAACAACACCATGTCATCTGAATAACCGATACTGTTGATGCGGTGACCATCAATCGATCAGCCGACCCCTGTGTTGCTCAGCTCAGCTTAATATGACGATGTTTGGATTTTTGATTTGGTTATGTAATTGCGGTACTTACTCTCTTTCCAATCGGACAGTGAGTTTTTTTTACATTTTGCTATAATGTATATTGCTGGCACAATGCTGTTCATCTGTAAACTACATAAATATCTAAAATTTTAGGATTTAATGAAGTTAAAATCTAAAACGTTACAAAAGAATTTATAATGGAAAAAATATACGTAAGCATTTAAATATTAAAACAGATTAGTCTAAAATATATGAACGTACTTTAACTGCTTTAAGTGATAAATAAATAATGAATAGTCGAACCTACATTGAAATAGGTTCGGGATAGAATGAATTAGTAACGTCGATCGTAACTGACGTATATCGGAACGTAAGACAGGTAACAGTAAATTGAGCGACAATATGTAATTAAATTAGTTAATTAAGCGCTGAATGAAAATCTATTTTAGATGTTTCAAGCGCTAAGTTGTAAGCGAAATTGCAGTCTCTCGCTAGTATCAGATTATTTAAGTTTTCATCGTACGCCCGCTTTGTTATGTACTATGTCTAAACTGAGCGTAAGTACTCGTATATTTTGTTTGTGATAGTTTTTGCAGACATATTTCTGCTGTTGTAATGTTTTTTCATCAGCCAGCAACCCTATTTTGCTACGATCGGTAAAAGGCGCATACACATTGGCACAGTTATCGTTACACCCCATCAAATACCACCGTTGAACATAGGCTTGCCCTTGGATTGCCCTACAAGGGGCTACTTGCCATAGTTGCCGCGCTTGTCAGGCGAGTTAGCAACTGCAGTTATGAACTTTCTTGCTTTTTTATTTTATTTATTTATTTATTTAGGTTTACCAACTAAACACATACAAAACATTATTATTAAACATTTGCAGTTATTAACAAAATAATACTATATATGTATTTAACTTAAAGGTATGCACACCATTTCAACATGAAACTTAAAATTAGTTATGAAATTAACAGATAATAAAATGTGATATAAACACAAAGACACTATTCTATGCAACAGGTAAGATTATAATTTGGTAGAGAGTTTAAAATTGTATAATTTAAAGTTTTAATTTTCAGTTTGAAGAAAAGTTTGAGAGAAAGTTTTTCTAGCTGTAGTGTCCATCTCTCCGTTTGTATTTCTTTGTCGCCTCATAGGAAACCCACGAGACAATGTGGGGGAGTAAATATTCGTTCACCGCCACTACACGGTTGCACAGAATACTTTTTTTTACTTATTATAAGCCAGTGCTTGACCACAATCCCACCTGGTGGTAAGTGGTGGTGCATAGATACCGGGCATAAGCAGATCATTAATATGGAGCAGGTAGAAAGTTGCGCAGAGAACGGACCCCTGAGGAACAGGGACGTTTGTCGCCACAGGTTCGGATGAGCAGCCATCGACGACGACCCAAAGAGACCGCTCACTCATAAAGTCCTTTACGCATTCAATCAGACCAGGAGATAAGCCGTACGGTGGAAGTCTACTCAAAAGGCTAGCGTACCAAACTCTGTCAAAGGCCTTCAAGACGTCAAGGGAAACAGCAAGTGCTTCCCCACTCTTCTCGAGTGCCTCACCCCATACGTGTGTGGCATACGCTTGAAGGTCACCAGCTGACGGATTTCGGCGAAACTCTATTCCACTATTCCAGTCCAGAATGAGAGGCGGAATAAGCGTGTCAACACAGGAGACAACTCAGGTGCACAGACTTTTAGAGCTGGTATACCATCAGCTCCACTAGATTTGTTCACGTCTAGAATTCGTAAGGTTTTAAGAACCTCTTTGTTCGTGATACGGACCTCTGTCATAGAGGTAAGGCAGTGAGGTAATTGAGATGATACGTTGTTGCTACTGTTCAGACGCGAATCGCAAGCAAAAAGAGAAGTAAATAAGTCCGCTTTCACCTGACGCATGCGCCAGTGAGACATCTGGTTTTACCTAGATGTAATACCCATCAGCCTGTAATCATAATTGTTCTCGTTAACTTTCAGACCGGAACATGCCAGTGTAGTCATTATTAATTGGCTACATAGCCAAACAGATGCCTAGGTAGAAAAATTCCATCACGTAGTAATAATAACAAGTATTCTTATATAATTTAAAATTAAAAATTTTGGACAGCCGACTTCAATATAAATTATTAAGAATAACCCAAAAACTAATGGTCTGACCTTGATCGAATTCATATGGGACCACATGTAAAATACCATCTTTCAAATAAAAAAAGAATCATCCAAATCTGTTCACCCAGTAATAAGTTATGAGGTAACACATATAAAAAAAACATACAGTCGAATTCAGTACCGTCTCCTTTTTGAAGTCGGCAGAAAAATCCGTCCTAACACATAAGAGGTCCATGCCCTGTTGACGAACGTCTAGTGTGTGGAATACTTACTGAAGCTATTAGTCCAATTCAATTTCTAAAAATATAATAACAAACCATTGCATAGGACCGGTTCATTTAAAAGCCTCACAAGAATAGTTTCGGCGGCATATTATGTTCCTATTGTGAGATCTTTTTGAAATAATAAAACGATACGCCCCATATTTCTTTTTATAAAGGAGGCCCTTAGCTATATCTGTCGTCAAGCAACAATATCTATTGCTTTTACTATTCACTCATTATAATTACAGCTTGTTAAGTATTCCATCTTGATCCTCGAGGGTGACAATGTATCCGTAACGTTCTTTGTTAGAAGTTACTTGCATATGTCTATTAACTGCTAATTCGTTTGTCACTTTAATAGTACAATTAAAAAAAAGATTTCTAAGTTAGTATTTTTCATTTTGTAAAAAAAACTACTTAAATACTTTAATCAGCCTCTAAAATGGGGCCAATTTTTATCGATATATTTATTATAATGCATGATAGTTAAATCGGGTATGCATTCATTCATTCATGCATTCATTTCATCTTTGCGTTCACTTGTGTCAGTACTTGTACTATGTCCTATGTAGTTGATGGTATACGATTAGGAACAATGATAGTAAAATAAAATATTAAAAATTTCCCTATAAAATAACCTCCTTAGCGAATGAACTTTTAAAATATAAAACGTTGCCCTAAACGTGGTGATTTACATATTTCTTGCGTTGCCCCATGAAAAATGTCTGATCTGCCATAAGATATTTTACATAATATATTAAACTGCATATGTAGTATAATTTTTATTTCTGTCATTTCAATACAGTAAATAATTTTAGTTCGCGATAATGTTCAGCAGTAAAATATTTATTCTCACAGAAGATTGCTAAATATCAAATGCAAATATCGAAAATGAATTTTTCCTCCAGTTATCGGAATGAGGAACGTCTGGCAAATATTTTATGGTTTGTTGCACTCGCTTTGGCTATTTATCGTTGTATGAAATTAGTGAGCTATTGAACATAAAGCGTTTATACGGAATTCTACTATTTAAAATGGAGTATTTTCGTTACGCATTGTTTACCAAATAAATTAAACACTTGAAATTTTCTAAACGTGTACATATAGTTAAAAGCTTGGCTTTATGGGCTCTCGCAAAGCTGATAATTCGATATCAGATTATATGAAAAACAGTTTTGGTTAGAACTTGGATGCCTACGCTTTGTTGCTCCTGTAGGTAACTTAATATGTAATTTAATATGTAAATGTTATACAATTTTGTGCATTCAATGTGATAGACTACTTGTACACAACCCCGGTTGTCTAGTGGTGGTGAACGCGATTACTGATCATGTAGGCTTGAATTCAAATCCCAGGAAGGCAAAAAATCAGAAAGTAACCTTTGGTCCTGCGCCTGATCTCTCTCTGGTCGTTGGATTATCGTTCCATTGGACTATGAGAGTGAGGGAATAGAAAGTGCATTTGTATTTGCGCATATACTTAGGCACTATAATCCTGTCCTACGCAAATTACCGAAATGCTATCTGGAGGACATTATTATAATAGTGCTTTGGTGGTGATATAAATCCTAAGTTATTCTCCCATTTGGGCGCCTTGAGATACTATTGTCTTTAACTGTCTGTTGGGTTCAACTGTCAAAAACTTCGCAATGTGACGCATCAGCATATTGTAAAGCGATTTGTGTACAAAATGCACATCAGACTAGACTGAACTTTGAATATTTTGACTGAAAAAAACTCTGTAGCTTTGGTTATATGTAATAAATTTAAAAAATATTATAATACTGAAAATAAAGAGACTATTTTTATTTACGATCGTAAGAGTTATTTATGTTTTACCTACCCTAAATGTTATCTGGGACGAAATTTTTCATTCCGTTTTCTCGGCTTATTACCCAATGCCACGGAATAATAGACACGAATAATTTATACTCCACTGCCATGTTTTATTATGCCAAACTGCCACAAAAACATAAACATTTTAGTATTTTCCCACTTGCCACGAATAAATTTGCCCCATTACCCCGACACATATATTTTTATGTAAATTGAAGATAATATTGTTCTGTTACCTAAAAATACACATTTAATTTTAACTAAAAACAAAAAAAGACATTATTACCGAAGTTAAATTTTAAATGCATGTTGCGGACTGCAATAGATCAACGATGCAAATGCGTTCGTCATTAAATTATAATCTTTTCGTTTCTGATATTCCAGCAAATAAGATTTTTCGATTCTTTAAAATAGATATGGCGTTAAAGTGCTAAAATATACGTCCCGTTGGAGGTAGAGACCGCTCATTTCAGAAAGAGTTATTGAGCAGTTAGTCTGGCTCGCTGCGTTGTTTTTAGGGTTCCATACCCAAAAGGATAACCAACGGGATCCCATTACTAAGATTCCGATGTCCGTCCGTCCGTCTGTCAGCGGGCTGTATCTCATGATCCGTAATAGGCAGACAGTTGAAGTTTTCACAGAATGTGTATTTCTGTTGCCGCTATAACAACAAATAATAAAAATTAAAATAAATTTAAAATTAAAAGGGGCGCCTCTACTAGAAACTTTTATTACGATGGTACGGAACTTTTCATGCGCGAGTCCGATTTGCACTTGTCCGGTTATTTCACGCTGTTTTCTTTCACTGCCGTGCAAGTTATTTTTTTTTATAGAATAAGGGTGACAAACGAGCACACAGTCCACCTGATGGTAAGTGGTTGCTGTGGCCCATAGACATCTACATCTATCCTCGATTAAGAATCAAAATGCAGATGCGTTGTCACCCGTGAGGACTAAGATGGAATGCCTCGTTTCCAGTAAAAAGGGACTTCGGTTCTCTACACTCACCAAACGAAACACAGCAGCGTTAATCTGCTATTTGACGCTGGTATTCTGTGAGAGCGTGGTCCTTCCCCAGTCGAGCCGACCTATTCGTCCTACAACCATAATATAGCTGCAGCATGGCTCTACCACGTATAAAATATATTAAAACTACATTTAATGATTTCGGTGATGCTGTCGGTGATCGAACTGCGATAGCTCGCTAAAGTAATTTACACTGAGCGCTTATTCAAGTCTTAAGCATCAATTGAAAACAAAGAAGGTTGCAGATGTGTTGTCGACTCCGAGGACCGGGGTTTGATTCAGACTGGAACACAGCAGTGTGTGCACTACTGCTTGCCGTTAGAAATATGTAGAAGGTTTTTACCCGCTCCTAGTGAGAAAAATAGTCCCACTTAGTTAATATTTTAAGACCCTTGCTCCTCATATCTTACGCATTTGCAATAGCAACAATAGCAATTCGAGATAATATAAGATATAACAATTTTCTTAGAAATATGAGATCTTCGTTACAAAATTATAATAATTTTGCTTCTCTAATTGCAAAAAATAAACCTACATCTTATGGAACGGTACTCAGGCATAGCACGCTAGCGTATCTTGCTCAAGAGCTCTTTTATGGTGGCAGAATTCAGAGAACTGAATATTATTCTTGAGTACGTATATATGTCAAACAAACTTGGCGTTATCTTTAATCATAGAACACGTAGTTAATTCCTATTTTTATTAATTAAAATATTTCTTTTCTAATTTAATTATTATTGAAGGTCCCAAGTAATTTGAATTCTTAAAAGTAAGCTGCAGAAGGGGTTTGATATGGCCACTTTGACTCTCGTGAACAACTAGAACCAAATTTTAAGCTTAGTTGGAGTGGTTAGCTGGAGTAGGTATTAAGCCGAACGTCCACTGCGAAGTAAACTATTTGAAAAGTAGACTTAGTGAACTGAGCTAGCTAACCTGGAAAATCGTTGCACGTCCACCGAAAAATAAGCTAAAACAATCAACACTAAGTGAAAGGCGTCGGAGGGGTAAGGTAAGTGGGTGAGAGGCGCTTAGCTTAGTTCGCGTAGTTTCGGATCGGCCTACACCACTAAGTTAGTTTGACTTAATTTAGCTATTTTACCTAGCTTAGCTGGCATAGTTTGCGGTAGACGCACATGTATGAAAAACTGGCTCAGCTATGCGAGCTAAGATAAACTAAGTTAGTTTAGTAGGCTTAAAGCCGAACGTCCACGTCAAACTATGCCAGCTAAGCTAGGTAAAATAGCCAAACTAAGTCAACCTAACTTAGTTGTGTAAACCGATCCGAAACTACGCGAACTAAGCTAAGCGCCTCTCACCTCTTACCTTACCCCTCTGGCGCATTTCACTTAGTTTTGTTTGTTTTAACTTATTTTTCGGTGGATGTGAAACGATTATCCAGGTTAGCTTAGTTTAGTTCACAGAGCCTAGTTTTCACATAGTTTAGCTCGCGGTGGACGTTCGGCTTTAGAAGTGATAGTAGAGACATAGTTTTAATAAAGAATATCACTACTGATATGATATTATTACTACTGATACCATTCTTAGTATCGTTCATAAACGTCACATGGGTACAGGTTAAGGGTTGATAGAGGTAGTTAGTATTATGAGCAATACAGCTTTGCTCAAGATTATCATGGGGACGTTCTTACTGGTATGGAGGCATTCTCACTCTAATCTACAGGGGTTACAACGCATATGCATTTTGATTCTTAATTGAGATAAGATTAAAATGTCTATGAGCCACAGCATCCACTTGCCATCAGGTGTACTGTGCACTTGTTTATCACCTTAGGGTAATGTTAACACTAGCTGTTCCCCGCGACTTCGCCCGCGTGTAGTTTATGGTTTTAATTATATTGCTCAGAACCCTAATTCTTTTTATCAAATCTAAGTACTAGTAGTAATTTACTCCTTATAACATCAGCTATCTGCCAGTGAAAGTCCCGTCGAAATTGGTCCAGCCGTTTCGGAGATTAGCCGGAACAAACAGACAGACAGACAGACCGACAGATAGACAAAAATTTTAAAAATTGTGTTTTTGTTATAAGTACCGTATACATTCATATGCATTTAGTAAAAAGCTGTTATTTTAACATTACAAACAGACACTTCAATTTTATTTATTTGTATAGATGTATAGATATGATGTTCTGATGTAGATGGCGGTCACGGTGCTTCAAGCGCGCTTAAATAAGAAAAACATTCCTAGCATTGTTCTCTTTCTGTTTGTGACGTTTCATTACAACCGGTTCGGCAATTCCGAAGATTAGCATGGAAAGACAGACATACAGACAAACAAAAATTTTAAAAAGGGTTATTCATGTTTTACAAGTATGCAAATAACCCCTTGAGCTTAATAGAAGTCAGTTATTTCGATATTGCAGACAGACAATTAAATTTTATTTGTATCTATAGATTATCTGTGTTTCAAGCGGCTTGATCATCGGGATGCTTTTTTCTCTTTAATGTTGAAACATATCAAAAATATTTGTATCTCAATGATGTTGAAGTATAAATAATGAAAAAAGTCCAATCCAGCTGAACCCTAGAAAAGTTCGCGTTAAGCAGTATTAAAAGCTGAGTCTCAGATTAATAACCTGAACACAGTATTCATTTTAAAATAGACCTTTTTATCTTTTTAAAATTAAAAGAAATTTGATATCGATGTAGTAGGATTATGGCCATCCGCGGATTTGCATTAAATTATTGCTATATTTTTATATTTTAGCGGCAAGACTATCAAAAGTTCACTGAAAAACATAGGCCTTCCAATATAAATTATTAATGTCGAAGCGATCCAAAATACATTTATTCGATATGTATTCTCTAAATTCCAGTCGCCTAAGAAGCATACGTTCTCGTCTACATGTCCTTCCACTGCAAAATAAGCGCCATATAACTGATCCGCTTTTATTGAAAATAATACTTAAAATCATATATTTTTATAGGATAAGAGCGACAAACTAGTACTCAGTCTAAACATCTACATCTATCCTCGATTAAGAATCAAAATTAGACTTGCAACGAATATATTCAGCCATAAAGCCGAATACCGAATATTCTGCAGGCTTCATGGCTGAATAGCCGAATATTAGGCAAAAGTATTCGGTCGGGAAGGTCGAGAAGGGTCTTTTTTCTCTGAAGCTGGGCTACAAGAAGAAATTAAGTAAACCAACCATATTCCAAATTTTATATATGCCATATGCACTTTAATCCTCTCTTGAGTGGATGGCTAGTTGCCACGGAGACTAACAGCCATGACCGAAATCAGTTTGCATAATTTAAATATAATATTGAAAACTTTGAGAAATAAAATTTGAAAAATAAAATGAGATTGGAGACCTTTCAAAAATTGGTAATTATTAATTTTATGTTATAGCTGATAGTTTAGATTTTGTCATTATTTTCAAATTTTCGCTAGAAAATATTATATTTGATTTTTTTGTATTGGCGTTAAGCGACACTAATTAATCTTATTTCGTCAATTTCATAGCCGGAACTCAATCTATTGGCTTGAAACCATAGCACAAGTTATACAAAAACTAGTTAAAGGCAAAAACATCGAGGGGTTACGATAAGCTGTCGTGTGCAGAAAAGGTTGGGGTCGCGGTTTCGATGCAATAAGTTTTTTGCTCGACTGAAACACCTTGCCCTCTTTGGTTAGATAAATAAATACTTTCAATAATTCCTGTGCAACGTATCTTTTGTTTTAATAATATTTTAAAACGATTCCTTATGTTAACGTATTTTAAGTAATAAACTATTTTTTTAATTTAAAACATTCAGAATCGTATGAATAAAAACTTATCTGGCATTATAACACACATATACACGTACACGCACACGCACACTCACACTTGTAGTAACAGTCATTATCACATACAGAGAGAGAGATAGAGAGAGAGAGAGAGAGAGAGGGGGGAATAAAGAAATATATTCTTGTAAAAATTGTATAAGTTAAATTCTTACAGTGGTTAGTAACAACACATGTACCTTTCTGTATTTCCCTCTTGTTATTTTACCTTCTAGTACCAACATATAAATCACTAAGAAAACTATATACAATAGGTTCTTTATAAGAAACGGATTCCTTTCAACGAATATTTAAATAACCAATGTTACCAACAGGAAATATTTCTATTATTTTATTTATTTTGCCCCTGGCGCCTCATCCCTATAAGGCCTTTGAAATGGAACGCGACGCCGTTGCGACAATGGAAACCAAAATAAATAAAGATATTTACCCTATCTTCGTGCATTGTAGTAAAATAACGAAAAATAAAATTTAGTAGTAAATATTATAAATATTAATGATCGACGTAAATACGAGTAAGAAATGTGGTAATACGATCAACAGTCAATCCACGACAGTTCAACGCCTTTTGTGCAGAAGTAAGGGTGAAAATAAGCACACAGTCTCCCTGATAATAACTAGATGCTATTACTTAGACACTTATATATACGACTATCATCACTTAACAATCAAAATGCAAATGCATATATACGTGGTAGAGCCATGCTGCAGCTGTAGTATAGTTGTAGCACGAATGGGTCGGCTCGACCGGGGAAGGACCACGCTCTCACAGAATACCAGCGTAAAATAGCAGCTTAACGCTGCTGTGTTTCGTATGATCAGTGTAGAGAACCGGAGATCCTTTTTACTGGAAACGAGGCATTCCATCTTGGTCCTCACAGATGACAACTCATCTGCATTTTGATTCGTAATCGAAGATAGATGTAGATGTCTATGGGCCACAGCGACCACTTACCATCAGGTGGACTGTGTGCTCGTTTGTCACGCTTATCCTATAAAAAAATGCGTCGTCATCACTGATGATTTAGATGGAATGCCCCGTCACCAGTAAAAGGGTGTCCAGTTCTAAACACTCATCATATGAAACACAGCAGCATTGTTTTTTCTCGATCGAGTTAACCCATTCGTTGCAGCAACAATAAAGCTGCAGCATAGCTCTACCACGTTAAAAACCTCTTGGGTCTGGCCTTAAGGTCCAAAAAAAGTGAAAAGCCAGGAAACATCATGGTAAGCAAAGAATTATATTGTGCGAATATGACTTCATTCGGTCAAATAATTCAGAAGTTACTCGATCACTAACAGACACACCAACTATTGCACATATGAAGATGGATAATGTGTAGTATACGTCACATTTAAATTACGGGTTTTGTTCATTTAAATTAGGACGAAGTTGCGCAAAATGGTTCCCCAAAAAGGTACTTTTGATATATTTATGTTAGAAGTTTGGGCTGTATACAATGTTATGATAATGGATTGTTTCGATTTGTTTGTAATTTTGCCTTATATCGGCTAAAACCGGATTTGTTTTTTTTGTGCAAATATAAACTATAAATGTTATTCGAACGCGTATGTTTTCTTAAACTTACGTTAACCGAGTTATTTTATTATTTTTATTAATAAAACTATATATCGGGTTTATCCAATATAAAGCTAAAGAAAAAATTTCGGTGGAAATATAGGGGATGAATATTTCAACGTAACAGTTGTTGTAAGTTGTAAAATTTTGACGACATTCTATTTATTGCCTTTTAATATCAGTTTGTACTTTTTTATTAAAAGTTAAATTATGAAAAATAACATTAAATATAAATCACAATTAATTATTTAAAACTTTAATTTAGAGAATTACAATTTTTGTACAATTTAAAAATAAAAAAACGTGCCTGATATTTCCCACTGTTGACTATTACGGCACCACCACCAACTTCAAATATGTATTAAGAACAATGCTGTATTGCAAATGCCTTTGTGAGCTATAAAACAGATCGGTTGCCAGCTTATCTTATTTACTGATTGATACCTAATACACAGAACTGTGGTAGCTCTTGGTAAATTTCACATTACGCTAGCGACCCTGGTTCGATACCCGCTGGCACATATGAAATTGTTGTTTTAAAATATGTTGTGCTTATTTTCCACATGCTGCTCTTTCTATTTTCCACGTGTCTGAGCGAAATGTTAAGAGTAGATGTGAAGTCCGCTAACAGGCACTAGAGTAGAGCGGCAGACCACTTACTCCGTAGCCATCTTAGAAATGAGAGGAGGTGGGTTGAAACAATTTTTTTATAGGAATAGGGTAGCAAACGAGTACACAGTCAACCTGATGGTAAGTACTTGCTATGTCCCATGTCAAAATGCAGATGCGTTTTCACCCGTGAGGACTAAGATGGAATGCCTCGTTACCAGTAAAAGGAGTCTCCGGTTCTCTACACTCACCATACGAAACACAGCAGCGTTATGCTGCTATTTTACGCTGGTTTTCTATGAGAGCGTGGTTCCCTGGTCGAGCCGACCCATTCGTGCTACAACTATACTACTAATATATAGCTGCAGCATGACTCTATCACGTATAAAAACTTTTCTTTTCTTTTTTTTTTTACTTTTTTTTACTTTATTTTTACATATAATAAGACACGCATTTAGGTACATAAGTAAAATTAAAAATTTTGTATAAACGACTTCAATATAAATTATTAACAATAACTCAAAAAATATTAGTCAGACCTTGATCAAATTTATATGGGACTACATGAAAGGCAACAACTTTCAAATAAAAAAAAATCTTCGCAATCGGTACACCCAGAAGAAAGTTATGAGGTAAGACATATAAAAAAACATACAGTCGAATTGGGCACCTCTTTCTTTTTGAAGTCGGCAGAAAATACTAGGTTATGTTCGAGTTTACGCTCTCTATGAGATACTTTATTACTAATAACCTTCGCGTTCGGATTTGCGTTAGCTTATAGTTTAATTCAAATTAACATAATATAGTTAAATAATAATAAATGTAATAAATTAACATAGGGCGCGATTTATTACCATGAGAGTATCAATATAGGATTTAGATTCCGGCCTACAAAGACTAGGATAGAGCGGATTTAAGGGGCGGTAATATTGGCAAAATGTAAATAATTTATTCTTTGTGTAATATAAATTTTTTTTCTTCATATTGTAATGGGATCAGCCTTGAAGTATAGCCAATTCAAAAAATATTATAATCATATTAAAGATACTTACCATCGGAGAAGATATCTCGTAGCACACACACACACACACACACACAGACACACACACACAAAAACACAGTCGAATGGAGAAGCTCCTCGTTTAGAAGTCAGCTAAATTAGTCATGCACATTTGTGGTTACACTAAGGCAATTTTATATCTGTTCTTGTGTCGTTTAACCGAAATTGTGAATAGTAAGTAGTAATAGCAAGAGAAAAAAATTATTCGATATTGTTTAATTTATATTTGATATAAAATAATAATAATAAAATGAAATGCATTGAAACTACATATGATTACTTAATAATGGGTTGACTCATGTACTTCATCATCACAAGTTCACTGTTGAAATAGGTCTCCCCAAGAAATGCCACAAAGGCAGTAAGAGTTTGACTTCTGTTCCATCGACTACTTGCATGTCTTACAAGGTTGTCACTTCATCTAATAGGAAACTACCCTATATTTCGCTTAACGTTAAAATAACGTTTCTTTCTTGTCGGTTGTCAGCTCTTCGAGATATATTTTTTTATAGGAAAAGGTGACAAACGAGCTCACAGCCCACCCGATGGTAAGTGGTTGCTGTGACCCATAGACATCTACATTTATCCTAAATAAAGAATCAAAATGCAGATGCGTCGTCACCCGAGAGAACTAAGATGGAATGCCTATTTTCTGGTAAAATGGGTCTCCGGTCATTCACACTCACCATACGAAACACAGCAGTGTCAAGCTGCCATTTTACGATGGTATTCTGTGAGAGCGTGGTCCTTCGCCGGTCGAGCCGATCCATTCGTGCTACAACTATGCTACTAATATAGCTGCAGCATGGCTCTACCACGTAGCAAAATATGGTCAACCCATTGCCACTCGAGGTTACTAATCCGTTTATTACTCAGATTCTACTGCGGAAACGCCAACCATAGCTCTCTCCTCTTACTCCTCTTAATGAGTGGCCTTGAGCTTGTTCATAATATGGCCACATCATAGATTCGTATTATTTCACTGGCAGCATGCACTGTTTGTGCAGTGATGTTTTTCAGTTTTGAGGTAAACGTTAAGAGAAGTTGTGTCGTTATCTCTCGAAAGCTGCCCAGCAAAGTTAGATCCGCTCTTTGACCTCACGGTCGATGTTGTACTTATCTCTTGGGCAAGTTTTCTTAGTAAACATACTCGTCTACAATATTGAGTTTAGTGCTCCTAAAAACAACTACACGTACTTACTAATTCAAACAATCTTATGTTAAATGGAGATAGAATATTACAAAATGACAACAACCAAATAGAAGAGATATTTGTATCTTCGACATAATAAATTGATATTTGTGTTGGCAACCGCAAATTTTTCTACTATCGTTTCGAAATGAGATCCTGATTCCATGGATTTCCGGAGTCATGCAAAAGATTTCCACCTTTGTAAAGTCTGGTTTAGCCTTATGTGGACTAAAGCTAGCCTACACTAAGACAAAATTGTATTATGAAACACATACTAAAATTTCAAGTGTCTCAGGAGCACAATGTTACAACATTATAAGAATGGAAGTGATATCGATTTTGAGATTACAGCGGAATCACCGTGGGACCGAGTAGTCTGTCGTCTTTTCAATCTGTCCATTTTGTATTTTGAAAATACATATCATGTAAATGTGTGAAATGTATGTTCATTGTATATTTGCTTAGCTTCTGAAATGTTCACTTTCATTTAAAAGTATTGTTGCGGTAAACAAATAAGGAAACATAATATTTTTCAAAATTTTCTTTGTCTTTGTTGTTTTATGATAATGAAATTGAAAACAAACTGGTAAGATATATGATATCTCTTCTGAACTATGCAATACAACCATAAATAAATTTATTTTTAATTTTGTAATTTAACGTCTTTTATTTTAGATCATACTACTTATTGTAACAATTTATTAGCATGGTTAATGTTGTAAGTAGTTAAAATTATTCTGGAAGTAACTATGTACCTACGTGGCCATGACAGCCTATTAAAGTCCACAGCTGAAGGCCTCCCATTTATTTTTATTTTTAGTCGTCATTAGGAAAACGCTGCTGCCCATCTCCTGATGGGTTTCCCTCTGTCGCATCTTACGACACCCACGAGATGATATGGGGTATAGATATTCTTACACCGTCACTACACGGCCTGTACCTACGTAATTTGTAATATTTGTTTGTTGTTAATCGATCATAGGTCGTATAAAACTAACAATAATACTTTTCCTGGAAGCAGAAGCACTACCCAAAGTCATTTCTATTTAGCCTACCTCAAACAACTACCCTGAGGTTTATTCTTAAAATTGTATAACATAACGACGTTACACAAATCCAAGAATACACCTCAGGGTAGTTGTTTTCTGCCGGGGCTGCGGGCTGTTCGAAAGAGATACCGCGGCTCCGGAACGTAAGGGCACTGAAGGAACACGGATGGTTTTTAGTCAGTAAAAGTCTGACACTCCCTTCCGCTCCACCCAGAGCGAAAGGCGTCATTTGATGATTTTCGATCCGCAAAAAAAAAAAAGGGTAGTTGTTTTAGGTAGGCTAAATACTACGTAGTTAGGCAAAAACATCGTAACGTGTATCATATTTTATAGTGATTCCTGTTGGATTAATATTATAGCGAAATCGCCCTGTCTAAGTGTTCTTTATTTCTATCATTAAAAAATGAAATTTTGAAACATGTATTGCCTTCTAAGATGAAGTTTCTATCTTATTACCCTGTGTCTTGTGGCCGTGTCTCTCTATAGAATTCATCATCCATTTTTCCCCCGTGAGTGTCGTTAATGCTGAGTATAGGAGATGAATATCTCGTCAATGGTCAAGTATTCAAATTTTAAGACGGTCTTAAGTCAGTTATTGGGTTCTTCGTTCAAGACATACTCAAGAGCAACCCGGAGTTAGGATATAGGCGATGTTTCACCCCGTGCCTCGGATAACAATTAAAATTAGCCCGGCGCCTGACCTCTCTCTGGTTGTGTCAGGTTGCCGTCACATCGGACTGAGAGAGTGCGGGAAAAGAGAGTGAATCTGTTTTTACGCACCCACATTTGTGCACTATAGTCTTGTCTGCGGATGTCAGGTCTCCTTTGAGTCTGGCTGCCGTGACCGTAACTCGGTCTGGAGGACATTATTATTAGGAAATTGTACAGAGATTTTAAGGATTCCGAGAGATAGCGGTAGAATCAGCGCATTCACGTTAGACGTAAAACGCTCTCACTAGTGACGGGGTGCAGCGGCAATGGTACGATACATCAAACCATATGATGTATGTAATGTACACAGTTTGTTACAAATAAAACATGCGTTAGTGTCGTGAAACACTCGATTGGCACGAAATTCCTTTCGTAATATATTATTATTGATGAACGTATTATATTATTGATTAACAAATACAAATAAATGAATTTCTAGCGTTTATTACAATGAAGCGTCCTTTAATATATTTTTTTTTCTCAGCAAGATAAGAAAAAGTGCGAGGGACATGGATCTTATTCCTTCCCGCTTCCTTATACACGCCGAGGTCGTCTACACTACGTCAGAAAAAACGCTAAAACATCTCGGTTAATGTACCTCATCTATCCAAATTTAAATATTAACTCATATACTTAAACTGGGTCAGCGCACCAGTAAATAAGGCCGTGTAACAGCCGGTCGCACTAATTACCCATCTCCACTACCTGCGATGTATCCTGATTATAATTAATAGATGAAGCTTTAACGTCAATTGATTCGAGACCTGCGTTGTTATTCTAAATTAAATTATCGCAAACTAATGATGAGAGCCTATCAACTATACAAATGCTGTTGATAAATTATAGGATTATTAATAAATATACCTGATAAGTTATCAGTGATAATGATAACATAGTATTTCAGGGTTTAAAGTATAGATCAATAACCTCATGACAGTTGACAGCTAACGTCAAAACGACATCAATCCGCTATTAGTGTGTGATTTCTCGGTGAGAATAACCATTCAAATAAAGGCAAATTCGTTGATTTGAATAATCAAAAGTGGTTTAATATTTTATTTTAATTTATTTTCCTACTAGTACAAAACAAGGCTTACGATTCATACAATTTTGGAACGTCACATTTTAATGCCAAAGATTTTAAATTGCTTTTATTTGTAAGATCATCTAAAACCTTAAGGCTATTTGCTTTCATTAGAACAAAAGAGATTTTTTACATTCAGTGACTTAATCTACTCTCTGCTAAATTTTAATTAAATCCATTGAGCCCTACAACACTTTTGGACGAAACAATTCCCTTTGACAATACCAATAAAATTATTTTATTTTAAAATATAAAAATATTTCATATATCTCTTGTTTTACTTGTTATATATGTAATTTCAATTTTTCTTAAATGTCCAATAGGTAGTATGAGTGTTGTAAACGGTGAAAGAGAAAAAATGAAACAAGAGATGGACAGTAGCTGCAGCAGCAGTTCTTCTTGATAACAACTCTAAAATATAAAAAAAAAACTGCGGTTGGCAACCCGCCTGTCAAGCGACTACGGCAACCATGGCCAAATTTCCCTATGAGGCAACCTATGGGTGAGGCCTAATTATTTCTCAAAGTGTATGCTGTTGGCCCTGCGGCCTTTATAGCTTCATCGAAATAGGCTCGTAAGTGAGGACTTACGAGCTAAAAGGGGGAGGGGGGGGGAGGCCTACGATTCTTTTTTTTCTTTTTTTTTTAAAAGCGTTACCCCCACACTAGGATTTTCTTCTGTATCGTGGAGGCAGTTTACAAACACAAATTGCACAAGGACAAACATCCAGACCCGGAACAATTATTTGTAGGCCATACAAATAATTGTTCCGTGCGGGATTCGAACCCGCAGCCCCCAGCGCAGCAACTCATTGCTAAGCCACTGCGCCATAGAGCCGTCAAATTTTATTTTTTGATTTGATTAGCAGTAGACTTTAAGGTGGAAGCTCCAGGGTGGCCCGCGAAATTCAAATTTTCTTAATCTTATAATAATAAATAAATAATTCTTAACTCTTAATGAGTTTTTCTGGAAATAGCCATACAAAGGGCTAATATGAACTTACAGGGTCGTATTGGTGATTTTAATGATAATAATTCTGTAAACACATAATCGCTACGGTCGCCAATCATATTTTGTTAAATATGCAACATAACTCTGACCTGCAAATTCCAAAAAACGCAAGAATATTTGAATTTCGCGGGCCACCCTGGAGCTTCCACCTTAATAAACTGTGATGAATGAAATATTCGCTATCCATATCATCAAATCAATATCGTAAAAGGTGACAGAGGAAAATCAAACAGGGAATGACTAGCAATATCTTCCTATTGATAACACAAAATAATTAAAAATTAATAATTTTGTACAACCGACTTCAATATTAATTACTAATAATAACTCAAAAACTATAACCTTGATCAAATTTGTATGGGACCACATGTGAAGCACCAGCTTTCAAACAAAAAAAGAATCATCGAAATCGGTTCACCCAATAAAAAGTTATTAGGTAACATACATAAAAAAGACATACAGTCGAATTGAGTAAAAAACTGCGATTGTCAACCCGAAACCTATGCGGCAACTATGGAAAATAACCCCCTAACTATGAGGAAATCTATGGCGGTCACCTATCTTTAGCAGAGATCTTTTGATAGTAGACTTCAGGTAATTAATGAGTGGATGAATTAATTTCTCACTATAGCATCTATACGTTATGCACAGTAAAATAACATTTATTTTCAATCAAATTATAAAAGGCAAAGTTTTCTTGAAGGCAGTGCAGAATTGTCCCTTAAATACAAAATTGAACCTTCTCAAAAGTAGTAGTAGGCTAGGGAATTTCGTATGCGTTAATATATAGTTTTTTTCAGACCTGCGATGGGTACCGAGATATCTCACAAAATGATTGTTTCTACTATGATACGACTCGAATTGAACTGGCATAAATTGGATGGTTACCACCAAATGTCAAAAGTCATAAGATGTTTTTTTTTGCCATCCTTCATAGATCTCTTTACAATATCCGTGGAACGATCCATAGAGGAAACTTTTTTCCTATAGAATAAGGGTAACAAACAAACACATAGTCCACCTGATGATCAGTGGTTAAGAATCAAAATAAAAATACGTTGCCACGCCTGAGGACTAAGATGGAATGTCTAGTTTCCAGTGAAAAATATCTCTAGAAGTCTACAAATTCAGGCATTCTGTGAGAGCATTGTCCTTCCCCGGTCGAGCTGACCCATTCGTACTAGAACCTTAATATAGCTGCAGCGGGGATCTGCCACGATTAAAGTTTTTTTCATTTACTTAAAACTATTAATTTACAAGAAAACGGATTGCATTTACTATGAAAATACCTCTGTTTTTTTTTCTATGTATTTGAATTTTTAAATTGGAGTAAGTTGTTAGGCAGTTAACTACCTAGGTTGTTATGATTTCCTAGTATTTATAATAATACGCTTTTTATGGATTTACGTATTTAAAAAAAATGTGAAGATAGATAGATATAACTATAATAAGTTAGTGTGACGGTAAACGCAAAAAAGTGGTAATGTATTTACGAATTTCTAACGTAATAGATTAAGTGAATCATAATATGCGCTATACTTAAATAACTGCAAATAATGGTGTCATTGGAAGAGGCTAGTGTCTATGATACAGGCTCGGTCTAGTTTAGACGTTAGTGCATACAATTGTATAGATAAGTTATAACTCATATCATATGTCCAAATGTCTTAAAGATAAATAATGTAAACTTTAGTTTGTGTCATTAAAATATTATTATTATTTGGTGATTGCAGATACACAATAATATTAATCGATAATAAACGTTAATTGGACTTAAAATTAATTTAGAGCAAATGATTATTGCCAAACCTGGCAACGTAAGATATGCATAAGGTTACACTTCCAAATAGAATTTATGACTTTCCATTAAATTACGTTTACTAAACTAGTTATTCGCATAAAATAATATATTTACGAGAATTTTATGTGTTAGTTTAAATTCTCTTACGTATTATTATTGAGAAATACGTAGTAGATTAAAAAACATGATGGAGATTGACAAACGGAATTTTAATTTCATACATCGAAAACTAGAGTATTCATTTAATTTCCATAAAATAAGAAGACTGAAGACAAAACACAAACACATAAGAAAATAAAATTTCTTTCGTGAAACTACCTTTTTTTGAAGACTGGTTTAAACTTAGTGGTTATATTCTCTATGACTGGTTCTTTGAAAAATTGTAATAGATACCAACTGCCTTTAAAACAAATTAGAATGAAATTAATTTATTGCTATATTTTCGAATTCCAGGTCATAAAATTCTGAAACCCAACGGAGGAAACAGTTCGTTAGGGTAATTTAGAACTTTTTACTACATTTTCTTCTTCATTTTTGTTATGTGCCTGAAAGTTAATGGTTTGTCAAAGAAATTTAAAAATATGCTGGCAACACTTCAAACTTTATTTTAATTAAATTTCCATTAAACTATAAATAAAATAAATAAAAATAAAAACTGAAAAAAATCCAAGAACATTTTAGACTTTTTCAAAAATAATTTCACAAAATGACGTTAAAACTTTATTTAGTATATTATCAAACATCGGAACGCGATTCCGCGTAACTGGATTCCCTTTTGTCTTATGAAAGGTAGGAATACAAAGCTATGTTGCAATTACAACAGTCGCTTTGTCCTTTTTTGAGTATTCTTGTGATGGCGTTCTAAGACAAACCTTCTATACATTTTGACTACATAGCAAAGGCGAAATAAACTTGTATTTGCACAAGCTGCATCTATAGGAAAATGTATTGCTGTAATAATATAATAGATTGCTGCATACTATGTATAACACTGGTTAAATAAACAGAATAGTCAATTAATATAGAGCATTTTTTACAATATATAAATTTATAAAAAATACACCAAGTTTTATTGATATAATTAACATTCGATGGTTTTGAACGCATCGTATAGTGACGGAGTAAGAGATACATCACTTCATTTTCTGCCGACTTCCAAAAAGGAGACGGTACTCAATTCGACTGTACGTTTTTTATGTGTTACCTCATAACTTTTTACTGGGTGAACCGATTTCGATGATTCTTTTTTTATTTGAAAGCTGATACTTCTCGTGTCAACCCATACGAATATGATCAAGGTCAGACCAGTAGTTATTGAGTTATTTTTAATAACTTATATTGAAGTCGGCTGTAAAAAAATTATAATTTTAAATTATGTCCCGTGAGTGTTTTAATCAGCGGCAAGGGGACTGACCAGAAATACTTCGCATATATTTAAGTCTAAAATATGTATAAACATCGCATATAATAAACCAGATGGTGACCTGACAAGTGCAGTGTAGTGTAGTAGTAGTTTTTGCATTGTAAGAAAATCGACTACCTTATATCATAGCGTGGATTTTTTAAGAGGCGACTAATAACAAAAAATACATAACCGTGGTTGCTGATCCACCTGCCAAACGGGCAATTATGGAAACTAGGGGGATATTTTTATGAGGCAATCTATAGGAAGAACTATGTTCAGCAAATGGGCTTTGAAAGGCTGTAATGAATGAAAGAAAATTAAATCAGACATAAATCACACACCTTGGTGGCGAGCAACGTCAAAGGTCAGTCATCTGGTGCTGCGGTCACCTGCCAAGTGTAGCGATTACAGTAAACACTTATTCAATCACCAAGGCCATAATCAATAGACCAGCCGTGGACAGTTACGGGTTAAAAATTAAGCAGAACAAGACTAAAACATCGACTGTAACATTTTGATGTGACTTTTAAATTGACTTAGGAGTGATTTACAACTATCAGATAACAGTTATTCATAAATAAACACACGAAAAATTACTCAATAGTAGATGAAACAGTTCAATTCTTACACTTTTATATTATCTGAAGATTAAAAACTTCCGCTTTGTTTTTGACTTTTTAACATATGGGTATAAAATATATTTTTTTAAATCCAAATGCTAAATTACTTTAATGTTAGGTAGTTGTCCTTTACGGACATAATCTAACAGCAAAATTAAACAATAAACTGATAACATTACACCGTTTTTATACTTGGGTATTGTTCTACACGGTTTTGTAATTTGCAATTCGTAAGATAATCAAAGAATTATACATTAAAATTGCATTATGCTATCATTACAAAAAAAATCTCTATTTCGCCGTAGAAGCGAGCTGAATTAAGATTATTATCGTTAGATTGGTCGAAGCAAAACAATGAATTTAAAATATTCAACAACCGTCCGCGTTGCTTACCGACCGTGATGCATCGCAACTCTACGGAATATCGTAGCGCATTCAATTCGCTAATCACTTCACTTTTAACTATATAATAAGTGACCGTTACTAAGTTTAAGTTAGCTAACGTAATTAACTTTCTAATGATGTCATTTATCATTAAAATACTTATAACTTTATTATTATTTTACTTGATAGAGTCACGTTTTACGTGATAGAGCTAGATCGGGGAAGGATTACGCTCGCACAGAATAGCAACGTCAAATTGCAGCATAATACTACTGTGTTTCATTCAATGAGCAATAGACTCGAATAGCATTTTACAGGTAACGCGACATTCTATATTTGTTCTCACGGGCAACCAATAGAAGTTGATAATGGGATAGAAAAATCTGCTGTCGCTATGGATCTCAGCTTCAATTTACCAAAAGGTGGATTGTGTGCTCGTTTGTTACCCTATTTGTTGGCGATTGTGATGTAAATGAATTGTATTAGAGTTTTTTATTAGATACTTATATTTTACCAATGATTTTAGGTTCACTTCCAAAAAATAAAGACGGGGCTCTTTGTGCAATTTACGTGATGCAAAAACCATGCTCCACTTCTTGACACACACTCGTATGTGAGTGACTTTCTTTTTTTTAACAGCCTCTAAAAGTTCACTACTGAATGCGCACATATACACCTAAAAGTATGTTGTTGTTTGCAAATGATTTAAGATGCATATGTGTACGTGAGTGCATGTAATTACATTGTGTTAAGCATAGTTTTAAAATGATTTTACGTCACTTGAGATGTACGCAGTACTCTAAATTTCTTCTTTTTTTGGTCTGAGCTGAACACAATAAAGCTTTTAGAATAGGATTGGTAGAGTATTAGAAATTAAAATTATGAGATTAGGGTATGTAGAGGTGGTAGTGTTTTTAGGTCTCGTGGAGTTTGTTAGATACTGTTACTTTTCCAATATATACAATGAATATTTTAGTAGAGGAGTGGCAGAGTATTAAAACTAAAATTATTACAGTAGGTAGAGTGTCAGTAGGGTGGAGTTTTTAGGTACTGTTGTTTCTATGAATATAATAAATATTTAGGATGGGAGTGGTAATCAAATGCAATCGAAAAATATTAAACGTGTAGAATTGTAGAAGTAGTAGGCCGTAGTAGAGGATATTGCAGTAAATATATGTGCAAACACAAAGGCACTATCTCTTTTTAGTTTGTTGTCCTCGTGTCCGATATATCACTAATTCATTAGGATCGGAGTTAAGTTCCAATGCAGCGTTAGAGATCCGGAGACAAACAGAACTGATCTGTCCACCGATAATTTAAGTTTCTCTACAAATTTTGGATCCGATTAGGGTCCAACGCAGATCCCTCGACGTGGAATTCATGCCTTACCATTTAAAATTGCAGCCCACGTTAATTATATATAATTATAAATTAAATTTATAAACCTTGTCTCACTAGATGGAGTGACCACGTATTTGAATGACGATGAATCACGTAGGTAGTTGATGGATGCAGAGTCGGGACCGTACTTTGTGACAGTATATGGGGGAGGCCTTTGTTCAGCAGTGGAACTGTGTTGTGCTGTAAAGTTGCTGAGAATTGTAACGATGAGAATGACCAATATTATGTTTTTTTTATATAGGATGAGGGTGACAAACGAGCACACAGTCCACCTGATGGTAAGTGGTTGCTGCGGCCCATAGACATCTACATCTATTCTCGTTTGCGAATCAAAATGCAGATGCGTTGTCACCCGTGAGGACTAAGATGGAATGCCTCATTTCCAGTAAAAAAGGGCCTCCGGCCACCTGCACTCACCAAGCGAAACGCAGAGGTAAACCTCTACTTCACGCTGGTATTCTGTGAGGTCGTGGTACCACCCCGGTTGGAGCCGGCCCATCCGTGCGACAGCAAAAGCTGCCACGTGGCTCTACCACTGTTAAAACCACCACTGTTATGTTGTGATGATGGCTTAAGAAATGCCAGAAAAATAGAATATATTTACGCTAGACGTAAAATACTCGGTGACGGGAAGCAGCGTTAAAAGTGCGAAACGTCTTACTGTGAGTGACAAACCGCCTGCCAAGACTGAAAAGACTTATGTCCAGCAGTGGTCACAATCGTGATAAAGGAAGAAGAATATTATACATATTTATGAAAACATTAATAATTGAATAATTGCTACTTAATCAAATATAAACAGCTAATAATTCAGGCCAAAATTTAGTAGGTACCGGAAAGCCACATTATACAGAAATAACACATGGTATAATTTATACCGAGCGAAAATCAACATGATATTAAAAAAAATAACATGATGTTTCCACGCGGACGGAGCCAGTAATAAAAGTAATGCAAACGGTAGAATTAATAATATGACTGATACAAATAATATTATTATCCTGATAAAGTTTTTACCAATATGACTGTTTGGTTATATGTAAGTTTTACGGATTAATACAAACAATGTAGAAATACGACAGACCACGCAGAAAGTTTTCGCAAAACAAAGTTTTTTTTTTGTATATGACACTGGCCAGTAATAATAAATTTATAAACCTGATATCCTGATATAGCGGTTATTTAAAAAATAAACAGTTTCATATATCTAATAAATAATAATTTACCAGTAAAATACGAATCGTTCAATTTAAAATTTCTCTCTTCATTTTTACGAGCTAAATTGAAATATCATGTTACATTGAAAAATTAATCTGCCTCGGCAACATTTTCTGTTTTACGATTGTCGCCGAAAGCTGGACGAAACATTTGACAGACTTAAATGGCATTTAGGCATTAGGCCCTCCTAAGGCAATCGTGTACCGCTGATAACTAGTATAACAAAATTCAACACGGTCGATTAACTTTGAGAGGCGAAGTAAAAAGTGGTCGGCCCTTTGACGTCTGTTACGGAAAGGAAGGAAATATACTAGTATACAAATTATTTGTTTATTTATTTATTCTTATTTGTTAAAGTTACTCCCTCTCATACTAGGATTTTCTCCTGTATCGTTTATCGAAGGCAGTTTACATTCATAAATTGCATAAAGACAGATATCTCCTGAATAAATTACTTGAATTGAAAACCAGTCAAATTATGACGACGAAACTCATCAATAATTGCAAACTGGGTTTGGAAGCATTCATGAAATTTAACACGAACACCTTTGCGTTAAGAGGATAGTTTCGAATTAGGTGCCGTACAACCTCACTGATTATAAGATGCAGGCTCGCGTGGAATGATGTCAGGAACTGATTACTACATTTGAGGCAGGTAACTAAGAACCGAAGCGCAAGCGAGGGTTTAGCTGTTTCAATGTAATCTCATTTCTTCCAAAATGAAGCGGTTGAAAAGCGCAAGGAATATTTAGGTTACTATAGTTTTCTGACGTGATATGTGGTGTGAATATCTTTGCAAAATCGAAGGAGCAGTAATGCCAAATGGCTTTATACCAAATATTTGCCGGAAGTTTCCACTCGAATGAGCAACAAGCGACCGAACGTGGGGATACTGGTTCAACATGTCCACGCGCCTGCGCACTCGGCGCTCAAAACAGGGGTCTTCCTGGACCGCATACGACTTAAGCTCTTGAGTCAATCTCTTTACAATCCTGATTTGGCACCGTATGAGTTTTTTCCCTAAAATAAATTATCGGCTGAAATTGATTCACTTTGCATTGCCGGAAAATGAACTAGCAGCGTTTGAGTGGGGCGCACTAGAAAAATGTGTCGATAATCGGTTCATACGTATAAAACGTATATGCATTAAAGAACTGACCTGAGTAGAGTGACTGACTTAGCAGTCAGTCTACTCAGAGTCTACTCCACCAGAGAATGCCTCGTGTAGAGGCGAAACACGTGTCGTATTATCGACGGTGGTGTCTTTTCTAGTGTAGTGGTGTTGGGAGTAGTGGTGACGGGGATAGTGCATGCAGTTAAGGGAGAGCGGGAGGTTCTCCTCAAACTGGATAATATACATTATTTTGTTTTAATACGCGTATCTTATCAAATACATTTTTAACAATTTTAATATAACGGATTTCCGCAAAGTAACTTTAAAAATTTAAATAGAATTTGCTAAATTGTCTAAACTTTTCTGCCTAGTAATCTGTTTCTTTTATGTAGAATAGGGTGATAAACGAGCACACAGTCTAGCTGATGGTAAGTGGTTGCTGTGATCCATAGACATCCACATCTATTCTCAATAAAGCACCAAAATGCAGATGCGTTGTCACCCGTGAGGACTAAGATGAAATGCCTCTTTTCCACTAAAAAGGGTCTCCGGTTCTCTACACACACCATACGAAATTCAGCTGTGTTAAGCTGCTATTTCACGCTGGTATTCTGTAAGAGCGTGGTCCTTTCCCGGTCGAGCCGACCCACTCGTGCTACTATACTACTAATACAGCTGCAGCATGGCTCTACCACTTCTAAAACGTCCTCTGTCTGGGAGGTATCCTATTACCTAAGTAGCAGTGTATGCTGCTGTGTTCAGAAGGGTATAGAGTCCCAGTATAACTACAGGCTGAGAGGCATTCCATCTTAGTTTTCAGAGGTGACAACGCTACCGTAACCATCTTTGCTTGAAATTGTTAGGAGATGTCTATGGTTGCAGTAGTCACTTCCCATAACATGGGCTCTAAGTTCGTTTGTCGTTGCGTTTATTAAATAAAAAAAAAATATTCGGAGTGTTTCTAGATAGCTAAACAAAGCCGCTTATTTACGTCTATGTGCTGTGTTTTAGCTTAAAGTTTCAATAGTATTTATTTTTTGGAGATTGATGCACCCTCATTTAAAAAATTTACTGTGGAAAGTTTTCGTGTATAATATACGTATTTTCACTAGTTTCACTGTGAAATTACACAGCATGTGTGTAGCCCCGGTTCGCTCTCTTCTGGCACAAAATAAATTGTCAATTGAAATTTTAACTGCTGATTACTGATAACGTGTATTTCTGATGAATAAAATATTTTCGAGGACATGTGAAGTCCGTTAAGATGTATGCAGCACGACAGTATTTGCTCCACAATACTCTCAGAACTGAGAAGAGGTCTGGCCCAGCGTCTAAAGTCTGTAACTTTAATTTTTTAAAGTTCGATAAAGATAATAGTTGGGCGTACTATAATCAAGTTACGAAAATATAACACCACATTGCTTAATTAAGGAACCTAGATAGAACCCAGAAAACATTGCTAGTGTGAAATATTTGAAAAATTACCTCAGAAAAATTAAAACTAAGTATACTAATTTAATGAAAAAAAGAGCGTTGAATATTACTCAATATTGTTTAACTCAACAGCTTTTTATGTACATAAATTACATATTCATCTGTAGTTACTTGTCAGTTTTTCTCTGTAGATGATGCTTTTAGAATAGATAATAGATTTATACGTCCATAGGATCTTAAAATTTCTTCATCGAGGATTTTATTTATTAATTTTTAGCATTTTATATTTAAAAAGGCTCTAAATTTCAATTAAATTAACATTTTAAATACGCAATGAACATTTAATTGAGGGAACTAGTCATTAATATATTAAGCAAGTGAGTAATTTCTCTAATATTTCTCATTACTGTGTAATGATTGGTAAAGAATTTTATCTCTATTTAACTTAATGATGAATCGTTAAAAAAGAAATTAGATATTGTACTTCAATTAGTCATTGCATTACTCATGCAATAGAGAACTAGTAGTACATATATATATATATATATATATATATATATAATATTATAAATATTTAATTACATAAGTATAAACACACAAACATAAAACAAGTTAGATAAAAATTACATAAAAATAACTAGGTAGAAACACATTAGCTCTATCTTTTACATTACATAATGTGACTTTATTTTAATAAATAAGTTAAAAAAATAACTTACCAACTTTGACAGCGACCGAACATAGCAAAAATAACAGTTTAAAACCACTGAATCCCATATTCCTCATGTTTGCAGTTCGTTAGCTATATTTCACAAACCATAACACAATGACACTACTCGTATTTATGAAACGGAAAATTATCTACTTTATTACCGTCGTGAATTGGCGCGCAAAAGTTAAATCGTCTTTCATAATTTTCACTTCACAAATACACTGTAAGTCAATTAAAAAATACAAATAAATTATTTATGTCTAATTCGAAGTTTTAAGCAACATCACGGAAAACTTTTTGTCGTAAATTTTAGCGCGGGACAGGCGTTCGATACGCGAGCGAACTTCTAAATACCGTATGTAAAGGAACGCACACACCGCGCTCTGGTGATCGACCCCACCGGAACCACAGTCAATGGGCCCGCGACTGCCGACTCCATGTGCACCGCACCGAAACGCGCCTTGTACCAACCTCTACTTTACGCCCCTTTAATTACGTTGTGCGCCTTAATACTTACTTAATAGGATTTAAAATTCAATAAAAACCACAAACTGGCACGTTTTCCATACCAGTAATGTTAAAGTTTGTAGCTTTGTAGAGCGTACGCGCATAGAAATACGCGTTTGCCTATTGTTAGTAATGTAGACAAGGGCTAGGTATTGAGAAAAACAATAGTGAGGCAAAAAATATAAAGGACACTGATTAAGATTAGAGTTACACAGCATAAAGGAATGTTATTTGTTATGCAAAAATTCTAGCACAGTCATGTATTATCATCACGCTTTTTTATTTATTGCAGTGTAGAGGTTCATATCGTAACTTTATCTCATGTATTCATATTTTTTTGATTCTTTAATTACTGTAATGTATAAATTTTTTACATGGTCGAGCCAAGCTACAGTTATATTATGGTGGCAGCATGGAATGATCGGCTTCAACGGGGAAGGACCACGTCCTCACGGAACACCAGCGTAAAATAGCTTAATGCAGCTATATTTCGTATGGTAAGTGTAGAGAACCGGCGACCCTTTTTACTGGAAACGAGGCATTATCATCAGAGGCATCATCTTAGTACTCCGGTGTGACGACACATCTGCATTTCGATTCTCAATCGAGAATAAATGTAGATGTCTATTGGCCACAGGATCCACTTACCATCAGGTGGACTATGTGGTCGTTCGTCACCCTTATTCTATAAAAAAGAACTCATAAGGTTAACTTTTGACTAAAAATCAAACTTGTAACAGAAAATGTAACATCTCAGTGTACATTAAGTAAACGAATACGATAACGTAACATAGAACAGTATAATGGAAATAATACGAACGTAAACGTACCTAGTGATTGTGTTAAATAATCATTACTTATTTTATTTCCAGCGATTGCTCATGAGTCGGCTTAATGTGTGGCTCCGACAGAATTTTTGCGCTACGGTAACTCTGTTGCTGTGACATAATGCTGAGTCGGTAGACTTTTGTTGTTGCAGTCCAGTCTGAACTTTCTTTATTTTTTAATTTATTATATTGTTACTAGCTGGTACCCAATGCTGGATGCGGTCAAGTTGAAGGCGCTGTCACTGGGGAGCCCCAGCCCAGAGATGGGAACAGTATTCCATATGAGGACAAACCTGCACCTTGTAAAGTTGCAGGTGGTGTGCCGGCATGAAATACTGTCTAGCTCTGTTGGGCACGCTAAGCTTTTTAGAGGCCAATTTGATATATCTGCATAGATATTGCAGGTAGAGTTATGGATTGGCTCGACCGGAGTAGAACCACGCTCTCACAGAATACCAGCGTAAAGTAGCAGCTTAATACTGATTTGGTTCGTATGGTGAGTGTAGGGAACCGGAAACCGTTTTTACTGGAAACGTTGCATTCCATCTTAATCCTCACGGGTGACAACGCATCTGCATTTTGATTCTTAATCGAGGATAAATGTAGATGTCTATGGACCACAGCATTCAGTAATCATCATGTGGACTGTGAGCTCGTTTGTCATCCACATTCTATAAAAAAAAACAAGAGGTTAATAAAAGTATATACAAATAGTTTATATGCTTTTTTTCATATGATAAGGGTACAAAAAGTGTAAATATTTGTAAAATACTTAGAACTTAGAACAGACTGTTTCCGATATAACCCATCTCTGAACATAGGCCTCTCCAATAGATTGCCTCTTAAGGTCATTTGCTAAAGTTGTCACGCTTGGCGGGCGGATTCACAACCGTTGTATGTATTTTCATTGTATTTATATTTATTTAAAAACTTTGAATTTTACCTATACATGTAAAACTTAAGTACTTATTTGCAATAGATCAACTTAAATCTCTAGAGTTTAAAACAGTTCAAACATTTATCAAAAATATTAGAATTACTTCTCGAAGTAAATACGTTGAGCATAGAGTTAACAATTATTACGGCAAAAGTACGAACAAATGTCTAGTGCTACGTATTTTTAATGAGATATTTTCTGAAGACGAATGTGATAATAAAGTAATATTTAAAAGGAAATTGAAAGCGTGGTTGCAGATATTGTGAATTATAATGATAATACGTGTAATAGTTAATAATGTCTAATTTGAAAAATAATAGTTTTAATTAATACTTAAATGTGTATTTATTAATAAGTTTAAAGATAATGAGGTGTGTAAACCACACTACTAAGTTGAAATTTACTGGAAATGAGATTTTCCATCTTAGTCCTCACGGGTGGCAACGCATCTGCATTTTGATTCGCAAACGAGGATAGATGTAGATGTCTATGGGCCGCAGCAACCACTTACCATCAGGTGGACTGTGTGCTCGTTTGTCACCCTAATCCTATAAAAAAAAACATTTCTATTTACAGTTCAAGATTAAGATATTAATAGAATAGAATAGAATAATTTTTTATTCAATATTGATTATTACACAATTCTTATTGAAAGTCATTTTTTTATTTACCACTGGTTCGGAAAATAGCTCCGTCCTGAGAAGAACCAGCAAGAAACCCAGTGGGATTTTTTTTTCAAACATCACTTAACAATAATTTCGTTTATACAATTTTAAATAATTTTTCATAGAACCAGCATGGTGGCGATCACCTTATTCCCAGGGGTTATTTTCATTCATGTATTCCTTGATATTATAATAACCCTTTTTGTACAGTTTTTCTTTGATAAAACTTTTAAACTTGTTTATTGACAAACTTTGAATATGTTCTGGGATTTTGTTGTAAAAGCGTATACAATGCCCCATAAATGAATTACTGATTCTGTAATTACAGTATGTACATAGAATGTAAGTGGGTGATGTATTCCTCAACAAACTGCCCTGCAGTTTGGCGAAAGTAATATGAGAACCAACCGACTGTATTTTTTGTAATAAAACATAAAAAATTTTTTAGTAGTAATAGTTTTTCTGCTGCTTATCTCCTGGTTTGTTTCACTCTATCGGCTCTTACGACATTCACGGGCAACAGGGGTAGCTTTTTTTTTCGCCGATGTTTATGCATATATGAAGTATGAATATTGAATATGAAGTATTTTAAATTGAGAATACACTTCCGTCGAAGTGTATTCTCAATTTAAACACAATTGCTTTTTTGTACACAATCATTATTTTATTTAGTAACTGTTTTAAGAGGACGTATTTTACTGCTGCGCATTGATACAGGTTGAAATGCACCTCTTAATTTATAGTTAACATAGATTAAAAAAAAATTATAACTAATACGCGCATACAAAACTAAAACAAATAATAATCCTTTGTGTCTCTATTTATAACATTTGTAATATTTTACTAATGACCTTAAAACTAAATGCAATGTATTATTAAAACTAAGACTTGTTTTTATTACAACTTACAATGAAGTAGTAGATTTTCTTACACCACATATTATATACGGTTACAGACCTTTACTCCAATTCAAAACCCATAAGAAAAATTTTATGGGTTTTGATAGATGGCTTCTCGTTCACGTAATACGCAAATTACCCGGACCGGACAGCAGTGTTAAAGGTGCGAGACGTCTGTCATTGTGATTGTCAATTTCAGTTAAATCCTGGCATGATTTTTCCGTCAAATCCTTCCTACAATTGGAGATACCCATGTTTAGCAGTGGACTTACAGGCCGATAACGTAAGGCTTATTAGTAAAATCTAGTACTCGGAATTCGACCGTAATTTATTATATTTTTAAGTTTGTATTTTAAACAAGCTGTATTTTATTTACGTCTGCACATTAATATACAAAACACAGATATTCTTCTACTTCTTAATATATAAGAGGATGACCTGAGTGACTGACTCATATATCAACGCATGGTCCAAACCACTAGACTTAGAAATCTGAAATTTGGACAGTAGTTAGTTGCCTTTTAGGGCGCAGGCATCCACTAAGAAAGAATTTAAGAATGAAAGACTGTTTGAAAATATGCCATATGTTGAAATGAAATTTTAATGAAATTTTGATAATATTCTAATTAGTTTTCGATTAGAAATACTCGTGCTTAATGATATTTGAATACTCCACCTCTAAGGGGTAAAGTGTGGATGAAAGCTATTATAGAAGTGCAAGCTTCTTTGACGCAGTTTTCAATGAAACAATCAATTAAACAATATTATTTTCACTCTACATCACTATAAATTGATACAAAAATTTAATTAAAAAATAAAGAAGGTATGTATAACATAACAGGCGGTCTTATCGCTCTGGAATAGATTTTTTTCAGGCAGCCTTTTTACTCAAAGAATTGTTTACAACGAATGCCTGGGAGAGAGATGTACACATAGAATATATAATTAAATTTAAAAAATATAAAATAAATAAAAACACAAGATGATGACAGTTGAGGAAAACGGATAGATCCAACAAAGCATAGGAAGTATGTTGAAAATATTAGCGTTCCATCTAAGCTTTGAGAAGATTTTTTAAGGAAAAAGGGATTGAGCACGGTTATAATGTAAAGGCAAGGAGTTCGACAAGCGTACAGCTGTAACAGGAAATGATTTAAATTAAACTAATTTTCATGGATTTTATTGCGTTTAATTTAACTTTTTAATTCCCGACGTTTCGGGTGCTTTACAGCACACATGGTCACATTTATTTAATGTGTAGTCTTCGTGAAAATATAAGAAATCGTTATGAGAAATTGATTTGTTGAAAAAGGAGGAATATACTGGAGTACAAAGGGAAATATTGTTAGAGCGATTTTTACCATTCGACAGGCCTTAGTCTTAGTTTACCATGTGGTGACGGTGTAAGAATATCTACTACACAATTTCATCTCGTGGATGTCGTAAGAGGCGACAGAGGGAAACATATCAAGAGATGGGGAGCAGCGTCTACCTAATAATGACTAAAAATAAAAAATAAACTACGGTTGCAAACCCACTTGCTAAGTCTCGCAATTATGGCAAATACTTATGAGCTAATCTATTCCTATCTTCAGCAGTGGACTTTAACAGGCTGTAACTGTAGTCTAACTCATATTCAGAGATCATTATCACTCTGAAATATGAGAATGTTTCTTATAAGTATTCTCGCAAAATTCTGTTTAGATTTCTGCACTGAGTAGTTGAAAAATACTTCGGAGAATAATGTAATATGTGAAGTCGGTTATCCTGAGTGAGGGTTAGCAAAGCGAACTTTTTCCCCAAAAGCCTCTGCGGCCTGTGCCCAGTAGTTGAATGTATGTAGGCTTTTGATGGGGATTATTATGCAGTTATGCTTAAGCAGTATGGTTTGGGCTCAAATTTTAACTTTATGGAGTATGAGCTTAAGTTTGAGACTATCTCTGAATAACGACCTAAAAATTGAGATTGGATGAATCTCTAGTTATAGGAGTCAAGCAAACATGTAATACCATGAGCTCTCCTTGTAGTGCGATCTCATAATAAGCGTAGTTCATGTATGATATTCTGGACTTTACAACTTCGACGCGTGTAACTACGCCAAATCTCACACTCCTAAGTGCGAGCAATATGCTTAAAAATTAGTAGTAAGTTTTCACGTATTATGAGACATATGAAACTCAAAATGCGTTATGGTATATATGCATTAAATAATTATAACATTTACTGTAATCATCATTGCCATAAAATAAGTACGTGATGTACGCTTTAATGATAAATTATTACAGTTGCAACCATTAAACGAATGAAAGAGATTTCACTTTTCATTATGTGAGATAGCGTACGAGGTGTACAAGAGTTCCAAAACTAATGTTTTAAGTTTTCACATACACGTTCTAGGATACTTTAGATAGTATTCAGCGTAGTGTTATCTTTGTCATGTGTTTTGAAGTATGAAGTTAATTTGGAATAAAAAGAGTAAAATAAACATTTGGATAATATTACTTTGTTAACTCTTTAGTTTTCTTGTGAGGACATTTTCGTTTTGTGTGCTATATACGAATATATGTTTTATAATTTAATTGTGGTTGTTTAATATATTACTATAAATTACAAGATCTCTTTTCGCTGAATAAGATAAAAATTGTGAACAAAGTCCATTCGTTGAATATTTTTTTTTATACAAACGAGCACAGTTCACCTGATGGTAAGCGGTTGCTGTGAGTCATAGACATCTATCTATATCTATTTTCGTTTATGAATTAAAATGCAGATGCGTTCACAGCCGCGAGGACTAAGAGAGAATGCCTCTTTTCCAGTAAAAGTCTCCAATTCTCTACACTCACCATACGAAACACAACAGCATTAAGCTGCTATTTTACGCTGGTATTCTGTGAGAGCGTGGTCCATCTCGGTTGAGCCGACCCATTCGTGCTACAACTATACTATTAATATAGCTACATCATGGCTCTACCATGTAAAAAAAATAATGAAGGAAAATTTTATTTTATTAAACATAAATACGTTGTAATGGTAAACATAAAAATACCTCTTTATTTACAGCTGAAAATCGATAATGTCTATATCTGTCATTACTGGTTAAAAGTGGAAATATTATATACTCATACATGCCACGCTGCAGCTATATTATGGTTGTAACACGAATGGATCGCTCTTACAGAATACTAGTGTAAAATCAGATCATATATAGCAGATCAATACTGCTGTGTTTCGTATGGTGAGTGTAAAGAACCGGAGGCCCTTTTTACTGGAAACGAGGCATTCCATCTTAGTCCTCAGGGGTGGCAACGCAACTGCATTTTGATTCTTAATTGAGGACAGATGTAGATGTCTATGGGCCACAGCATCTACTTACCATTAGGTGGACTGTGAGCTCGTTAGTCACTCCTATTCCATAAAAAAACATTATAATAAAATATTGTTAATGAGCGCTAAACTTGGACTCTACCTCGTCGATCTAGTATCTACCTAGGCTATTTTTTTAATATTAATTTTATAGAATATATACATATAACATACGAACATAAATAGGGCCCCAAGTACGCAAAATGCAAAAAACTATATATGAAATTTTCTCGCAGATCTAATAGTTACTGTGGGTTTATGCGCAGTGTCAAGACCTGGGGCCAAGTAGCAGCCTGGAGTCAGGTAGTAGGCGGTATTTCAACTCCAGTATAGAAAATATGTGGTACAACTTTAAGACCTCCCGGTTCTGGATTGGGTATATACGTACCGGTGTCAAGAAGCAGCGTCAGGGTTGAGAGACGTTTGCTACTGCGATCGTCAATCCACTTGTCAAGCGTTATCAAATTCCGTCTGTAATGGGAGAGCTCCATATTCAGCAGTGGATATAGTTACGAACTGATGAAGAAGAATCCATCATCTCACGACATGGCATATCAACATTATATATTTTTTAATATACAATATTTTTTGAATACAATGTTAAAATCCATAACAATAATAAAAAAAACTAAAACTAGAAACTTAATTATCTTACAGTCCTACTCCCCGCGGTATAGTGCCAAGAACGCTGGCTGCGTTTCCCCGCTGAAGGGCTATACTTAGTATTTGAGCGAGAAAAGAACCAGCCCTCTTATCACCAGCAGCAACGACCAGCCGCAGATTGAGTTCTTTTAGGAACTTCACCGCACGTGGACCCCACGGACCGATACTCTCTACAGCAAATGGCACAAATATGTGGTCATCTCTCAGAGACTCATATTTGCGCCATTTACTCAGTTCAGCTGCCTCTGATGCCGCCCCGGCTCTAAACGAGGTACCTCTAAGATGAGAAGCCGCCAGAGTGTCTACGCAAGTAGCATCCCACACTAGGGCTTTACCTCTCTCCCAAAGGACCAATGTCATACCGTCGGGTAACTTATGAATTGTCATTATGTATTGTTTATTATTTTTATTTTTATTTCGGAGTTTCTCTGCGTGATAAACTCAGAAATGAGGATATCCGCAGTAGAACCAGAGTGACCGACATAGCCCAACGGATTAGTAAGCTGAAGTGGCAATGGGCCGGCCATATAGCTCGAAGAACCGACAACCGATGGGGAAGAAAGGTTCTCGAGTGGCAGCCTCGTACCGGCAAGCGAAGTGTAGGGCGTCCCCCCACTAGATGGAGTGACGACCTGGTAAGATATGCAGGAAGTCGATGGATGCAGGTGGCTCAGGACCGTGCTTTGTGGCATTCTTTGGGGGAGGCCTATGTTCAGCAGTGGACTTGTGAAGGGCTGTAATGATGATGAATTGTTTTATTGTTTTAATAAACAGAGGGAGAAAAATCAGAAGATGGGCAGCAGCGTCTTTCTATTAACGACTAAAAATAAAAACTGTGGTTGCCAACCCGCTTGCCAAGCGTGACAACAATGGCACTTATTTTCCTTATGGGGCAATAATTCGGGGCAGGTTTAGCAGTCGACTTTAATCGGCTATAAGGATAGGGGTAACGTAAGAAGAATGTATAGAAGAAAACACAAAAGTGTCTTTGGTTTGAATTCAAACTCAAAACCCGCTACTTATCAATCAGTACCATTGATCATGTAGCTTATAGCTTGAACGTTTTAATTTACGCATGAATATTTTAAATACTTATGCCTTAATTATTTTTAAATTATTTCACCAAATTTAATTAAGCTCTAGTTGCTTCTAATTACCGCAACGTAATTAACGTATTTCATTAATCGTTTTATATTATTTCTTCAAATGTTGCCTTTTACGGAGCTATGATTCCCGGAATAAGCAATAAGAGCTACCAAATTTTTAGCTTGCTCATAAAATAAAAATGTTCCAAATGTTCTTTTAGGAAATAGTGAAAAGAAGGAAGACATTAAAACTATGTTAATCATTTAGTATCCTACGTTTTAACGAATTTGCCGCATTTCTTTTAGTTTAAACTAGTACTGAAAAGCTTTTGAAAGAAAACTAATACGCTTCCACGGTTTCATCCGCCGTAGTTTTATAATTTTCAAGCTTTTATTCTCGGGAGGGTGTTGAAAGCGGCTTAGAGACGTAAATATTTTTGCGCGGTATTTCCTTTTATTCTAAAGTGTTTTCAAGATTATATGCACGTGTGCCTTTCACAGCTTATCACAGGACCGCTGCTGAACATAGGCCGTCCTTTAGATGTCCTCTTAGTGCGAAAGTTTTCCGTAGTCGCTTCGCTTGGCAGGCAAGTTGACAATCAAGGTTTTTTATAATTTCAAGTAGTTATTAAGAAGTTACTGGCTATCCATCTCCTGTTTTATTTCCGTCCTTTATTGATTATGTTTATATATTTCTTTATTTCGATTAAATACTATTATAATTTTGACTTGGTCTGAAAGAATATGTAGTGACAAAAATTGAGAAAATGAAGAATGATTGACGAAAAAAGTGTAAAAGGCGAGTGTGAATAAAAGTGTTGGAAGGGGTAGACCTAGGCGGAAATTTCAAGACCAAATCAGTGACGTCTTGAAAAAAGGCCAGGTCAAGAGTACCCTAAACCGAGCATGTATGGAGGGAGTAATGAAAGTGGACAAAGCGAAACAAGTATGTAAGGATCGTAGCAAGTGGAAAGAAGTGGTCTTTGCCTACCCCTACGGGAAAGAGGCGTTATTATATGTATGTATGTATGTAAAATTTTGACGGCTCCAAGGCGCAGTGGCTTAGCAATGAATTGTTGTGCTGGAGGCCACGTGTTCGAATCCCGCACGGAACAAGTATTTGTATGGTCTACAAATAATTGTTCCGGGTCTGGATGTTCGTCCTTGTGCAATTTATAAGTTATAATGTAAAGGCAAGGAGTTCGACAAGCGTACAGTTGTAACAGAAAATTATATAATTAAACTAATTTTTACAGATTTTATCGCATTCAATTTAACTTTTTAATTCCCGACGTTTCGGGTGCTTTACAGCACACATGGTCACATTTTTATTTAATGTGTAGTATTCGTGAAAATATAAGAAATCATTATGTTAAAATGATTTGTTAAAAAGGAGGAATATACTGGAGTACAAAGGGAAATATTGTTAGAGCGATTTTTACCAATCGACTGGCCTTAGTCTTAGTTTACGGTAAGATGGCGGTGTAAGAATATCTACTACACCATTTCATCTCGTGTGTGTCGTAAGAGGCGACAGAGGGAAACATATCAAGAGATGGGGAGCAGCGTCTACCTAATAATGACGAAAAATAAAAACTAAACTACGGTTGCCAACCCGCTTGCTAAGTCTCGCAATTATGGCAAATACTTATGAGCTAATCCATGGGGGGGGGGGGGAGGCCTATCTTCAGCAGTGGATTTTAACAGGCTGTAACTGTTGTCTAACTTATATTCAGAGATCATTATCACTCTGAAATATGAGAAAGTTTCTTATTCTTAAGTATCCTTGCGAAATTCTGTTTAGATTTATGCACTGAGTAGTTGAAAAATAGTTCGGAGTACAATGTAATATGTGAAGTCGGTTATCCTGAGTGAGGGTTAGCAAAGTGAACTTTTTCCCCAAAAGCCTCTGCGGCCTGTGCCCAGTAGTTGAATGCCCAGTAGTTGTATGTAGACTTTGGATGGGGATTATTATGCAGTTATGCTTAAGCAGTATGGTCTGGGCTCAAATTTTAACATTATGGAGTTTGAGCTTAAGTTCGAGACTATCTCTGAATATTTAAGCCTAAGAATTGAGATTGGATGAAACTCTAGTTCTAGGAGTCAAGAATATATTTAATACCTAGATCTCTCCTTGTCGTGCGACCTCATAACAAGTGTAGTTCATGTATGACATTCTGGACTTTACAACTTTGATGCGTGTAAATACGCCAAATCTCACACTCCTAAGTGCGAGCAATATGCTTAAAAATGAGTAGTAAGTTTTCACGTATTATGAGACATGTGAAACTCAAAACGCGTTATGGTATATATGCATTTAATAATTATAACATTTACTGTAATCATCATTGCCATAAAATAAGTACGTGATGTTCGCTTTAATGATAAATTATTACAGTTGCAACCATTAAACGAATGAAAGAGATTTCACTTTTCATTATGTGAGATAGCGTACGAGGTGTACAAGATTTCCAAAACTAATGTTTTAAGTTTTCACATACACGTTCTAGGATACTTTAGATAGTATTCAGCGTAGTGTTATCTTTGTCATGTGTTTTGAAGTATGAAGTTAATTTGGAATAAAAAGAGTAAAATAAACATTTGGATAATATTACTTTGTTAACTCTTTAGTTTTCTTGTGAGGACATTTTCGTTTTGTGTGCTATATACGAATATATGTTTTATAATTTAATTGTGGTTGTTTAATATATTACTATAAATTACAAGATCTCTTTTCGCTGAATAAGATAAAAATTGTGAACAAAGTCCATTCATTGAATTTTTTTTTTTATACAAACGAGCACAGTTCACCTGATGGTAAGCGGTTGCTGTGAGTCATAGACATCTATCTATATCTATTTTCGTTTATGAATTAAAATGCAGATGCGTTCACAGCCGCGAGGACTAAGAGAGAATGCCTCTTTTCCAGTAAAATGTCTCCAATTCTCTACACTCACCATACGAAACACAACAGCATTAAGCTGCTATTTTACGCTGGTATTCTGTGAGAGCGTGGTCCATCTCGGTTGAGCCGACCCATTCGTGCTACAACTATACTATTACTATAGCTACATCATGGCTCTACCATGTAAAAAAAATAATGAAGGAAAATTTTATTTTATTAAACATAAATACGTTGTAATGGTAAACATAAAAATACCTCTTTATTTACAGCTGAAAATCGATAATGTCTATATCTGTCATTACTGGTTAAAAGTGGAAATATTATATACTCATACATGCCACGCTGCAGCTATATTATGGTTGTAACACGAATGGATCGCTCTTACAGAATACTAGTGTAAAATCAGATCATATATAGCAGATCAATACTGCTGTGTTTCGTATGGTGAGTGTAAAGAACCGGAGACCCTTTTTGCTGGAAACGAGGCATTCCATCTTAGTCCTCAGGGGTGGCAACGCATCTGCATTTTGATTCTTAATTGAGGACAGATGTAGATGTCTATGGGCCACAGCATCTACTTACCATTAGGTGGACTGTGAGCTCGTTAGTCACTCCTATTCCATAAAAAAAACATTATAATAAAATATTGTTAATGAGCGCTAAACTTGGACTCTACCTCGTCGATCTAGTATCTACCTAGGCTATTTTTTTTAATATTAATTTTATAGAATATATACATATAACATACGAACATAAATAGGGCCCCAAGTACGCAAAATGCAAAAAACTATATATGAAATTTTCTCGCAGATCTGATAGTTACTGTGGGTTTATGCGCAGTGTCAAGACCAACTCCAGTATAGAAAATATGTGGTACAACTTTAAGACCTCCCGGTTCTGGATTGGGTATATACGTACCGGTGTCAAGAAGCAGCGTAGGGTTGAGAGACGTTTACTACTGCGATCGTCAATCCACTTGTCAAGCGTTATCAAATTCCGTCTGTAATGGGAGAGCTCCATATTCAGCAGTGGATATAGTTACGAACTGATGAAGAAGAATCTATCATCTCACGACATGGCATATCAACATTATATATTTTTTAATATACAATATTTTTTAAATACAATGTTAAAAACCATAATAATAATAAAAAAAAAACTAAAACTAGAAACTTAATTATCTTACAGTCCTACTCCCCGCGGTATCGTGCCAAGAACGCTGGCTGCGTTTCCCCGCTGAAGGGCTATACTTAGTATTTGAGCGAGAAAAGAACCAGCCCTCTTATCACCAGCAGCAACGACCAGCCGCAGATGGAGTTCCTTTAGGAACTTCACCGCACGTGGACCCCACGGACCGATACTCTCTACAGCAAATGGCACAAATATGTGGTCATCTCTCAGAGACTCATATTTGCGCCATTTACTCAGTTCAGCTGCCTCTGATGCCGCCCCGGATCTAAACGAGGTACCTCTAAGATGAGAAGCCGCCAGAGTGTCTACGCAAGTAGCATCCCACACTAGGGCTTTACCTCTCTCCCAAAGGACCAATGTCATACCGTCGGGTAACTTATGAATTGTCATTATGTATTGTTTATTATTTTTATTTTTATTTCGGAGTTTCTCTGCGTGATAAACTCAGAAATGAGGATATCCGCAGTAGAACCAGAGTGACCGACATAGCCCAACGGATTAGTAAGCTGAAGTGGCAATGGGCCGGCCATATAGCTCGAAGAACCGACAACCGATGGGGAAGAAAGGTTCTCGAGTGGCAGCCTCGTACCGGCAAGCGAAGTGTAGGGCGTCCCCCCACTAGATGGAGTGACGACCTGGTAAGATATGCAGGAAGTCGATGGATGCAGGTGGCTCAGGACCGTGTGGCGTGGACTTGTGAAGGGCTGTAATGATGATGAATTGTTTTATTGTTTTAATAAACAGAGGGAGAAAAATCGGAAGATGGGCAGCAGCGTCTATCTATTAACGACTAAAAATAAAAACTGTGGTTGCCAACCCGCTTGCCAAGCGTGACAACAATGGCACTTATTTTCCTTATGAGGCAATAATTCGGGGCAGGTTTAGCAGTCGACTTTAATCGGCTATAAGGATAGGGGTAACGCAAGAAGAACGTATAGAAGAAAACACAAAAGTGTCTTTGGTTAGAATTCAAACTCAAAACCCGCTACTTATCAATCAGTACCATTGATCATGTAACCTATAGCTTGGACGTTTTAATTTACGGATGAATATTTTAAATACTTATGCCTTAATTATTTTTAAATTATTTCACCAAATTTAATTAAGCTCTAGTTGCTTCTAATAACCGCAACGTAATTAACGTATTTCGTTAATCGTTTTATATTATTTCTTCAAATGTTGCCTTTTACGGAGCTATGGTTCCCGGAATAAGCAATAAGAGCTACCAAATTTTTAGCTTGCTCATAAAATAAAAATGTTCCAAATGTTCTTTTAGGAAATAGTGAAAAGAAGGAAGACATTAAAACTATGTTAATCATTTAGTATCCTACGTTTTAACGAATTTGCCGCATTTCTTTTAGTTTAAACTAGTACTGAAAAGCTTTTGAAAGAAAACTAATACGCTTCCACGGTTTCATCCGCCGTAGTTTTATAATTTTCAAGCTTTTATTCTCGGGAGGGTGTTGAAAGCGGCTTAGAGACGTAAATATTTTTGCGCGGTATTTCCTTTTATTCTTAAGTGTTTTCAAGATTATATGCACTTGTGCGTTTCACAGCTTATCACAGGTCCGCTGCTGAACATAGGCCGTCCTTTAGATGTCCTCTTAGTGGGAAAGTTGCTAAGTCTCGCAATTATGGCAAATACTTATGAGCTAATCTATGGGGGGGGGGGGAGGCCTATCTTCAGCAGTGGATTTAAACAGGCTGTAACTGTAGTCTAACTTATATTCAAAGATCATTATCACTCTGAAATATGAGAAAGTTTCTTATTCTTAAGTATTTTCGCGAAATTCTGTTTAGATTTCTGCACTGAGTAGTTGAAAAATACTTCGGAGAATAATGTAATATGTGAAGTCGGTTATCCCGAGTGAGGGTTAGCAAAGCGAACTTTTTCCTCAAAAGCCTCTGCGGCCTGTGCCCAGTAGTTGAATGTATGTAGGCTTTTGATGGGGATTATTATGCAGTTATGCTTAAGCAGTATGGTCTGGGCTCAAATTTTAACATTATGGAGTTTGAGCTTAAGTTCGAGACTATCTCTGAATATCGATATAAAAATTGAGATTGGATAAAACTCTAGTTCTAGGAGTCAAGTAAACATGTAATACCTTGAGCTCTCCATGTCGTGCGATCTCATAATAAGCGTAGTTCATGTATGACATTCTGGACTTTACAACTTTGATGCGTGTATATACGCCAAATCTCACACTCCTAAGTGCGAGCAATATGCTTAAAAATGATAGTAAGTTTTCACGTATTATGAGACATGAGAAACTCAAAACGCGTTATGGTATATATGCATTTAACAATTAGAACATTTACTGTAATCATCATTGCCATAAAATAAGTACGTGATGTTCGCTTTAATGATAAGTTATTACAGTTGCAACCATTAAACGAATGAAAGAGATTTCACTTTTCATTATGTGAGATAGCGTACGAGGTGTATAATAGTTCCAAAACTAATGTTTTAAGTTTTCACATACACGTTCTAGGACTTTAGATAGTATTCAGCGTAGTGTTATCTTTGTCATGTGTTTTGAAGTATAAAGTTAATTTAGAATAAAAAGAGTAAAATAAACATTTGGTTAATATTACTTTGTTAACTCTTTAGTTTTCTTGTGAGGACATTTTCGTTTTGTTTGCTATATACGAATATATGTTTTATAATTTAATTGTGGTTGTTTAATATATTACTATAAATTACAAGATCTCTTTTCGCTGAATACGATAAAAATTGTGAACAAAGTCCATTCATTGATTTTTTTTTATAGTATAAGGGTGACAAACGAGCACACAGTCCACCTGATGGTAAGCGGTTGCTGTGAGCCATAGAAATCTATCTAAATCTATCTTCGTTTACGAATTAAAATGCAGATGCATTTACAGCCGCAAGGACTAAGATGGAATGCCTCTTTTCCTGTAAAATATGTCTGCAATTCTCTACACTCACCATACGTAACACAGCAGCATTAAGCTGCTATTTTACGCTCGTATTCTGCGAGAGCGAGGTCCTTCCCCGGTCGAGCCGACCCATTCGTGCTACAACTATACTATTAATATAGCTACAGCATGGCTCTACCACGTAAAGAATAATTAAGGAAATTTTATTTTATTAAACATAAAGACGTTGTAATGGTAAACATAAAAATACCTCTTTATTTACAGATGAAAATCGATAATGTCTATATCTGTCATTACTGGTTAGCAGTGGAAATATTATATACTCATACATGCCACGCTGCAGCTATATTATGGTTGTAACACGAATGGATCGCTCTTACAGAATACTAGCGTAAAATCAGATCGTATATAGCGGATCAATACTGCTGTGTTTCGTATGGTGAGTGTAAAGAACCGGAGACCCTTTTTATTGGAAACGAGGCATTCCATCTAAGTCCTCAGAGGTGGCAAAGCATCTGCATTTTGATTCTTAATTGAGGACAGATGTAGATGTCTATGGGACACAGCATCTACTTACTATTAGGTGGACTGTGAGCTCGTTTGTCATTCTTATTCCAGAAAAAAAAAACATTATAATAAAATATTGTCAATGAGCGCTGGACTAGTCTCTACCTCGTCGATCTGCTATATACCTAGGCTCATGTGTTTTTTTAATATAAATTTTATAGAACATTACATATAACATACTACAATAAAATAAGTACGCAAAATGCAAAAAACGTTATATGAAACTTTCTCGCTGATCTAATAGTTACTTTAAAAAAAAAAAACGTTACCTCCACACTATGATTTTTTTTTCTGTTTAGTGGAGGCAGTTTACAAACAAAAATTGCACCCGGGACAATTATCTGTAGGCTATACAAATATTTGTTCCGTGCGGGATTCGAGTCCGCGACCCCCAGCGCAACAACTCATTGTTAAGCCACTGTGCCATGGAGCCGTCTGTAGTCAGTTACTGTAGGTTTATGCGCAGTGTCAAGACCTGGGCCCAAGTAGCAGCCTGGAGTCAGGCAGTAGCCGGTATTTCAACCCCAGTATAACAAATATGTGGTACAACCTTTAGACCGCCCGGTTCTGGTTTGGGTATATACGTACCGATGTCAAGAAGCAGCGTCAGGGTTGAGAGACGTTTGCTACTGCGATCGTCAATCCACTTGTCAAGCGTTATCAATTTTGACAGCTCCGTGACGCGGTGGCTTGGCAATAAGTTGCAGCACCAAGGGTCGCGGGATCGAATCCCGCACGTAACAAGTATTTGTATGGCCTACAAATAATTGTTCCGGGTCTGGATGTTTGTCCTTGTGCAATTTATGTATGTAAACTGCCCCAACGATACAGGAGAAAATCCTAGTGTAGGGGTAACGTTTTTATTTAAAAAAAGGAAAAAAAAGAAAAAATTCTGCGTGTAATGGGAGACCTCCATCTTCAGCAGTGGATAGTAATGACCTGATGAAGAAGAATCCATCATCTCACGACATGGCACGTCTACATTATGTTTTGTTTTATTGTTTTAATAAACATAGGGAGACTAATCAGGAGATGGGCAGCAGCGTTCTCCTATTAACGACTAAAAATAAAAACTATGGTTGCCAACCCGCTTGCCAAGCGTGACAACAATGGCACTTATTTTTCTTATGAGGCAATAATTCGGGGCAGGTTTAGCAGCCGACTTTAATCTGCTATAAGGATAGGGGTAACGGAAGAAGAATGTATAGAAAAAAACACAAAAGTGTCTTTGGTTAGAATTCAAACTCAAAACCCGTTACTTATCAATCAGTACCATTGATCATGTAGCCTATAGCTTGGACGTTTTAATTTAAGGATGAATGTTGTAAATACTTATGCCTTAATTATTTTTAAATTATTTCACCAAATTTAATTAAGCTCTAGTTGCTTCTAATAACCGCAACGTAATTAACGTATTTCATTAATCGTTTTATATTATTTCTTCAAATGTTGCCTTTTACGGAGCTATGGTTCCCGGAATAAGCAATAAGAGCTATCAAATTTTTAGCTTGCTCATAAAATAAAAATGTCCTAAATGTTCATTTAGGAAATAGTGAAAAGAAGGAAGACATTAAAACTATGTTACTCATTTAGTATCCTACGTTTTAACGAATTTGCCGCATTTCTTTTAGTTTAAACTAGTACTGAAAAGCTTTTGAAAGAAAACTAATACGCTTCCACGGTTTCATCCGCCGTAGTTTTATAATTTTCAAGCTTTTATTCTCGGGAGGGTGTTGAAAGCGGCTTAGAGACGTAAATATTTTTGCGCGGTATTTTCTTTTATTCTAAAGTGTTTTCAAGATTATATGCACTTGTGCGTTTCATAGCTTATCACAGGTCCGCTGCTGAACATAGGCCGTCCTTTAGATGTCCTCTTAGTGGGAAAGTTTTCCGTAGTTGCGGCGCTTGGCAGGCAAGTTGACAATCAAGGTTTTTTATAATTTCAAGTAGTTGTTAAGAAGTTGCTGGCTATCCATCTCCTTTTTCATTTCCGTCGTTTATTGATTATGTTTATATATTTCTTTATTTCGATTAAATACTATTATAATTTTGACTTGGTCTGAAAGAAGATGTAGTAACAAAAATTGAGAAAATGAAGAACGATTGACGAAAAAAGTGTATAAGACGAGTGTGAATGAAATTGTTGGAAGGGATAGACCTAGGCGGACATTTCAAGATCAAATCAAGGACGTCTTGAAAAAGTCCAGGTCATGAGTACCTTAAGCCGTAGAGCATGTATGAAGAGAATAATGAAAGTGGACGAAGCGAAACAAGTATGTAAGGATCGTAGCAAGTGGAAAGAAGTGGTCTCTGCCTAACCCTACGGGAAAGAGGCGTGATTATATGTATGTATAATTTTGACGGCTCCAAGGCGCAGTGGCTTAGCAATGAATTGTTGTGCTGGAGGCCACGGGTTCGAATCCTGCACGGAACAAGTATTTGTATGGTCTACAAATAATTGTTCCGGGTCTGGATGTTCGTCCTTGTGCAATTTATGTTTGTAAACTTCCTCCACGACGCAGGAGAAAATCCTAGTGTGGGGGTAACATTTAAAAAAAAAATAATATGGTTGTTATTAAGATTAAAATTGTTTTATGATGATGATAATATAATACTGTGATATGTCTACCGTTTGTAGATCATAAGTTTTCCGTTATTGTAACCATTTTGTTAAAATGCAATAAAGAGTTATCTATTTATCTATTTAGTGTATCTTGTAGTTAATAGTGTACTACAAGATAATACAAAATACTTCGAACCCTTGTGAAGTCATTTCATTCCTAAAACTCCTAAAACTGTTTCAGAAATGATACCAAGCCTAGCCCTAGAACGTACATAGGCTGTAATTTTACTTCTAATTAAAACACCTATTTCATGATGGTTTTCTTTTCCAATCTTACAGAATATTTTGTTGTTGTATAACAGAAATAAAACGAATGAACGTATATTTTGTTATCTTTAGAACTTCATCCGCATGGATTTAATAGCAAACGGTGACGGGATGACATATATTCTAAACTTTAGGTTCGCTTCACTGTAGCCTGTGCTGTGATAGTACAGCGCCAAATTTCGTTGGCACAAACTTAGGACACAGTAACGTTCATTATTTTGACAATGATAATTTTTAATTTAAGCTCTTGTTCCATACAGACAGTCTGATTTTTGTTTTCTATATTTATAAGATTAAGGTTAACGACCTAGTCGGCGGTAGACCGAAAGTACTTCCGACGATATCGGAAGCGTTTTATGTAAAATAATCCGCAACGCATCCTTTGTATTGCGGTTAATATTTTCTGGGTATAATTTTCGTGCATACCTACATTAAATGCTTACAAATAAAGATGTTTTCAAATAAAAAGTAACACTAATGATCTAGGTTGATGGAGTCCGTTAAAAATTCTTTTATATTATTATTACTATTAAAATGCTGTTTAATCTGTGAAGATTACTAGCATTCCCGCTATTTACTCTATAATATACTCTAAGTAATATTAAAACTTATTCTAGCAAATGGTCATCGACAACATAGGTGGTAGAGTAGAGTCACGTTGCAGCTATATTATGGATGTAACACGAATGGGTCAGATCGACCGGTGTAGGACCACGCTCACATAGAATACCAGCATAAAATGCTGCTGTGTTTCGTATGGTAAGTGTAGAGGAACGGGGACCCTTTTTTACTGGAAACGAAGCATTCCATCTCAATCCACAGAGTGACAGCGTATCTGCATTTTGATTCTTAATCGAGTATAAATGTAGATGTTTCAGGGTAAGGCCCACTTACTCCACTTACTATCAGGCGGACTCTGTGCTCTTTTGTCACCTTTATTCTAGAGACAAGAGTATATGTTAAACTTTATTACGGTGGGATCTAAAGGGTATTGCTGCCATAGTCTGTAGTTTTTAACTATAGTTAGATCTTAAAATGTATAAAATTATAAAATTAGGCTTGCACAAGATATTGACTGTCTGTATATTTTAACTATAAAGATACATACATTGTCAATTGGAAGAGAGGTGTTTTCGTGGCCACCTTGTAATGGTAATTGGAGAACATGCAGAAAGTCGACTCACAACCGTGTTTTTTTATAGGATAGGGTGACAAATGAGCACACAGTCCACCTAATGGTATGTGGTTGCTGTGACCCATAGACATCTACATTTATCTTCAACAAAGAATCAAAATGCAGATGCGTCGTCACCCGTGAGGACTAAGATGGAATGCCTCTTTCCTGTAAAATGGGTCTCCCGTTCTCTACACTCACCATACGAAACACAGCAGTGTCAAGCTGCCATTTTACGCTGGTATTCTGTGAGAGCGTGGTCCTTCCCCGGTCGAGCCGACCCATTCGTTCTACAACTATACTACTAATATAGCTGCAGCATGGCTCTACCACGTAAAGTAACGTGTTTTCTGAAAGTCGTGAGTCGTTACCTACCCTTCTGGTGCTTATATAGTTTATGTTGAAACATCATCTAATCGGCATTATTTTGAGACCATTTTCTGCTTTTTTTTTCACTTTTCTGCTTATACTTTTCCAAGAATACTTCGCCTAAAATGAACTCGAAAGTATTGTATTTGGATTTGTGAGTACAAAGCAAATATCCTCAACTTATTTCTGCCAACCGCTTATTCAATTTACAGAGCCTCTTCTAGCAATCAGAATGCTCTACTAATAGGTACATTATACTAATTATAGGTACTTATAGGAGCAGCCGCTCGCCATAACTTTCATAATACACGAGTAACCCTAGTTCGATCCCTGCCAGCGCATGAACGTGGTAGAGCCATGCTGCAGCTGTATTAATAGTATAGTTGTAGCACGAATGGGTCGGCACGACTGGGGAAGGAGCACGCTCTCACAGAATGCCAGCGTAAAATAGCAGCTTAATGCTGCTGTGTTTCGTATGGTGAGTGTAGAGAACCGGAGACCTATTTTACTAGAAAAGAGGCATTATATCTTAGTTCTTACGACTGACAACGCATCTGCATTTTAATTCGCAAACGAAGATAGATGTAGATGTCTATGGGCCACAGCAATCATTTACCATCAGTTGTACTGTGTACTCGTTTGTCATCCTTATTCTATAAAAAAAAAAACATGACGAACATTACATGAGAAGTCCGACAACACGTACTGGAGCCCTACTAGACTAATTGATCCCTATATTATTAGGTATTTTACCCCTTTCAGAAAATAAGATGCGGTCTGTACCTAAAGGTGCGATATATTATATAGGCTGTGACTTTCCTTTGTTAAATTCAGATGAGGTGAGGCATGAGGTATCCTGTCCTCAATAGGAGAAGGCCATGTCCAGCAGTGGACTTTTGAAGGCAAGCGGAGGTCTGAAGAAGGAAAATAAGAACAGGTGAGTAATTAAGGAGGAAAAGTACGCTAATTCAAATTCTCGTTCATTTTAATAAACATAAACACTAAATTACTTCGTTTCTCCAATTTTTTTACTAACGATGCGCTTTTATAAGGACAAGGAAAGAGCGGTTTATTTTTAGCAAGGGTCTAATGGAGGCTGTTACTTTGGTTATTCTTAAATAATATTTAGGAACGTAAAAATTCTAAACGATTTGTGGATAACGGAGCTGGGAAATTTAATTAAATTTTATTTATAAAGTAAGCTTTCAGTATAACTGTTTGTTGTCCTAAATAAAGTAAAAGAAATTGGCGAAAAACGTAAGTCGCCCTTAATTTACGTCGTCTTAATGTATCGTTACATTCCATCGAAAGGCCACTGTTGAACACAGGCTTCACCCAAATAGTGCCATATAGTTGCTACACTTGGCAGGGAGGTTGGTGTTCGTAGTTTTTTTACATTTTAGAGGAAGACGCTGCTGCCTATCACCTGGTTTGTTTCCCTTTGTCGTCTCCTACAACACCCACGTTAACGATTTTTGGCAGGGGATATTTTATACCGCCACTGTACGGTCGATATATTAATGTAAGTTTTTTTATATTAGTTGAGATTCCAGGTCATAAATCAACAATTTGATTTTTATTTAGTCTCACAGAGACTGTCTAGTAATCATTTAGAGAATTTTATTTTATAAATTTAAATTAAACGTCAAAAATTTTACTCTGTTTCGGTTAAATGATCACGAAAAAATGTAATGTTTTATAATTTAAATAATACGAAATATCTACGACAATATCAATTTCATTTCTGAACAAAGAGAACAAAACAAAGAAAAAACAATGTTAACATTTAAACGTCAAACAGCACATTAACATTATCATAGGACGCTGCTCACAAAACAATCTATCGTAATAATGGCGTCTTCGTTCTAGCGTACCTAATTGAATTTGTAAATATAAATACATGCTCATTTGTTATACATCTACAAATATGAGCAGAATAATATTTATGATCCAGATCCCTATGAAGGAATGTGTGAAAAATTAACTTTTCGTCATCATCAGTACAGCCCTTCACAAGTCCACTACTGAACATAGGTCTCCCCCAAGGAATGCCACTAAGGATGGTCCTGAGCCATCTGCATCAGGTCGTCACTTCACTAGTGGGGGGTGCCCTATACTTCACTTACTGGTAAGACGTTACTCTCGAGAACCTTTCTTCCACATCCGTTGTCAATTCTTCGAGCTAAATGACCGGCCCATTGCCCCTTCACCTAACTAATCCGTTGGGCTATGTCAGTTACTCTGGGCCTGGTTCTTCTGTGAAAAATGTACATTTAATAAATAAAAGTTGACATCAAAGGATTAAAATTAATAAAAAAATGACATTTTCAAGTCGGCGCTAAGGCATAGTGTATAAACGAACTATATAAAGGCCCGACTTCATAATGTCAAAATTAATTATTCTTTTTAGTTATTTGAATGAGATTTCTACTATTTATTAAAAGTTAATTTTTTACCCTTTTGAGTGGACTTACTTAGTCTATATTAGACGACATTGAGATTATATATTGTAATATTACAATCTCAATGTCGTCTAAATAATTACATTAAAAATTTATTCCCTACTTTGCCACCCTTGGGGATGAATTCTTTTTTTTCAAATTTATATGGAACCGTCCCTTAAGTATGCCGAAGTGTATTAATTAATAAAAATAATTATTCTATTGAATAAAAAGAATCATGAAAATCGCTTTAAAATTCACAAATATATCGTGTTACATACATACAAAGAACACACACAGTCGAATTGAGCACCTTCTTTTTTTAAATCAGCTAAAAAAGAAATGATGTTCTAATCATTTCTTATATTTATTCGAATACCACACACGTAATAAAATTAATTTTACGCATTTTATCCCGTGTTTTTTTTATTGTGTATGAGCAGCTATGCAGGTCCAAAGAGACCAGTATCACTGCGATCTAAAAAATCTATTGTGATCACTGCATGTCTACAGTTTACTGCTAAGCCCTACGTCCTCAATGAATAGAAGGAGTTGCTTAGCTTTTTTTTTATAGGATAGGGGTGACAAACGAGCACACAGTCCACCTGATGGTAAGTGGTTGCTGCGGCCCATAGACATCTACATCTATCCTCGTTTGCGAACCAAAATGCAGATGCGTTGTCACCCGTGAGGACTAAGATGGAATGCTTCTTTTCCAGTAAAACGGGTCTCCGGTTCTCTACACTCACCATACGGAACACAGCAGCGTTAAGCTGCTATTTTACGATGGTATTCTGTGAGAGCGTGGTTCTTCCCCTGTCGAGCCGACCCATTCGTGCTACAACTATACTACTAATATAGCTGCAGCATGGCTCTACCACGTATGGCTCTTCCGTAGTTGAGAGAATAAAAGACACTAGACAAGCGGATTGATAACGTTCTTGTATGCACGAGTACGTCATCAATGCACGAGCACACAGTCCAGCTGATGGTAAGTGATTGCTGTAGCCCATTGGCTTACACTACACCTTTGCTCGATTAAGAATCAAAATCCAGATGCGTTGTTACCCCTGACGACTAAGATAGAAAGCCTCGTTTACAGTAAAAAGTTCTCCGGTTCTCTACACTCACCATACGAAACATAGCAGCATTAAATTGCTATTTTACGCTGGTGTTCTGTGAGAGCGTGGTCCTTCCCCAGTCGATAATATTTTTTATTTTTATTTATTTATTTATTTATTCTACCACTTACAACTATCATCACAGGTTATTACCTAATACAATAGTGCAGTTACAAATTAAGAAACTAAAACAAACATAATATAGGTATATTATACATAACTTAAAGATATTTTACAATAAGCGGCCTTTGTGAATTCGTTTAGAGTACAGCTGAACAAATCAGTCTGTTGTGAGACCACGTTAAGTGCACGCAGCGCGCGCGTCAAAGGCGCGTGCTGTAGCAAGTTGGTACGCGCTTGCGGTACCATCAAGAGCGGCGGCCGCCGCCGTCTTCCTACGTACTCATTAGGGACACACAGCTCAGCTATCTGTAAAATACCTGGGTTATGTATTTTACCACGGATCACTTTTAGTAAGTAAGTGGCGAGAGCAACTTCCCTTCTTATTTCTAGTTTATAATAGCCTATCATGCCTAGTATAAATAAAGTAGGGTACAAAAGTGGATACCCCGGGTACACACCATACTGTTTTAAATACATAAATCTCACAAATTTGTTCTGAATACGTTCTAGCATTAATTTATATTTGACTTCATGTGGTGACCAAACAACAGCGTTGCATTCTAAATGACTTTTTACGAGTGCCTCGTATAATGCTCTCAGAGCACAGATGTTTGTGAATCTGTTGGCTAGCCGTAAGACCATCCCTAGGTTGCGGTATGCTTTTTTACAAACATTAGTAATGTGTTTTCGAAATTGTATGTCGGTAGTGAATCGCACGCCTAAATCATTAACCTCAAAAACTCGTTGCAGAGGGGTTCCATCCATATAGTATTGATGATAACTCGGGTTATGTGCACGGCTGAATGATAGTATAGAACATTTCGCCGCGTTGAAATATAATTTATTTTCCAAACTCCACTCTACGACTTTCGTTCTATCCTGCTGTAGCATGTCATGATCCGCCCGCTGCTTTATTTTTAAAACTAATTTCAAGTCATCAACAAATAACAAAGGTGTAGACTTATTGACTACTTCAGGCAAGTCGTTGATTGTCAAAATAAAGAGAAAAGGCCCTAAATTACTGCCCTGACTGACACCTGATCTTGTAAAGTAGGGTTCGGAAAGCCGTCCGCTGCAGTCAACATACTGACATCGGTCTCGTAAATAACAGGCGAAAAATGATAGCGTATGCGGTGTGCAGCCGACGCTAGCCAACTTTGCTAGTAGGACGTCATTGTCTACTGTGTCAAATGCCTTTTTAAAATCAAAATAGGCAACATCCACTTGTTGGCCAGCATCCACCGTTGGTACTACGTGTGTCATTAGCTCGAGCAAGTTCCCCATTGTCCCTCGCCCGGGACGGAAGCCGTGCTGTGCGCCGGACAACAGAGCACTTATTTGTGGGTACAAACTACTGTAAATGGTCGACTCAAAAACTTTAGCTGGAGTGCATAATACCGCCACGGGTCTATAATCACTGGGGGCTGAACCTCTGCTACCTTTTGGCACGGGTACTACCCGAGTGAGTTTCCAACGATCAGGAAACTTTGCAGCCTTAATACAAACATTGAATATGTGTAGCAACGGCTTTACTAATACTGCACGACAGTCCCTAACAATAAACGCCGGAATACCATCGGGCCCCGCCGAAGACTTCGGCGGTAAACGCGCAAGTGCGCGCCGTACGTCAGCGGGACGTAAGCACGCGAGATGCGCCCACGCACCCGGCGCCGCACCCGTCGCCGCACTTATGCTTGCCGCCGCCACGCTCAGCTTAGGAGGCGTCAGATTGTAAACCGACTGGAAGAACCAAGCGAACTCATTGGCACATTCTTGTTCTGATAGTACCCGTCCGTCATTGATTAACCTTCGATGATTCGAATCGCCTTTCCTAGATCTTATGTACCCCCAAAACGCTCGCGGATCCTTTGCCAAATGTCCCTGCACGCGGTCGAGGTACTGGTCATGTGCTCGTGCGGTCTCGGCTTTAACTCTTGCCCTACATCGAGAGAACTCCTCGTAATCATTGCGCGCTTTGCTAGATTTATATTTTTTATGTAATTTATATTTCAGCTTTATATCCTTAATTATTTCAGGCGTGTACCAAACCGGATAAGTATATCTCCTATTGACTGAGTTTATATATTTTTTGGGGGAACACACTTGTCAAAAATATCATATATCTTATCATAAAATAAATTTAGAACGTCGTCCGGGTCTTGTATATAGTATAGCTCATTCCAGTCTATTTTCGTAAATAAATTGTATAACTGAATAAAGTCGGCTTTATTAAAATTCCATAATTTCCGAGTTATCGGGGATCGTGAGCACGAGTTTCGTATACACGGCGATCCAAAAGGTATAGTGGTTGCGGGGGGAAGCTGCAGCATGCCTCTACCACGTATAACAATTAAAATAACTTTTAATACATATACATACTCGTATGTACAATCTGTATTGAACAAAAAAATTCTATTGTTTTGTCTTAGTCTTTGAATAAACTGACGTAGCCAAATCGATTAATCTAACCTAAAACTCCGAGGTACGAACAAACTCATCAAGTATATATTAAGTATAGTATATAGTAATCATTAAGGTTGGGATTGGGATTCAGGATATTGAGTTATAAGAACTTCAAACATTTCATACTTTTATTTATTACAAATCTTGAGAAACATTGTATGCACTTATTGAAAATTTATTTCTAGTGTAGACAGTCAAAAGTTTAAAATGTATTATTATACCTATTTTATAATATAATATAGAATAGTACCTATTAAGAATTATTTACCTAGCTTTAAAAATAAACATTAATTAACTATATTCAATTTTCTCCGTTTATATATGTGAATAAATAAAAACTTACCGTAAATTAACACTGAATTCATACATTTTGTTTAACACTAACCTTAATATTAAAATTTTAACACGTACTCTGCAAACAGTGAATTATTGGTACTACAAATATTTGTTTAGTTTTAATTTAACTAACTACAATAATTATGTTAACTTTTGTGCTATATATTATAACATCAGTTTATGAAATCGAAGTCTCTAGTCATCTGCTAATCGGACGACTAATTTATTTTATTCGTCCACTTATCATCGTTCTTTTAAACTATCACTGTCAAAATTGTAATCTAATATGCATTTACATTTTCCTTAACTATCGTACAAGTTTATCTATAAGATCTAATCTTTGGTGCTTATTATATACTAGTTATAACATCACAATTGTCCTAATATACCTACTTTAAATTATCTTTATTAATGTATTTGTTTGTTATTGTGATCGCCGATCCACCTGTCGACCATGGCAATTATGCGAGATCGTCGCCATAGCGAAAGAAACCCATGTCCAGCTGCTGTTGAAGATGAACAGACACGAACAAGCATATGTTTGTTCTAGTGTAATTTATGTATGTAAGCTGCCTCCACTATACAGGAGAAAATCCCAGTAGGTAACGTTTTTCTTTAAAAAAAAGGCCGTTAGGTTATGTCGGGTATTTTCGTTCTACTGCGGATATCTTCATTACGAGTTCTATCATGAAGAGAAACTCCGAACGTAGCTCTACCCATAGTTCGCTAAGTGACCTTAAGCTTCCTCATACGGTAAAAATACGTTCATAAGTGTTAAGAAAGTTTGTCGAATGGCAGCCTTGTACCGGTATGCGAATTACAGAATAGATTTAGTGTTGACCTGGTAAGACAATTAGGAAGTCTATGGATGCAGCAGGCCATTTGATGGTAAATGACTACTGCATTCCAAGGACACCTACAGCCAACTTCAAAATCAAAGGAGGCTACACACGTGTTGTGACCTCTGAGTACTAATACGGAAGGCTGTGCCTGTGTGTATAATTTTACTGGCTCTCTACACCCATTCAATCCAGAACAAAGCAGTGCAAGAACTGATATTTGGCAGAAGAAATAGTATATACTGCTGCGGCTGACGTCGCGCCACAAGCAAAACACATCGAAGCCTGAATCGCGCTTACAAAGTTCCGAAGTTAAAGCAGTATATATAGAATAGCTCCGAACTACCACTTCTGCACCCTCTTTTCCCAAAAGAGGGTCGCTTTAGATACGGCATAAGAAGCTTTAAACAGCTGGTTGCCAGTCCCCAAAGGCGGTTTTTAGGGGGTATCACTTAGGTTCCCCTTTTAGGCAGTGAGTCCCCCATAACCACGATAGACCGGCTATCGTGGTATGCGTAATGCATTTTTCGCCTCCCTCCGGGGTAGCCCTTTTCCAATTGCTTCGGGCGCAAAAAAAAAACTACCACTCGGAGCGTTGGCCGTTCCCCGGGCAGAACACCTGGCCCAGAAGGAAATCTCCCCTTTTCCGTCCACCGCCACATATGTAAATAATATGTTTGTATAATATAATATTGTTTTACTTTACCACCTCAAATACTTATACAAATTTGCCTTTGTCTATTCACAAATATTTACAATATAATTATTCTTATCGTGTTGTCTATATTATTATTAAAAAATACAAATTAATTTTATGATATGTTTAAGCACTGATTTATAAGATTTACAATTAAAAATAAAATATAAATATTTATGTACAAATTTTGAAAATTGTGATACAATTAAGGCTAAATGGTTAACAATATATATTTGCAAACGGAAAACATAGGTAGTGTAGTATATACGTGCAAGTTAATAAACTGAGCAAAATTTTAAAACGCACTAAATGCTACGAGAGCTAGGTACGTAACGTTTATCTCCTTATGCGATCTGTTTTACTGGAGAATTATTTCCTTTTAGCTTATTCCATTCTTGTTACGAAAAGTCCTGAATACTTAGGTCAGAAATGTGCGGCTGAAATCAAGATGACTTATTAATTATCCTGTATTACAGTAATAAAAACTATAATAAAATATGAATAATTCTTTTTTTAAAACTGAAGTGACAAACGAACATACAGTCCACTTGATGGTAAGTGACTACTGCGGTCCAACTTCAAACAAAGAAGGCTTTAGACTCGTTGTCACCGCGGAGGACTGACAAGGAACCTTTCACAGCCTGTAAGTAGCTTAGTTTATTTTAGCGTCAGACTTTAGGCAGCTGTGCTATTTGGCGGTAGAAATATATTTTTTTCAAGCTCATAACCTCTTACTTCCTCTTTTTCTTTTTCGTTTTCTTTCTACATTATTTTGCCTTTTTCTTTTCTATTTCTTATACTTTTTTCCTCTTTCACTGCTATTCAATTTGTCCATTATAAATTAATCTACCCTAAGTGCTAATCATGAAATTAATACGATTGCTATATAGTTTTCCTTTTCTTAATATTTTCTGATCAACGCTTAAGATGACCCAGAAAGGATTCACTACAATCAATACGCTTGTTAAGTGAATAGGTATTCCATCTTAGTCCTACAGGCTGCGAGATATTCCATCTTAGTACTCAGATGTAAAAAAACATCTCTAGCCTTCTTTGTTTGAACTTGGCTGTAAATGTCCATGGACTACAGTCACTTACCATCATATGGACTATAAGATTTTATTAACTTTTTTATTAAATGTAAATAATACGTAAACTTATGTTTCTTTATTTAACATAGACTATATTCAATGTTAATTTCAAAATCATAGAATCGCTAAATTCCATCAATTTAAGTTAATGAATACACAAAACTATATTATACAAACTATTGTATTTTTTTCACGTAAATGGGTCAACTCGTCTGTGGAACTACGCTCTCACAAATACAAGTGTGAAATAGCAGCATAAATTTACTGTGTCTCAATTGGTTAATGACGAGAACAAGGGTACTTTTTAGAGTAAATAGAACAATCCACTGCCGTCCTTAAGAATAATAACACATTTGCATTGTCTCTAGGCCACAGCATTCGTTTAATATCAGGTGAACTAAATGTTCGTTTGTCACATTTTTAAATAAATAAATTATATAAACAAAATCGAATGAGAAAATACAACAACATGTTATCAGCTTCAGAAAACTTGTAGAGTGTGGATCCCACCTTCGCGTGCATCACACGGTGGTGGGCGGCTGCAGTACAACAGCTGCACGGCGAACTTGCAGCGCTGCGGGAGAGTAGCGCGGGCAAGTAATGTCTACACTTGTAACGGATACACTCCCAGCCGCAGTTTGCCTGTTGCCTTCACTCATGGGACAGGTCGCCTGCGATCCGTACAAGGCGTCCGCTGGGAGGACTTTGATATCACTGTTGGCAACGTTATTTGGTTTTTATTTCGTCAAAAACTCCATCCAAAATTTATTATTACAGTTTGGTAAAATATTGGAACAGACGACACAAGTTACAGCATCCCGCGACTGTACCAAGTACGAAGTACGAAGGAGTAAGCTCGACTGCTGAAGGATCAACAGAAAACAGAAGCTACGCATACACGTGGTAGAGTCACCTAGCTATATTATATAAGTAGCATTACAGGGCGAATGGATCGAGCAAGAACATGTTCTCACAGAATGCCGGAATAAAATAGCAGCCTAATGCTTTTGTGTTACGTATTGTGAGGCGAGAGAACTGGAGACCCTATTTACTTCGAAACGAGGCATTCCATCTTTGTTCTCAAGGGTGAGAACGCAGAACATTTTGATTATTAATCGAAAACAGATGTAGATTCACTTACCATCAGATGGACTGTGTGCTCGTTTGTCACCCTAATTCTAGAAAAAAAACTCAAACAAAATACCAGCGTAAGACAGTATTGCTGTGTGTTTCGTCAGGTGAGCAACATGAACATTTTTACGTGGTAGAGCCATGCTGCAGCTATATTAATAGTATAGTTGTAGCACGAATGGGTCGGCTCGACCGGGGAAGGACCACGCTCTCACAGAATACCAGCGTTAAATAGCAACTTAGCTGCTGTGCTTCGTATGGTGAGTGTAGAGAACCGGAGACCCTTTTTACTGGAAACGTTACATTCCATCTTAGTCCTCACGGGTGACAACGCAACTGCATCGTGATTCGCAAACGTGGATAGATGTAGATGCCTATGGGCCAAAGCAACCATTTACCATCAGGTGGACTGTGTGCTCGTTTGTCACCCTTATACTATAAAAAATATGAACTAGAGACCCTACTGATAACGAAGCATTCTTGGTCTTTAAGAGTGACAACAAATTTAAATTTTGATTTTAAATAAAATCAATTTTACGAATTATATCGCGTTTAATTTAACTTACTTTTGGTTCAACGTAGTGCAATGTCTCAAGTATTCGTGTAAATTAAGAAATCATCTCTGCATTTATTTTTATTCTTAATCGGGGATAGATATAGTTGAACTGTGTGCCCACTCCCCACCCAAGAAATTAAATAAAATTATATCGTCGCCGTAAAAACCAAAATTTCATTTGTTGTTTTACAATCTACTACCGTTTAAATGAGGTTCTTCTGACTTCCTTTTCTCTTTTTTTTAAATGTCCTCTTTTTTATCATTTATTTAAAATTATAAATTACAATAGCATATCACTTATATATAGAGCTGTGGTAGCTCAGATGATTAGCACTCGCTGTAAATTTCACAGTTAGCTAGCAAACCGTGTTCGATCCCCGCCGACACCAATGAACTTATTAATTGCAATTTTAATTTCTGATTTACCACGTGCTCGGCGGTGAATGAAAACATCGTGAGGAAAAACCTGCATGTCTGATAAATAAGAAAAAAATATATTTCGAAGACGTGAAGGAGATGTGTATTTCGCCAACACGCATTGGAGCAGCGCGGCGGACGCTTGTCCTAAACCTCTTTCAGAAATGAGGGAAGGGCTGTGACCAGCAGTGGGACGTATATAGGCTGTAAGTTTAACTTTTATATACAGAATGGAAAACAATAATTAGCCTATCAGTAACTGAAGCATGTTCTATGATGCACTCAAAAAGAACCTTAGAAAGGAGCTCAGTAGTGAGATCTTGACTGCATAATATTATCAATTGGATGTAGTTGTCTATGTTATTGTAAGTACTGACTCTGGTGGGCTGTGTTTCTCAATACGACGATATACATTCAGTTCAGAATTAGTTATCTAAACTTAATATTATTATTACCTGTCTAATTCATCAGTCTTGTATTCGACGCTATCTGAAAAGGAAGTCTTACGTTAATGAAAAATATCCTTAAGTATAATTGTTCTGGACGTTTATTTGTCACTGAACTCCTCCTCAACGACTGGACCAATTTTGATAAAATTTTTGAATTTATTTGACCCACTCAAATACATTCAAAAATTTTATCCTTGGATAATTTAAATTTACATTTGGACCTGGCAGGTGGCGCTGTTGTAAAGATCCAGAAATCACCAAAGCCGGGGAGGATCGCTAGTGAATTATATTTTTTGCCTAAATAATTACAATCGCCACTGATTTGCCACAATCGCCACGATACGCTGAATGATTGGTCATCGATGTATCAAATGTCTAGCATACCATACAGAACAAAGATACACAACATTTTCAGTAGACTGTGACTGGATGTTAAAGAAGGGAGAAGAAGAATATTACAAGTTTATTTTCTTTATTCGGTGACCTGATCTATAAATATAACTATAAACTAAGAATTTGTGATGCACCATTCATCATTACAGCCTAAAAAAGTCCAATGATGAACATACGAGTAGGCCTTCCCCATAGACTGTATTATTGGGGGGAGGCAGGGGGGGGGGGATATTTGACTAAATTACCACGCTTGACAGGCGGTTGGCAATCGGCATCCTCGGTATATTTGTGAATAAATTACTTTTAAATTAAATACAAAATCGATATAACTACCCCTATGTATATCTTCACTTATATATTACATTAAGTCAAGTATCGAAATATTATATTCTTTATTAAATCAATTATGCGTATTATATTGTATGTATGTATTTCAAAAACCAGGGAGTAAATCAACCGTGTTTAAGACAACTAAATTTAAATGTACTAATAAAAAAGCTGCTGTAAAGAAATTAATCACATGTTAGTAATTCACTTCCTTGTCGATTCGAAAACTCAAGGTGCTGATAGATATATTAATTCTAGATAAGTAGTTTAACTAAATTGTGCAAATTTAACACACATAATTAAATTAAAAAAAAACTAACACTTAAATTAACTAAAGGTTAGCGTCTAAAGTCACAATTACAACCCCACTATAAATTGTGTTACTAGGAAATTGTTTCAGTTTTTTTATTCTTGAAGTTCAATTCTTCGACGTAACAACTAGAAAATTGTTCAAACAGTATTTTTTATAAGATAAACGAGCACACAGTCCACCTGATGATAAGTGGTTGCCGCGGCCTTTAGACATCTACATCTATCCTCGATTACGAATCAAAATGCAGATGCATGCGCAAAACCTTTGATAAGATGGAATGCCTCGTTACCAGTAAAAAGGGTCTCGGTTTCTCTACACTCACCATACGAAACACAGCAGCGTTAAGCTGCTACTGTACGTTGGTATTCATTATTTTCTAGTTGTGGTCTAGAAACGCTGTAATACATAACAAATTGTGTTGTATTACAGCGTTTGAAGTGTTCATTAAGAACTATAATATATATTGATATATAATACTATACTATATTATGATATATAATAAATTTTTTTTCTATTATTTAAAAACTTACCTCTTTTTCGTCGACAGCGCACTAGAAAACATAACACCAGAACGAGCAGCGCTGAGATGACCAATGCAGCAGCGATCATTGGAGCCACGCGCATGGTCTCTGTTACCGAAAAATTTTCTGCGTGAAGAGATTTCACGGCGTTTAATTATATTTGAAAATAAAAAAAAAACAAACGTAACAAAATTATATATAACTCTGAAGAAAATATTTTTTGTTCTTTTATTATTTATCGTAGAAAAAAAACGATACCATACTAGGATTTTATTCTGTATCGTGGAGGCAATTAGCATACATTAATTGCAAAAGGACAAACACCCAGTCCCGGAACCATTATTTGTAGGCGATACGAATACTCGTTCCGTGCGGGATTCGAGCGCGCGGCCCTAGATTCCGCAACTCAATGCTAAGTCACTACGCCACGGAAGCGTTAAATATAGGTTAGGTTGCGTTAACCAAATACTTTTTATTTCTTTTTCTGGTTTAACAGATCGACCCGGAACAATTATTTGTGAGGGAATCGAACCAGCAGCCCGCATCGTGGCAGACAAATGATAAGCCACTGCGCTATCAAACCGTTGAAACTACTATTATCAGCAACCAAATATTTGCTGATGGTTCTAGGGTATCCTTATTTCAATTGCTTAGTAATGCTGTGTTCTGCTGCAATTACAAGGTGTGAAGCTTTTCATTTTAGTAATCCAGGAGTTACCATACATTTATGTATTTATTTGTATGAAGTTTGGTTGCAGGTTTCCATGGCCTGCAATAATCACTTACCATCAGCTGGGCTGTTAGTTAGTTTGTAGCCCCGGTATTCTAAAAAACTTTTTTTTATAGGATAGGGTGACAAACGAGTACACATCCACCTGATGGTAAGTGGATACTGTGACCCATAAACATCTACATCCATCCTCAATAAAGACTCAAGATGCAGATGCGTTGTCACCCGTGAGGACTAAGATGGAATGCCTCATTTCCTGTAAAAAGGGTCCCCGGTTCTCTACACTCACCATACGAAACACAGCAGCGTTAAGCTTCTATTTTACGCTGGTATTCTGTGAGAACGTGGGCCTTCCCCGGTCGAGCCGACCCATTCGTGCTACAACTATTTTACTAATATAGCTGCAACATGGCTCTACCACGTAAAGTCTTAGAGTATTAAACGTAAAGTACATAAATTAACTTGTAAATTTTATTACTTAAGCGGGTTATTTTAAATCGAAAAATAAATAATGGCGATTTAAAATTAAAATTCAATTAATAAAACAAATTTTAGTTATGTAACTACAATGTTATTTAAATATACGCAAGCGACAAACGTCAATGTCGTGTACTTAACTTAAATATTAAATTCTAACTAGTGAGATGTGGGAAGTAAAGATTGTGTAAGAACCTCCGAAGGAGACAGAGTTATAGCCGAAATAAGAATTTTGAATTTTTTGGTTTTGGTCATTTTGACTCCCTAGGAGTGTAATGAGAACTTTTGGACCTTATTCAACCATAACCCCCATGACATCCTCTACATGATAGGCTATTCAAATTGACTATGCCTACTAAAGTTCGAGCCACCCCCCATTTTTATAGTATTTGGTCATTTTGACCCTCTAGGAGTGTGAGAACTTTTGCCCCTATTCAATCATGACCCCATGACATCCTCTACATGATAGGCTATTCAAACTGACTAGAGTCAACTCATTTCTAGTATTTACTTCCAATAAAAAAAAAACATAATATATCACAGAGTCTGAACTTGGCCATAGTGAAATGTAAGACATAGACAAATTCTTCTAAATGTTTCTACTTTTGACTGATGATTATAATGATTATAATTCTGTAAATACATTCTCATTACGCTCGCGAATCATATTTTGTTAAACATACAACCTGACACTGACCTGCAAATTGCAAAAACCCTAAGAAAATTTGAATTTCGCGGGCCACCCTGGAGCTTCCACCTTAAAGGTTTAATTTTTACCCTTTTCAGTAACTAAGCCTTAGAGTACCTAATTACATACAAAAGCAATATCTCAAGCTTAAAGTGACGAGTAACTAGAATGTCACCTTAATTGTTGCAATAAAAATTTATTTTCTTATTTTACCACCCTTTGGGGTGAAATTTCTTCTTCAAATTTAAGTGAGACAACATTTGAAGTGTATCTTATTTAATAAAAAACGAATAATTTTAAGTAAATTTCGATATTTTTAATTATTTATATTATAGATTTCAGATAATAAAATTATTTATAGCGCACTCTACCCATTAATTTAGTTTTCTCTTCTTACTTCCTTTTTAGATTGTCTGGAAGAAAAAGCTGTAAACAATAACACCACCTTTTGTTTTTCTCTCTGTTTGTTTCTTGTTATATTATTTGTCTTTTCAGTATACAATAAAGGGTATTGTATTGTAATTTTAATCGGTTCAGCTAATTCAGAGAAATCGTAGAACAAGATTAAAAAAATATACGTCGACTATAGAAGCTCCTTATTTTTTGAACTCAATAAAAATAATGATACGCAAAAATTTATATACAAACTGTCGTACCATGCACAATAAGTGAGACCGTAAGGGAAGAAAAACCCCTCTCGTTCTCCACATGTAACACATAGTCTCTCGCATCAGCAGCTTCAACGTAGCTTATAGACAAAATATAGCGATAACAGCCGTCAATTTTCTCCATCTCTAATGCTCCGTACTTTCCTGCGAAATAATAAATCTTTATTCATAAAACAAGTGACAAATGAACTTACATTCTATCTGATGGTAAGTGGCTATCTCAGTCCGTGGACACCTGGATCCAACTTCACACAAAGTAGGCTACAGTTGCGTTGTCACATCTAAGGACCAAGATGGAATGCCAACAGTCTGTAATTATACTGGCTCTATATACCATTTAGGCTGTAAAACACCTGACAACACTGATTTTTTAATAACTGTCTTTACGGCTCTGGGTTCTAGCCCTTGTGAGCATGAAGTTACAATGTATAATTATCTTTTAAAATTAGAAATGACACGAACGATACATTCATCAAAAATTCACTTTCACACTGATTCACATAGAGTTTGTTTACGTTTGCACTATTGATTAATATCACGTTGTTTTCAATTTTATATATCTTGATTACCAGAAATAAAGGAATATAATGGTTGGAAGAATTTTTCATCAGCTAATAGACTTTGAAGAGTATCAGGAACTTTATCATTGTTAATATCTTGAATGGAATTAATGAGGAGTAATCTATTCAAATCAAATTGACAAAATTGAAAAACCAGATGTTTAAGTCTCCTTTCGTGTCACACCATAATATTCACAAATTGCATTTTCTTTCATTCAAGGAGAGCGACTATTCTGCTATACCCAAATCTCATTCTGTTTACAGCCGTAATGAATTTTCTATTATTAAACCTTTTTTGTTGTACCAAGGAGTGGCTGACGGGCTTTTTTGTATTTCATAATACCAAATTCCTTCGGAATTGCTTATTTCTTCCCAGTATGACTTCCAAAAGGATGTCAAGTTCTTGTTTAACAAGGCATATATGTCTGAAAATGGTATTTCTAGCATTTAGGAGTGATCTGAACATGTTGATAAGGATAAGTCTCTAGTAGCAATGTATGCTTCCTCATTCCCGGTTATCCCAGAGTGTGAAGGAACCCACATAAAGGTAACAGTCTTCTTTATTTTATTAAGATTTTTAAGTAAGTTTTGTTATATTATATATAATGTTATTTTTCTTGTAATCTATTTTGTTAGATTCAATAGTTAATATAACACTTTTTGAATCAGTTACGATTAGAAACTGTGAATTCGCAATGCTTTTTATGTACAATATAGATAAGTAGATTGCGTAACATTCAGCTATGAAATAGACCATAAATTGTGAATTTTAATTTTTTTAATTGTTTTGGGTCTGTGAGTATAAAAAAATCCTTAGAACGCCTGGTAATCGACCATATAAAAGCATATTTACATCTATGTATGAGCTATCATCAAACTTAGGAACATCATAAGGAAATATTTTTTTAAAACTAAATTATTCTTGAACTGATTAATTTAATACAAACCGTTCAGCAATTTGTAGCCTTCTTAGTAAAAGTGGAGGAATACAACTTTCTACTTCCATTACATGGATTGGTGTAGAGCACATAACCCCAGTACGCAATGCTTTATTCTGAATTATATCTAATCTCTTTAAAATCAATTTCTTTGCGTTTAAGTATGCTAATGTGCTGTAATCAAAATTACTTCGAACTATACCTTTATAAAGCATTGATAACAACTTTGAGTCAGCTCCCCAATGCACACCTGCTAATGATTTTAACTCTATTGAGACCCCTACAGGCACTTTTACGGCCTGAGTTACCCATGGCTATCTATGCTGCTCCAATAATGCTGTCAAAATTTTGTCATTTCTTACAATTTGGTCAAAAAGAGTGTCATTATTATTAGTTGTGGACTACCACAACTAATAATAATGTCAAAAAACAAAGTACTAACTTTGGGTAGTTTCCGTCTTTGACTTGTGAACTTTAGGAGTGTCATTAGACTTAACTTGTGATTGATCTACTGTTTTTGATTTTTTTTTGTACGCATTGAAGGGAAATTTTCGTAATAATTGTTAAATAAATTTTGAATTTGTTTTGTTTGTAAGACTTTAGCGTAAGTAGACCTATTATAGTTTTAGTCAATATTTGTTTTTTTTATTGGACAATCTCTAGAAATGTCGACATGAGGGTCACTTCAATCTATTCATTTATTTACCGCGTTTTCCTTACATTCCGATGTTCATCTGCACAAATTGAACACCGTTGCACTGATTCATAAATTTTCACTCCGTAATTAAATTTAAAGCATTTAAAACATATATGATACACTGTATATTGGAATAAATCCAGATGTACAAATTCAGGTAAGTTGGTTGACAAAAATGTTACACTTACAGAGCTGAACGGTTTGATCTGTCCATTCTCTTTTTTTGTGAAATGACGCACTGCGATGACCTCATACTTCGATGATTTTTAAACAGCTCTTCATTACTTATGCTGATGGGAACATACCTGAGTACCCCGATTGTGTCCACCGCCTTTGCTGGTATAAATGCCTTGTAATCATACTTCTCCAAGAAGCTTTCATTTTTTAAAAAGTCGTTGAAGTTAATCGCCCGGGCAAACACCACCTCTATTTTAGAAGCGTTTATTCTTCTTATATGAGTGACTCCTTTGATTTCGTTTTTAAAAATTCCCGCCATAATGAAGGGATTCGTATTACCTAGTTTAACTCCTTCTTTCCTCCTTTCCTCCTTTCCTCCTTCAGAGTCGTAACTCTCAATAAAAACCGTGTATTCAGCCATTCCACTTTGACTCAGGGAAAACTCTTTTATAATTTAATTTGTAGTATAACATCATTTTCCTGCTGCAGGTCTTGACTACGTTTTGGCGTTTCCTTTTTCCGCCCGCGTCTTGATCCATGCCTTTATCTATGCCGTCACTGTCAAACGGCATTTCTCTTTATTTCGTATCAAAATTAGAGAATTTTCCTTCAGAAGTTGCAGTTAAAATTAGGCTTTTGTAATTTTAATTTAAAAATACGAGCTTCTTCCTCCCGCAAGTAGGAACTCTCTTTTTAGATTTTTTGACAACACTGACTGCAAACAGCTGTGCAACTTCTAGGCAGAAAAAGTACTTTCTGTAAACATTCTAATTTATCATTTATATCATATTCTTTCTTTCTTTTTTTATCGATCCGTAAAAGCCCAACGCTGGATGGGGACTTTCATTGTAGGAAAGATATGCCTTAACAGTCACACTTGTAATCGCAGTGATATGGCGTGATCGCGGAGCAGGAAGAATTTCAAATTATTGCAATTCATACAAATGTGTACTTTAATAACTTGCAAATAAACTCGGTTTCGGAATCACAAATACTGTACAAAAGGTCGTAAAACTATCTTAATTGCAATAGAAATGAAACTTTTTTGATGGGAATTAAGTTTAAAAATGCATAGAAATAATAAAATTTCTACTCCGCGATCGTGATTTAGGTGCTAAGAGAGTCACCAAGTTGTGTATTTTACGTCTGACGCTAACAAGTTGGTTGAAATACCGCCATCTCGTCGGAAGCTGTAAGATTTTTTTGACACGGACAAAAGATATTGGTGGATTCTTTCACGTCATCACTACATGACATATTTATCATATATACTTATCTTCACGCACAATCCCTGACGGGGTAGCCAGAGAGAACAGATCACCAAGTATCACGATCCTTACATACCTCTTTCGCTTCTTTCAGATTCATTGTCTTCTTCATACATGCACGTCTAGGTATCCGAGTACTCTTGACCCTCCCCTCTTCGAGCAGTTTGCTCACATGGTCTTCGAAAGTTAGTCTCGGTCTACCTCGACATCTTTTAATATTAACTTTCGCGCTATATATTTTCTTCACCATTCGGTCTTCACTCATTCGCTCAACGTGCCCAAACCATCGAAGCACGCCCTTATCAATTTTTGTGATAAGGTCATCTTTCAAACCTGCCATATTGCGAATCTCTTCGTTTCGCTTTCGGTCAGCCATGGTAACGCCACCCATTTATATATTATATAAAATATCAAAAACCGTATTGTCTTTAGATTAAGGATACCATTAGTCACAATCTAGTGAGTATAGAGGTGTCTAAAGAGATAACGAAGAAGAACTGTGGGAAATACGAGTAAATTTAGTGGCTTCTATTAAAATATCTCACCAATCTGAGAAGGCACTTCCAATCTGAAATGACTCCAGAGCCATACAGCTTCATCGGGCGGAGGGTCAGCGCACACCGTTGCTTGAACCTTGGCTTCACCACCACTCCAAGCATGGACAACTCCCGTGTCGATGCCGACTGGTGGACCCAACACGTTGAGAGTGACGGCTTCTGATCGATGTGATCTGTAGGTGAAGTTCATAAAAGGACTTCATTGTTTTTAACTTATGGATATCAATGAACCTTTTACATTGTTTTAAGTAATACGAAACATTTTAATTTATAATACATCTTTTTTTTATCTTTAATAAATCATATCATAACAACCAGCATGAGCTAAGCAATTTCTGAAAAATTTTATTTACATTTTCAATACATGATATTATACATTATACAAGTATTTCAAATACATAGTATATGCGTTTAAAGATGATATCATATTTAATTTGGGTATCTTTATATTATATTTAATTTACTGTTTTCTAACTCGGGCGCAGCTCAGCATTTTCTGCAAATTGCATTGCATTTTATAAATTTTAGGTTTTTCACCCTAGCGCACTATCATTCCGGTTGAGTGGTTGAAAATATCATATGACATTAAGTTCACGCATGTACATTTAATACAATAAAGTGTACAAATAAATAAATTCCTAAGCCTCTTTTTATTGTCCTAACCCTTCGCGGGCGCGCACAATAACTCACAAAAGATGTATCGTAATCGAATGAATGGTATGGCAGCCAATGATATGTAAATATATATATACATATATATATATATATATATATTTATATATTTATATATATGTGTGTGTGTGTGTGTGTATATATATAGAGATTTATATAATATATTAGAACGTTGCCAAATCAACGGGGAAATAAGGATGAATACTAACCTTTCTTTATGTCCAATAAGGTTTTTAGCGATACAAATATACTGTCCATTTTGATGGTATGACACGTTATGCAATTGTAACTGAGCGGTGGATGATATTAGGTACGCGTCTTCGAATAAATTATTAATAGTTCTTGTCCCTGGGCTGTAAGAAACGAAAGACACATAACGTTTTGAAAAAAAGTGCCTATTACGAAACAAATTTTGCTTTTTATAGGAGTAAGAGTGACCAAACAAGCACACAGTTCACCTGATGGTAAGTGAATGCCGAAGTCCAAAACACCTATACTGATTAAGAATTAAAATGCAAATGCGTTGTCACCCCTGAGGACTAAAATGGAATACTTCGTAATAAGTAAAAAGAATCGCCGGTTCGTACTAACTACACAAAAACACAGCAGCACTATGCTGCTATTTTACGCTGGTACACTGTGAGAGCGTGGTTCTTCCCTCTTGGAGTCGTTACTCATTCGTGCCGCAGAAATATGCTGCAGCATGGATCTATCACGCTCACGTGCTTACCACGTAACATCCCATGGTTATTAGAATCCAATCCCTCTCAAATAAAGTTACAAATGCGTTGTCGCCAATGAATTAGGACTAAGATGAAATGTCAGACAGCTTATACAAGGCTCTTGTACCCTTTTAACCGATTTGATGGTAGTAAATAGGTAAGTGTGTGGTCATTAGCCAAACGGACTTCCAGCCATAAAAGTAATCCTACCATTTGCCATATCAATTTGGTGGTGGAAATTCCTTAATGTATAAAAAGATAAGCAAAATTGTTGATGATTTCCTTTTATAAATGTTCGAACTTTCTTAATATGTTGTGATATATAAATTATTAGCTGACCCGGCAAACATTGTTTTGCCGTATACCTACATTTTTTCAAGTAAATATTTTTTAGTTTTAAAAATCGCTATTAAAAAACAGGCGTTCATCGTAGATAGGTGAAAATTTTAAGTTTTATGTATTTGTCAATGTTATCATCAAGTCCATATAAAATCTATGACCCGCCACATACGTATGGCATTTTTCGAAATTTTGCGCGCAAAACGGGATTCCGTACGTGTGTGGCCGACCCGTTCGGAATTCCGAAACGGAATTCCGTATGTATGTGGCGGGCCTAAGGGGTTTGAAAAATAGACGTTGGCCGATTCTCAGACCTACCCGATATGCACACAATTTCATACAAATCGGTTCAGCCGTTTCGGGGGAGTTTGGTAACAAACACCGCGAAACGAGAATTTTATATATTATTAAGATATTACTAACTGTGGTTTAGGCACAGTATATAATTGAATTCGATGCCGTGCCGTTTATAAAATACAATAGTGAATATATTTGAATAAACACAATTTATTGCTTTCAGAAAAATAAGTGTGACTTATTGCATTACATGTAAAAACTGTAATATCGGAAACAATTGCAAAAATACTATTAGTTTTTGTTAACGTTTATCTTAATAAGTAAGTATATTAAACAAAGATTTGAATTCATACCCATTACAATCATTTAATACAATTACAGTCATTTCACTTCGAAAACAATAGATGTAATAAACAAGTAATAAGATATTAAAACTTACAATAGGCTTTATTAAAACAAACGCTACTATTACCCTGTTCACTGTTACCATGCTCGTACTATGCTCTCTATTAGTGAACTCATCCTGTTGACGAATAAAGGAAATGTCAAATAGTAACCAGGCCCTAAACCAGCTGGAGACAACAGTTTATTCAAAATGCAATTATCCATTTGGGTCTACTAATTTGTGAATATAAGTAAAACGAATCACTTAAAAACTGTGGTGGTTTAGTTTACGATACATACTGTAATTGGTAGACTTGCTTTGTAAGTAGTGTATTCGGCGCCCTAATTTGTCTGGCCTCACCTTGTAAAGGACTCACAATATCTAATTTGTGATGTCAGATAATATGTGGCCACTATCGGAAGTTATGACTTTAAAATGACGTAGGCAGGTCAGTGCTCTCACTAGTATATTAATGTTCCAAAATTATATTTAAAATATTTTTTTCTTTATACCGTGTTCAAGGATACGTTTAGTGCATAAAGTATTAGAACCAACGCAATCAGATTAATGAATGGTTTAAAAGAACGGATAAGATATAACCAAATAATTTAATTTAAGCTTATTGTTAATCAGCTTGGATTATGTTGGGATGAAAAGTTCGAATTTTTACCACCTTCTGTACTTCCAGCAACGATATAAGGGTCAACAGAGGAATTAATATAACATAATAAGGACAGGCAATTATGGATGTATATAAGAATCACACCATTACTGACTTATCATTATCATCGTCATTACAAACTTTTACAAGTCCACAGTTAACCACAAGCTTCATCCAAAGTATGGCATCCCCGTCGTCTCTCCAGCTTGTTCCGACCCACCATATATTTCACTTACCTGTACGATGCTGCCACTTGAGCAACTTTCTTCACCATTAGTTATCGGTTCTTGGAAGTATATGGTCGGCTCATAGCCACTTCAGTTTATTGATTCGATGGGCTATATGGCACAGAATACCATAGTAGCGTAATATTGCTGCGTTCGTATGGTGAGGGTAAAACAACTCGAAAATATCAGCGCATCTGCTTTTTGATCCTTAATCTAGGATAAATTATATGCATGGATATTTACGGTCCACAGTATCCATTAACCATTGGGTAAACTGTTTGCTCATTTGTCACTCATCTTTTTGTTAAGAAAATCAGTTTATTATTAGATAAAATTAGATTAGATAGTTGTCAATTACGTTAGTTTTTTTTTTGATTTACCTGTGATACCACTGATAAACTGGAGACGGATTTGCTTCAGCATTGCACTCTAGAGTTACTTCTGAGAAGAGATTTGTATCCACAACTATGTCAGGACCCACCCATTTAACGCGGGGTGGAACTGGATCAGTAAATAAATGTGATTAATTTATTTTAGAATTAAATAAAATAAAAATAAAATATATATTATCCGAATATACTTACATTTAACGTCAATATCAATTTTGACGGAATCGGATGTCCCCAAGGAATTTCTTGCTTGACATCCGTAAGTACCTAAAAAAAATTTATTCATAACTTTATTTCTCAATTTCAAATAGTTTATTTCTATGGTTGGTCGCGTTGTGACAGACGTACTTAAAACCTGTCTCGGAAATATCAAATGTAAGTTAAGACTTTTCATGAAAAGTAAAAACCGTTTTCAAAGAACAAAATGAATAAAATAATTCCACATAATATCCTCACATTTCGGTGCTAAATTACAGTGTACAGGACCGACTTTAAAAGCTTTCAGAAGTCGCCTTTAACTTTTCATTATAAGTAAAATGCCCAAATACTCAAATGCTTTTCAATTTTAACACGGCTTTAAGTCTCATGCTGTCTCTGTCATTTTAAATCAAAGTGACTGTGACACCATGAGAATTGACGACATCTTCAAATTGAATAGCGTATAAATATATGGCCATAATATTTTGATCCCTTTAAGTGGAATTACCGACCGATGAATTTTGACCGTGTAGTGGCGGTGTAATACCCACTACGCCATCCTCCTGTGGAAGTCGTAAGAGGCGACAGAGAGAAAGGAAGATGGACAGTAGCATCATCCTGATTACAACTCAAAATAATGACATCCCAACTACCAAGCGTGGCAACTATAGCAAAATCATCCTTCAGGCAATATATGGAAGAGGCCTATGTTCAGCAGTGGACTTTTATAGGCTGTAATGGATGATGATGATGATGGATATTGATTTTATTCTTAATTATATACTTTATTTAGTGACTGGTTAAAATGCTATAAAACCATTTAAAGTTATATTTTGTTGATGCGTTTTTTTCCCTACCACGACATATTCTGCTGTGCGATTGTTTTACTATAGTAGGAATCCTGGATGGTTACTTTTCCTGGTCGACGTTAGGGTCCGTACAGATTAAGTAACATGTTTTATAACATGTTACTTAATAATAAGTAATAATTGTTTTATAACACATTATGTAACATTGTTTTCCAACATTGCAACATATAACAATACTGTACACATTAGAATATAACAATGTTATATGACATTGTTGTATGATATTGTCATATGTCGTTCTGCCTTTCGAGTTGTATAACATTCAGCGTCCACATTACTGTAACATGTTATATAACACCGTCAAAATGTCTAACGGTGCGTACACATTATATAACATGCCATGTTATATAATGTGTACGCACCGTTAGAAATGTACCAGTATCGATAATGAGCTTATTTATTTATCGTGTTTTAGGATACAGCTATGGTAGTTCGCTATAAATTTCACAGTACCCGATAAACCGGGGTCGATCCCTGCCGGTACCAATTAAATTGCTTATTGCACTTTTAAGTGCGGATTTACCTTTAAATTTAACTTTTATTTTGGTGAAGTCTAGTCTGACAAGTCGGTAAAAAACTAACGTCATATATTTTTTTTATTTCAGAAGTAGTTTTTACTCACCCGAATGATTCCTCATAACAGGGGTAAGTTTAAGCTTGGGACCAGTAGCAAATACTTGACCATTCCTCGTCCACCACACGTAAGGTTTAGGGTTACCATCTGCTTGGCAATCTAAGGACAATATACTTGTACTCTCCTCTAGACTAGAGAGCTCGGTTGCATCCGCTCCGATTATGGAGACTACAGGAACGACTGTAATGAATCAGTAAATGTGTAAGATTGCCTGTAGTGGCGGCGTTAGAATAGAATAGTTATTAGAGAAATATTACTTATTAAAACACAATTTTTGAATTTACCACTGCTTCTGAAATGACCTTTATCCTAGGAAGTACTAGCAAGAAACCCAGCAGAAATATTTTTAGACAGATTTTTTTTTTATTATAGAATAAGTATAACAAACTATCACACAGTTTACCTGATGGTAAGTGGATGCTAATGCCCAGACATCTACATTTATTCTCGATTAAGATTATGATGATGCTTTTACGTGGTAGAGCCATGCTGCAGTTATATCAATAGTATAGTACAACTATGGGTCCAATGGGTCGGCTCGACCGGGGAAGGACACGCTCTCACAGAATACCAGCGTAAAATAGCAGCTTAATAGTAAAACTAAAGCTTAATAATAAATATAAGTTTAATGATGCTGTGTTTCTTATGGTGAGTGTAGAGAACCGGAGACCCTTTTTACTGGAACATAGGCATTCTATCTTAGTCCTCACGGCTGACAACGCATCTGCATTTTAATTCGCAAACGATGATAGATGTAGATGTCTATGGGCCACAAAAACCACTTAACATCAGGTGGACTGTGTGCTTGTTGTCACCCTTATTTTATAAAAAGAAAAAAAATGCAGATGCTTTGTTACCCCTGAGGACTAAGATGGAATGCCTCGTTTCCAGTAAAGATAGTCTGGTTCTCTACACTCACCATACGAAATACAGCATCATGAAGCTTCTATTTTACGCTGGTATTCTGTGAGAGCGTGGTCCTTCCTCGGTCGATTTGTGCTAGTATAGCTGCAGCATGGCTCTATCACGTTAAAAATAATTTTACAATAATTTCGTACAATAATTTATATGAATTATAAAATAACCAGCATGATAGCGATTACATATTCTTTAATATTATAATAACCCTTTTTATGCAGTTTTTCCTTAATACAATTTTTAAACTTGTTGATTGATAAACTTTGAATATTTTTTTTTGATTTTATGGTAAAAGTGTAAACATTGTTTAATAAATGAGTCACTAATTTAAGGAATCCCAGATCATGGCTTTCAAGAGATGGAGGTCTAACTATCTCGTTTTTGCTAGACGTAAAATATTCAGCCGACGATGGAGAACAGCCTCAAAGGTCGTGCGAGTTGTATGGCTGCTATGTCAATCATTTTGAAACGCTAAGCGATTAAGCCAAATCCTCTCTACAACTCGAGAGGTCTGTAACAGATTTTCAAAGGCCTATGAAATAGAAAAACAGGATCCTTTACACTGTTACATAATTTAAATTAGAAACGAAATGGATTAAATTATAGTGATTACGCCTGTAACGTGAAAGGAAAATTCTACGCATTTGATGTAGAAAAATAATGACAAGCGTATGTGCATGCTCGAAAAATTAAAAAGAATATGTCAAGCGTGCTCTTCACGCCCCTATTCCCTTTCAATAATGAGAAAAGACATGTGCCTAGCAGTGGTAAATTTATGAGAGTTTTCTTTTTACATTTTATCACATTATAAAGAATATAATATAATTATAATAGAGCACATATTTTCCAAATTTAGTACGTGTCTAATGCACAAAATACAAAATGAGATATTCGATGGACGGGGAAGGGGAATGGCGCAAGAGACAGGGAGAATTTAAGGCGTTTCCCTGACCAAATAACCTTGAGCATTCGTTCCCTCTTTAGACGTACGCCGCTTTATCATAGAATTCACACAATTTTTGTAATAATTTTTATTAAAAAGAAAAACGAACTTTAAAAATTAAATAAAACGTGAATAATATATATTTTTAAATTATCTATCCATTAATGTAATCCTCAAATGATTAGAGCGTTGCCTTTAGCAACAGATGCATGTAATCAATAATTATAGTAATTTTTTAAAAGTAGATTTTAAATGTATTTATAACATATAAAAACTAATTAGAACATGGAATGTGATGATAGGATATCGAACATTAATAATGTGCTTTTAGGTGTAGTTTATTTCTAATGAGATAATAGTCTCTGAAAAACGCACAAGTTTTAACAGTGGTAGAGCCAGGCGGCAGCTTTTGCTGTCGCACGGATGGGCCGGCTCGAACCGGGGTGGTACCACGACCTCACAGAATACCAGCGTGAAGTAGAAGTTTACCTCTGCGTTTCGCTTGGTGAGTGCAGGTGGCCGGAGGCCCTTTTTACTGGAAATGGGGCATTCCATCTTAGTCCTCACGGGTGACAACGCATCTACATTTTGATTTGTAATAGAGGATAGATGTAGATGTCTATGGGCCGCAGCAACCACTTACCATCAGGTGGACTGTGTGCTCGTTTGTCACCCTTATCCTATAAAAAAAAAAAAAAAAAAAAAACTATCGCAAGGTTTTGGTCGGAGTACCGCCTTAAAGCATTTCCGTTGCCATGAACGCAACACAGACCGTATACTGGCGGTGTAAGAATATCCACTACTCCATATCGTGCAGTGTGTATCATAAAAAGTGACAGAGGGAAACTGATACGGAAGATGGGCATCAGTATCTTTCAGATGATAACAACCCAAAATAATAAAAAGCTGCGGATCCCAACCCGCCTGCCAAGCGTGAACATGGCAAAATCCTGCCGATGAGTATATTATATACGTTTTAATATTGATTCTGATAACGCACTTAACGGTAATCACAGGGTTTTTGTTACATATTGTATATACAACCCATATGGATTCAAAGGGACAGACTTTTTTTTTAAGTAAGATTGTTGAATTTAGAATTAAGAAATTAATAAAGTTCCTAAAAACAGTAGTCTAACCTTTCATACGCATAATAAGTTAGTGTGACGTTAAACGCAAAAAAGTAGTACCTAATGTATTTGCGAATTTGTAACGTAATAGATTAAGTGAATCATAATATGCCGTATACTTTTATAACTGCAAATAATGGTGTCATTGGAAGAGACTAGTGTCTAAGATACAGGCTCGGCCTAGTTTATACGCTAGTGCATAAAATTGTATAGATAAGTTATAACTCATATCATATGTTCAAATGTCTTAACGATAAATAATGTATACCTTATTTTGTGCCAATAAATTATTATTATTATTATATGTTAAATATCTAATGTATGATCAGAAAACCATTTCGAAGTTGATAATAAGAAAATTACCAAACACTACAGTTTTATTAACGCGTATAGAATTTTTTCTTACTTACAGGTAACATCTAATTTAGTAAAGGAATCTCGATAGTAAGGTGGCGGAAAGGAAGGATGGTGCGCCCGACACGTCAAGTGCTTGCCATGCGCGGATCTGGGTACATTCATTTCCAGTACAGAGCGCGCTGCCCACACTCGCGGACGTTCTGCTTCCGATGTATTTGTGTGGCTCCATGCTGTTAAACTTTCTTTGTCTAGAAAAATATGAATATTTCCTAAAATAATTTACATTAATAGATTATATAGGGTGAAATTGAAATCTCTGGCATCCTTTGAAACTAAGAATGACTCGAAACTATTTTGGAACTAAATTAACGTAAATCGAACGCGTACGCGTATTCGTAATTTTTCAAATAATCATTATTACAAATAAACACAAAAAAGTAACTATAGCAACGTAAAGCGTCCGCATGAATTGAGGTGCCATTTTTATATTTTAATATTCTGTACTTAGAAGTAAATTGTCCGATTTAGTCGAGGTTAAAGGAATAAAGGATATAAAAAAAAGGATATATAAATATCTTTCACAATTGTGTTGACCTAGTAGTATGTATATGTTTCCTTATTTTAGTATAAATATAAAACAGTACATAACGTATAAATATATTAATTTGTTGATGAAACAAGTTCTATCTGGCCCCTCAATCCTGACGTTTTTTTAAAGAAATATATGTACCTGTTAAAGATTTTAATCGTTTCAAAGAACAATAACACAGGCATTTATTGGATAGTACTATTATGTATGTACGTAATACTATACTATAAATAGTAAATAATCAGTATTACTAAAGACATTTTAGTATGTATGTAAGTAATTATAAGTTCTTTAAAATGTTATATAAAGAATGACCATAAATATCTAAAACTATGATAATAAACTGAGTTTGCAGTAACAGATTTCATTCTACTTAATAAGTAGAACAAACAAAAATCAATAAATTCATACACAACTTCTACAAAATCGGCTAATTCACTTCTAAATAGATATAGTGTCCGTGTTTAAATACAAAAAATGGCTCTTCAATTCATACAAACGCCAAAATAAATAATAAACAACATTAAATCATGAACTCTCAAAAACAACATTCATCAGAGATTGCGACGTCTTGGGACTTAGCTTTTTATTTGTTTGTTGTAACTTTGTTCTGCGCCGTTACTTATTTAAATTACTTTAAAATATTCCTCAATATGATCAAAAATATGTTCAATGGATGCTAAAGACTTAAATTTCATTCTGTAGCTATAATTTAAAAGCAGTAATATTTTCAAAAGAAACCTAACACTAGGATTTGCTTTTGCATCAAAAAGGTCTTATATTATTTTAATTACAAATAATTATACTAAAAATATAGTTTTATAGAACTAATTATAAAATCGAGAACAAATCTGACGGTAACTGGAGTATGTGATCCACAGATACTAAGAGCAAAAAGGGTTCAGGTTCTAGCAGGTTCTTTTTTAAGCTGGGATTCTGTAATAGCGTGGTCTATCTACCGGATCGATCCCATTATACGTATGCTATAGACAGATAGAAACACTCTGCATCCAAGATCTCGTACAATACAAACAATACAATATCCTTTATTGTTCACTAAAAAAAAACAAATAACATAACAAGAAACAAACAGAGGGAAAACAAAAGGCGGTGTTATTGCTATACAGCAATTTCTTCCAGACAACCTAAAAAGGAAATGAAGAGAATATGTTAAACCAAATATATTCTCTACATTTCCGAAAATAATATTATAATCTAGAATATAAATAACTAGCTGTTCCCCACGCTTCGTCCGCGTGGAATTTTTTTGCGCGGAATTCTACAATAAATGTAGCCTAAGTTACTCCTTATAACATCAACTATCTGCCAGTTAAAGTTCAATCCAAATCGGTTCACAGGTTTTTGCGTGATGCGAGTTCACGCCGAAATAGCTCGCAGATGACAGATTTTTTTAGACTTTCATAACATTTATGGTTATATTTTCGTCAAGTTACACAATATTTTTATGAAATATAGCTTATGTGTTCTGATGTATAAGCTATATTATTTTCATTAAAATCCATTCAGTAGTTTTTGCGTGAAAGACTAACAAACATCCATACATACGCAAAAACTTTCACATACATATACATATAATATTACAGTAGGATTAGAAGGATTAAACATACCGAAATTTACTTAATTGACAGACTAGACTAACTCATATAAGATTGTGTTTATATCTTTCAGACATGAACACAACCTGCTATGTTTTGAATATTGGCAAAATATTACAATATTTTATGACCGCACTCAAAGAGTACAACGGATATTAACAGGTTAATAGAATCAAAAACATACTCATTATTTCTAGCTTACCTAAGTACCATTCGATGTAAGCGGGCGGGTTGCCATATCTAGCTTCACATACGACGGTCGACCTGGATCCAGCCGGCACTGTGATGTTCTGACCTGGCAGTACATGAGAACCGTTGAAGAGTATTCTAGGCGTTTGTGGTGGAACTCTTACAGCGAGTGCCGCAGGAGCACTGGAAAGGGCATCCTAAAACAAAGTGATTTCGCGTTTTTATTTCTGGGAATATTAGTTAATTAAGGGGCTACTCCATGCGAACGACCTTGAGCGTTTGTGTGCCGGCCGCGCCAACTCTCTACAATATGCCGCCTCTACACGTTGGCCAACACGCTGGCGAATGTGTTGGCCAACAACGATGGCCATCGTGTGGAGCGTGTGTTTAAGCTACGTTGGTACTTATTGGGACGATGGCCCACAAGTTGGCGCGAGATCCGTCTGGTGTCGGTTTTTTACAAAAGATCAAAGGTTTGTGGCAGAGTATTGGCCGCCGCGTCCACACGTTGGGCGCACGTTTAGTTTGCTACGAGCTTTCAGAGTGATCGCACGCACGCACGCTTAAATTTTATATGCACGCATCGTAACTAGTGTCTACATAACGGCAGTAACAATGACCAATGAATAAACTTTTCGCTTTATAGAGCCCTACCAAGCTGAAAATTGTTTGTAAAACAAAAGTCTTTTTAAAAAAAATGTTATTATACACAGGATTTTCTCCTGTATCGTGGAGGCAGTTTAGAAACATAAATTGCATAAGGACAAACATTCAGACCCGGAGAAATTATGTGCAGGCTATACAAATACTTGTTCCGTGCGGGATTTGGACCCGCGGCCCCAAGGGCAGCAACTCATTGCTAAGCCACTACGCCACGGATCCGTCAAGAAATAAAATTTCTTTTTTCCATTTTTTTTTTATAGGATAAGGGTGACAAACGAGCACACAGTCCACCTGATGGTAAGTGGTTGCTGCGGCCCATAGACATCTACATCTATCCTCAATTACAAGTCAAAATGTAGATGCGTTGTCACCCGTGAGGACTAAGATGGAATGCCTCATTTCCAGTAAAAAGGGCCTCCGGCCACCTGCACTCACCAAGCAAAACGCAGAGGTAAACCTCTACTTCACGCTGGTTTTCTGTGAGGTCGTGGTACCACCCCAGTTCGAGGCGGCCCTAAATTTTTTTTTTGATCCTTGATTTCTTTTTGATCACCCTTATCTTATACACATTCACGTTGTAGTGATTGATGTATTCATTTATTTATTGATGTATTAATGCTATATTATAGGTAGCATACTAAAATCAAATTAAAAAGTAGGATACTAAAATCATGTTTTTACTGTCTTTATTATTCCCTATTAGTTTCTTTATTTCGTTAATAATACTTTAATTTTTAGCTATAAAAGAGCGAAGCCACCTGTTACAGGCATTATTTTGCTTACTAGGTGACCTCGATCACTGATCGTATAATGTAACTATTATTATTTAGTTTATTCTATAATTATATAATAAGAATAACCCTTTTTAAATAGGTTTTGTTTAATAAAATTTTACAACAGTTTTATAGACAGGCTTCGAATATTTTCCAGGCCTTAGTTGTAAAAGTGTTAATTATACCTATGCCTAGATGTGTTAATGTTTATATAGTTTACTTATCTGTATAACGTTAGTGTATAATAAAGAAATATTAAAATTTTATATTAAAAATATTAAATATTAAAAATAGTGAAAATTAAATAAAAAAAAAACAGTGGTATGCTGTGAATAAATAAACCGCAGCAGCCGTTAGCGCTTCAATAATCATTTTAATAAATTCGTCCGCACATTGGCCTGAACCGAAGCAAACTGAAAGACCTTCCAACGTGTGGACGCGATCACAATTTCTTGGCCAATATATCTGCCAACACATTTGCCACTGTGTTGGCCAACGTGAAGAGCCGCCATAAGAAATAATATGTAAGACGCCACCTACCATAGTTTTGTATAATGCCGCCTCTACACGTTGGCCAACACGCTGGCGAATGTGTTGGCCAACAACGATGGCCATCGTGTGGAGCGGGTGTTTAAGCTACGTTGGTACGTATTGGGACGATGGCCCACAAGTTGGCGCGAGATCCGTCTGGTGTCGGTTTTTTACAAAAGATCAAAGGGTTGTGGCAGAGTATTGGCCGCCGCGTCCACACGTTGGGCGCACGTTTAGTTTGCTACGAGCTCTCAGAGTGATCGCACGCACGCACGCTTAAATTTTATATGCACGCATCGTAACTAGTGTCTACATAACGGCAGTAACAATGACCAATGAATAAACTTTTCGCTTTATAGAGCCCTACCAAGCTGAAAATTGTTTGTAAAACACAAGTCTTTTTTAAAAAAAAAATGTTATTATACACAAAAACGTTACCCCCACACTAGGATTTTCTCCTGTATCGTGGAGGCAGTTTAGAAACATAAATTGCATAAGGACAAACATTCATACCCGGAGAAATTACGTGCAGGCTATACAAATACTTCTTCCGTGCGGGATTTGAACCCGCGGCCCCCAGGGCAGCAACTCATTGCTAAGCCACTACGCCACGGAGCCGTCAAGAAATAAAATTTATTTTTTCCATTTCTTTTTGATCACCCTTATCTTATACACATTCACGTTGTAGTGATTGATGTATTCATTTATTTATTGATGTATTAATGCTATATTATAGGTAGCATACTAAAATCAAATTAAAAAGTAGGATACTAAAATCATGTTTTTACTGTCTTTATTATTCCCTATTAGTTTCTTTATTTCGTTAATAATACTTTAATTTTTAGCTATGGAAGAGCGAAGCCACCTGTTACAGGCATTATTTTGCTTACTAGGTGACCTCGATCACTGATCGTATAATGTAACTTTAATGTTTGACAAAATAAATTATTTATTATTATTATTATTTAGTTTTATTCTATAATTATATAATAAGAATAACCCTTTTTAAAAAGGCTTTGTTTAATAAAATTTTACAACAGTTTTATAGACAGGCTTCGAATATTTTCCAGGCCTTAGTTGTAAAAGTGTTAATTATACCTATGCCTAGGTGTGTTAATGTTTATATAGTTTACTTATCTGTATAACGTTAGTGTATAATAAAGAAATATTAAAATTTTATATTAAAAATATTAAATATTAAAAATAGTGAAAATTAAATAAAAAAATAGTGGTATGCTGTGAATAAATAAACCGCAGCAGCCGTTAGCGCTTCAATAATCATTTTAATAAATTCGTCCGCACATTGGCCTGAACCGAAGCAAACTGAAAGACCTTCCAACGTGTGGACGCGATCACAATTTCTGGCGGCTCTTCACGTTGGCCAACACAGTGGCGAATGTGTTGGCAGAGATATTGGCCAAGAAATTGTGATCGCGTCCACACGTTGGAAGGTCGTTCAGTTTGCTTCAGTTCAGGCCAATGTGCGGACGAATTTATTAAAATGATTATTGAAGCTCTAACGGCTGCTGCGGTTTATTTATTCACCAGCATACCACTATTTTATTATTTAGTTTTCACTATTTTTAATATTTAATATTTTTAATATAAAGTTTTAATATTTTTCTTTGTTATACACTAACGTTATACAGATAAGTAAACTATATAAACATTAACACACCTAGGCATAGGTATAATTAACACCTTTACAACTAAGACCTGGAAAATATTCGAAGCCTGTCTATGAAATTGTTGTAAAATTTTATTATACAAAACCTTTTTTAAAAGGCTTATTCTTATTATATAATTAAAGAATAAAACTTAATAATAATAATAAATAATTTATTTTGTCAAACATTAAAGTTACATTATACGATCAGTGATCGAGGTCACCTAGTAAGCAAAATAATGCCTGTAACAGGTGGCTTCGCTCTTCCATGGCTAAAAATTAAAGTATTATTAACGAAATAAATAAACTAATAGGGAATAATAAAGACAGTAAAAACATGATTTTAGTATCCTACTTTTTAATTTGATTTTAGTATGCTACCTATAATATAGCATTAATACATCAATAAATAAATTAATACATCAATCACTACAACGTGAATGTGTATAAGATAAGGGTGATCAAAAAGAAATGGAAAAAAGAAATTTTATTTCTTGACGGCTCCGTGGCGTAGTGGCTTAGCAATGAGTTGCTGCCCTGGGGGCTGCGGGTTCAAATCCCGCACGGAACAAGTATTTGTATAGCCTGCACATAATTTCTCCGGGTCTGGATGTTTGTCCTTATGCAATTTATGTTTCTAAACTGCCTCCACGATACAGGAGAAAATCCTGTGTATAATAACATTTTTAAAAAAAAAGACTTGTGTTTTACAAACAATTTTCAGCTTGGTAGGGCTCTATAAAGCGAAAAGTTTATTCATTGGTCATTGTTACTGCCGTTATGTAGACACTAGTTACGATGCGTGCATATAAAATTTAAGCGTGCGTGCGTGCGATCACTCTGAGAGCTCGTAGCAAACTAAACGTGCGCCCAACGTGTGGACGCGGCGGCCAATACTCTGCCACAACCCTTTGATCTTTTGTAAAAAACCGACACCAGACGGATCTCGCGCCAACTTGTGGGCCATCGTCCCAATACGTACCAACGTAGCTTAAACACCCGCTCCACACGACGGCCATCGTTGTTGGCCAACACATTCGCCAGCGTGTTGGCCAACGTGTAGAGGCGGCATAACTCAATGCCACCTACTCTACGGACGTAGTATTTTTTCAACATTAATAAACTATTTTATGGAAATACACACAGCGTACAACGATAAATGTATTTTAATTTTTTTATTCGGTATATTAGTTGCATTATATTAGAATTATGTATTCTCATATATTATCTAATTATGAAATTTTATAATTAATTATATATTAAAAATGAAGCATTGAAAATTGTGAGTTTAAAAGATCCCTACTCACTATAGGTAAATAGATAGATAGCTCGCCTTTTGTACAAATATTTGGTGCAATAAAAAATAAACAAATAAATAGGATGTTTCGCAGAGTGAGAGTAATATAGAATGAGAGTCGTGGAGGCAGTTTACAAACATAAATTGCACAACGACAAACATCCAGACCCGGAACGATTATTTGTAGGCCTTATAAATATTTGTTCCGTGCGGGATTAGAACCCACGGCCCCCAGCGCAACAACTGATTGCTAAGCCACTGCGCCACGGAGCCGTCTCCGGGTTATAGGTAAAGTGACCATACGTCCCGTTTTGAACGGGACTGTCCCTTTTCTCGGTCACCTGTCCCATTGTCCCCAAATAAAGCTCCGGGACACAAAATTGTCCCGTAACTCTTTGGATGGAAGTATTCAAAGCCAACAATCTTCAACATAATTTTTTTAATCGAATATATTTTATGTCTACCTGGTACAAATGCTTCGATAGAAAGAGTATTTTTTTTTATGTTGAATAAATTGTGGACGTCTGAAAGAAACACTTACGGTTCCAGTTCTAAAGGCGATGTTGAAAGATAACAATAAAAAAAATTGAGCAGAATTTTATTCTTATTTAAAATCATCACCAACTTTATTAAAGCAAATTTAATCCACTGACAAATGTAATTCATAATTAAAAAAAAATGTTGCATTTAATAATTACCTATTTTTAAATGCAACATTATTTTTTAATTTATTGTATAAAGTTATAGTTTTTAGAGTATAAATAAACCCATGTCCTGTTTTGAGTTAAAAAATAAATGGTCAGCTTAGTCTTTTTAGTTAAATTTAGTTTTAAAAATTTTTAGTTTATAGTAAAAAGTAGGTATATTAGTACCTACTTAGATACTTTTTACCGAATTATAAGTATAGAACACCTTATGTACTCAATTATTTTTTGAAAAAGAAGAAAAAACAAGCAATAAATAATATACTATATTTTAGCAAAAAACTATAACTTAGTAATACTAATTATAACTTAGAACATAAATGAAAAACTCATAGATTATCATCCGACCCAGGATTCGAACCCGGGACCTCATGATCAGCAGTCGCACTACTACAACCACTAGACCAACGAGGCAGTACTACACCTGATAAGATATTGTAGTTGGTTATTACGATTATTTTTAACTGTATACTATACTAATAATATTGAATTAGCCTTTTATAGTGTAAATTATAATATTTGTCGAAATGTTAATTATGGATTCGAACCTTACATGCTAATGGTGCTTCATTTTTTTATTTGCATTTACTTCAAAGAAAATACACGCAAAAAGCATCATCGCGCAGTAAAAACACAACAAATATATGTATAACTAATACGAAAAATTATACCCAAAACAAACAAATAATACTACCTATAAAATAACCTAATAAGTAATAATATTATCGACTGATAAGACGTGTGTGCGCAGGCCGATGCTCTGACGAACGACACGGGCTCCACGTTCGAGAGCTCAACGCTCAATGATCCAGCAAGCCCGTGGGCAGTGAATACGCCCAGATTTTAAAATAATTTCTTAATAAAATCAAATTTTGGTCTTTTGAAAAAATTTTTACAATAGAAATGTTCATTAATAAATTGCCTATCCATTGGTCTAAATAGCAAAATAAAATAATACTTACTTTACGAGGAGATGCATGTTATCAATAATAATTTCACATTTATGTGGTTTCGTTGTAAGGAGATTATATTAATATTTATTCCTTTAAAAAAAAATTGGATACAGCTCTTATGAAATCAAGATTACGTAGAAAAATAATGTGTTTTTTATTTGTTGATATATCTTTTAAATAAAAAGTAGATAGCTCCTAAAAACCGCACAAATAACGACTAGCGCGACATTTTGCTCAACCCGCGCCTTAATTTACAAATGTACGGGACTTAAATATTAAGTCTTGCTTTAAACTGAAGTTGTCACCTGAAAGATAACTTTATTTTACAAAAGGTAGCAAATTACCACATAGTTCACCAGATATTAAGTAGATTCTGTTATCCATGGACATCAATCTATCCTCGATCAAGAATCAAAATGCTGATGCAATACCCCTCTTTTATAATAATACTATCTTTAATTTATAAAATCATTTTTGTATGTTTTTTTTTAACATACTTGCGTGCAACTTTTCAATTTTGATTAAGAAAATTATATATTAGTTTCTTCGCCATTTTTTCCTGATATAGGAACCACATTTTGAAACGGTAATAAAAATAAAAATCATGGTGATTTCTGAATTAAGAAATTTTAAATTCTTTCGTTGAAAAATAAAGAGTTTTCATTTCATTTCATTTCATTGCAGCAGTGAAAAGGGTCTGTATATCTTTTGATTTTCTATTTCGACAACAGACCGACTCATCGACCACGTCCAAATGTCTCCAGATTCCTTGCTACAGCAGATCCCATCCTCAGAGATCGTGATCCTTGGCGATTTTAACGCCCACCACGCCGAATGGCTCGGTTCACGTTTAACTGATCATGCGGGGAGATCTGTTTATAACTTTGTCTTGGCATATGGTCTTACACAGCTGGTTACTTTGCCTACGCGGATTCAAGATGTGGAGGATCATGCACCTTCCCTGTTGCACCTGCTGCTGACTTCTCATCCGGACGGACATCAGGTTTCCGTTAACGCCCCTCTAGGCTCGTCGGACCATTGTCTTGTCCGCAGTGTGGTGCCACTCACACTAACGTTGCGGTTGCATTCTGCAGGCTGCCGCCGTGTTTGGGACTATAGGTCGGCCGATTGGGACGGGATGCGGTCTTTTTTGCATCCTACGCTTGGGGGCGGATTCTCGCCGAACGATCCCTGTTGCTGATGTGGTAATTCAGAGTATGGAACTTTTTATTCCATCCCCTGTGGTACTCATCGGATGCAGATCCCAGCCATGGTTTGGTCCCTCCTGTAAAATAGCATCACACTATAAGCAGGAGTGCTACCGGGCCTGGGCTGACGCATCAACGTCTCGGGGTGTAAACACCAGCGCTCTTAAAAAGAAGTATAATTCCGCCTCCAGGTCCTTCAAAAGAGTCATTGCCAAGGCAAGCTCTGAGCACACCGGCAGAATTGGCGATAAGCTAGTTCGCATTCCTTCAGGAACCCATGCATTCAAGAACTTCTGTCAACCATCTCTTCTATCTCTACACAGAGAGGATGACTCACTGGTCCATGCCGCAAAGGAGAAAGCCGAGCTGTTAGGCTCTCTTTTCGCATCTTACTCGAATCTTGATGACTGGGAGAACACACCGCCGACCATCCTGCGGTATGAGTGCTCCATGTCGGTTGTGCGGTTTACACAACACTCGGATCGCAAAGCACTCTTCTCCCTGGACGTTAGCAAGTCCAGCGGGCCTGACGGAGTCCCTCCCATTGTGCTGAAGACGTGTACTCCGGAGTTGGCACCGGTTTTAGCGCGTCTTTTCCGGTACTCCTACTCCCAAGGCATAGTCCCGAATTCATGAAAGGAAGTTTTCCCCCGATCCCTAAAAAAGGCGACCACTCAGACCCGTCTAACTAGAGACCTATCGCCATCACCTCTTTGTTCTCCAAAATAATGGAATCCATTATAAACTGCCAGTTCATGAGGCACCGTGAAGATCACCATTATTTGTGTGTATCACCGATATGATCACTAATATGATCACCATATTAGTGACCGCCAGTACGGTTTTCGTCGGGGTCGATCAGCTGGTGATCTTCTGGTCTACCTGACTCATGGATTGGTGGAGGCAGTAGAGTCCAAGGGGAAGGCACTGGCCGTTAGTTTAGACATAGCGAAGGGCTTCGATCGGGTCTGGTACAAAGCGCTTCTTTCGAAGCTCCCTTCCTAAGGGCTTCCCGAACAATTGCACAAATGGATCACCAGTTTCCTTGCTGATCAAAGCATCAAGATCTTAGTAGACGTTTCATACTCTGATTACAAGCCAATCAATGCTGGTGTTCCAGAAGGCTGCTTGCTATCACCAGTTTCTCCTGCACATCAATGATAATGATGTTGCAAACTGGTAACAAACTACTATGCAGATGACATTTCTGGTGATGCCTTATATACCGGTCGTGCCAATATTTCTCGAGAAAACGTCGCTGAGTACTAGGACAAACTTGTGTCTGAAGTCGAGTCTTTGCTGAACAAAGTCTCGGATTGGGGGCGACTAAATCTAGTCCAATTCAATCCCCAGAAGACCCAAGTTTGCGCGTTTATCATTAATAAGAACCCCTTTGTCGTATCTCCTCGGTTTCAAGGCACTTCCCTTGCTGCCCCAGCTAGCATCGAAATCCTCGGCGTCAACATATCGAATAGCGTGCAGTTTCGTGGTCACTTGGAAGGGAAGGCCAAATTGGCCTCTAAAAAGCTTGGCGTGCTCAGCAGAGCGAGACAGTATTTCATGCCGGCACATCGCTTGGAATTTTACAAAGCGCAAATTCGGCCTCATATGGAATACTGTTCTCATGTCTGGGCCGGTGCACCCCAGTGCCATGGCCTTTCACTTGACCGCATCCAGCGCAGAGCGGTTCGAATCGTCGACGACCGAGTTTTTTCTGATCGGCTCGATTCACTGGCGTTGCGTAGGGATGTTGCATTATTTTGCATTTTCTATGGAATCTGCCACGGGAGTGATCTGAGCCATATTTTTCGAACGCACATCGCGTCAAAAGTCACGAAACCATCCTCATCATCTGGATGCTTCTGCATCTGCTCAAGAAAAGATCGTACACCTTTCTAAAAGGCCGGCAACCCTACAATTCCCCTGATGTTGCGGTTGTTCATGGGCGGTGGTAGTCACTTACCATCGGGTGAGCCGTATACTCGATTGCCCCCTCTCTTATAAAAAAAACCAGGGGGAAAAACTGACTTCCTCGTTGGTTTAGTAGTCGTAAGCGCTACTGCTGATTATGTGGTCCCAGGTTCGAATCCTGGGACTAATCAAAATCACTTATTAAGTTTTTCTTTCAAGAAGCTCTCGGTAGCAGCCCGAAGTCAGAAAATTCAAATGTAATGTTTTACCCCGGTACCTCAGAAAGCACGTAAAGTCGTTGGTCCTGAATCTAATTTCTCTCCGTTTGTGTTAGATTGCCGTCCCATCGAAATATTAGAGGGAGGAAATAGAGAGTTTACAATGTACATGTGCTTGCGCATACACGCGTGCAATTATCCTATCCTGTGCAGATTAGTCTCTAATGAGACTGGTTGCCGTGAGCAAATTGGGTCTGGAGGAAATTGTTACCAGGTCAAAATATAACCCACCTTTTGAAGTTCACCGCAGTAGGGTCAAAAATAATTTAAAAATATATTTATTAAAATAAAAACAAGTGCAGGCTATAAATATCATACAAGTAAACGATAAATTATATTTTATATGTTATTTACCTGAACATTATAGTTGCTAGCGGTGACCTGGCACTGCCACTGTCCGTCGTCGAGTTGTAGCGAGGCTGCGCGCACCAACAATGAGCAGTCACCACTCATTTTATTGTGCTCATTGGCCCACTCATACTTGCCACGGTAGATGCCAACTGGCTGCAAAAATATATTCTTAAAGTTCAGCTAATATAGCAGCACAAAAAAGATGTTCGGACTTAGTCCGGGTTAACAAGGTATACGTATTTTATTTTTTAACTGATGATAGATGTACGACGTCTATGGACCACAGCGTCGGATTATAAGTTATACTAAAATAAAGGTACTAAAGCATTGGTGGCCTCTCTGTAAGTTTTCTACTCTATGACACCAGCGTGTCACTATATGGTATACGTATACCGTAAATTTGTAGCAGGAAACTCTAATTTTGTAGCGAGAAAGTGCGCGCGATATTTTAGTGCGGTTGATCTGGAGAGCGATAAAGAGTTCTGCCCTCAAACCCAAGACCGTTGGCGCGGGGACGAGCCTTAAACACAGATACCTAATATATTTTTTTATAGAATAAGGGTAACAAACGAGCACACAGTCCACCTGATGGTAAGTGGTTGCTGTGAACCATAGACATCTACATTTATCCTCAATAAAGAATCAAAACGGCTCCGTGGCGCAGTGGCTTAGCAATGAGTTGCTGCGCTGGGGGCTGCGGGTTCGAATCCCGCACGGAACTAGTATTTGTATGGCATACAAATAATTGTTCCGGGTCTGGATGTTTGTCCTTGTGCAATTTGTGTTTGTAAACTGCCTCCACGATACAGGAGAAATCCTAGTGTGGGGGTAACGTTTTTTTTTTTAAAAATGCAGATGCGTCGTTACCCGTAAGGACTAAGATGCAATGCCTCTTTTTCAGTAAAAAGGGACTCCGGTTATCTACACTCACCATGCGAAACACAGCAGCGTTATGCTGCTAATTTACGCTGGTATTCTATGAGAGCGTGGTCCTTCCCCGGTCGAGCCGACCCATTCGTGCTACAAATATACTACTAATACAGCTGTAGCATGGCTCTACCACGTACAAATATAAAATAAACGCGTTTTGTCTTTTTTGCCTAAAACGAAGTGATTATAAACTACTTGTCTGAGACATTTTATGTGTTTGATATTGACAGGATGAACGTGAATAATGTATGTTTTATTTAATTTAATTAATATTAAAAAACTATAATAAAGAAGAAAATTAAAAATATAAACGTTAATAATCATACAGTTCTACTTCCTGTGGTATAGTGACAAGAACGCTGGCTGCGTTTCCTCACTGAATGGCTATATTTAACTTTTAAGCAAGAAAAGAACCATTAAATGAAACTTCTAACAGTGGTAGAGCCACGCGGCAGCTTTTGCTGTCGCACGGATGGGCCGGCTCGAACCGGGGTGGTACCACGACCTCACAGAATACCAGCGTGAAGTAGAGGTTTACCTCTGCGTTTCGCTTGGTCAGTGCAGGTGACCGGAGGCCCTTTTTACTGGAAATGAGGCATTCCATCTTAGTCCTCACGGGTGGCAACGCATCTGCATTTTGATTCGCAAACGAGGATAGATGTAGATGTCTATGGGCCGCAGCAACCACTTACCATCAGATGCACTGTGTGCTCGTTTGTCACCCTTATCCTATAAAAAAAAAAACAATTTTTTACGGATTATATCGCATTTAATTTTAACTTTTTTAATTCCCGCCGTTTCGAGTGCTCTACAGCACTCATGGTCACGGGAGGGACTGAGGTGTTTGACGTCCCGATGTAAGAGTTAGCCCGGCTACCTTCAGTTTTTTAATATTAATTTTTGGTTTGATTTATGCAGAATGAGCTTACAGTGTCTTGAAGTCTGGCAGTGGTATAATTGCGTTTGGATTTGATTTCATTAATTATAGGATCCCAAGCAGATGGCAGCACCCATCCATCTTCTCTATTGAAATTAGGATGTTTTTTTAAGTTCAATAGCCTCGCGAATCATCCTTGGTAAGAATCGGTGACCTTTTGCGAGGATTTGTGGTTTATCAAATCTAATGTAATGGCAGGGACGATCTTGAACATGTTCACAAACTGCAGACTTCCCGATACGTCGGTGCTTCACGTAAGTAAAGAACATATAGCTATAACTATGTTGTTGTAAATCGAACCAAAAATTTATATTAAAAAACTGACGGTAGCCGGTCTAACTATGACATCGGGACGTCAAACACCTCAGTCCCCTCCCCCCACTCCCCGTAACCATGAGTGCTGTAAAGCACCCGAAACGTCGGGAATTAAAAAAATTAAAATGAAACGCGATATAATCCGTAAAAATTAGTTTAATTTCATGTGTAGTCTTCGCGTAAATATAAGAAAACATTATAGGAAAAGAACCAGCCATCTAATTACCAGCAACGATGATCAGTCGTAGATACAGTTCCTTTAGGAACTTCACCGCACGTAGAGCCCATGGACCGATAGTCTCTACAGCAAATGGTAAAAATATGTAGTCATCTCTCAGAGACTCATATTTGCACCACTTACTTAGTTCAGCTGTAACCGAACTCGGCTGTAAACGAGGTAGCCCTGAGATGAGAAGCCGCCAAAGTATCTGCGTAAGTAGCATTCCACACAAGGGTCCCTTGGGAGAGAGGTTTACCAAAGTCATACCGTCGGGTTGCTTGCCATCGTCACATTTAATTTAATGTTATTTAATTTGTAACATATACTCCCACAATTTTAGCTTTCTGCACTCCTTTTCCATATAAATTTTACTACGCCAAATCTCACACTCCTCACTGTGCACAATATCTTAGGAAGGGGTACAAATATTTCATTTCACGTATTAATGTATAGATTATTCGTAACATGCACGACCAATCCAATCTGCATACAAAATTACTGCTGTTTAAAACCACTTGTATTAAAAGAAATTCAGTTCATAGTAAGTAAAGTTTGCTTAGTTTTTTTTTATTCTCAAAGTCCCCTGCTGAACGTAGGCCTTTCTATACGTCACCTCATAAGGGGGATATTAACCATAGTCGTCGTACTTGACGGGCGGGTTGACAACCGCTGTTTTTTATCTTCTATTTGCAAGACGCTGCTGACCATCTCCTGGTTTCCTTGCCTTCGTCGCCCATGTGTTTTTTTGATTACACATTACCCACCCCTACTTTTTAAATACGTGTAGAAATTATACTATGTTAAACTATAATAAATAAATAAGAGGGAGATAAATGACCTAACACTAGTTTAGTTTTTTTAATAATAAAGGGTTTTTAATAATAAAGTTGAGACATGCAGGAAGTCGATGGATGCAGGTGGCTCAGGACCGTGCTTTTAAACGAGGCATTACATCTTAATCCTCACGGGTGACAACGCATCTGCATTTTGATTCTTAATCAAGCATAAATATCTATGGGACACACCATCCACTTACCATCCGGTGGACTGTGTGTTCGTTTATCATCCTTTATTATTCATCATCATCATCATCATTACAGCTCTTCACAAGTCCACTGCTGAACATAGGCCTCCCCCATAGATTGCCTCATAGCGGGATATATGCCATAGTTGCCACGCTTGGCGAGCAGGTTGGCAACTGCAGTTATTTTATTTTAGTCGCTATTAGGAAGACGCTGCTGCCCATCTCCTGATTTGTTTCCCTCTGTCGCCTCTTACGACATCCACGTATTGATATGAAGTAGCGGATATCCTTCATCATCATCACTACGCGGTAATCTCCTTCCTTATCAGCTCGTAAAAGTTCTTTGCTGGAAATGTGCCTTTCCCTGTGTAGAAGGGATGGAGGATATTAGTACGAGGATGACACTGAAAGTTCTTAGAAAATCAAGAACTGAACAAACTAGCAAGTTATTACTTTTATTAGATATTTTCAGAATAGTGTCCATTTACATCAATACATCGCTGCATCCGATGGTACCACTGAGAAAAGTATTTTGCCCACTCGTTCTTAGGGGTCTCTTCGACGGCATTTTGATACGCAGCCACTGCTTCCGTTCCGCTTGTCGTGGTGAAGGAAGATCCTACTGCGAGGTATATATAGATATTAGTAGTATAGTTGTAGCACGATTGGGTCGGTTCGACCGGGGAAGGACCACGCTCTCACAGAATACCAGCGTCAAATAGCAGCTTAACACTGCTGTGTTTCGTATGGTGAGTATAGAGAACCGGAGACCCTTTTTACTGGAAACGAGGCATTTTAGTCCTCACGGGTGGCAACGCATCTGCATTTTGATTCGCAAACGAGGATAAATGTAGATGTCTATGGACCACAGTAGCCACTTATCATCAGGTGGACTGTGTGCTTGTTTGTCATCCTATACTATAAAAAAGTAACTGTTTTTCGATCTTCTCAAACTATCGTTGCGTAATGACCTGTCCTTCCAAAGAACGAGGCTACCATCTTTTTTCACACCCTTCGACCTCTCTTCATTTTAGTTAGCAGCTCCTCGGAAGAAAACATCCAGACAGCAGAATGTCTCTTAGTTTCCGGATCATAACAATAAATGCAGCTTTCGTCACCCGTAAGTATGTCGAACACAGCATTTGAGTCACCTCCGTTAAATTTTTGAACCATTTCACGACACCAATCAACACGGCGGAGTTTTTGAGCCTCTGTCAAATTATGAGGTATTCACCGGGCACAAAGGTTCGTGCCGCTAAATGCTCATGGAGAAATTTTTGCACTTAACTCATACCGATGCCCAAGCATGTCCGAATCTGCTGATAAGCCAATCTTTTGTCAGTCTCTATCATACGCCGCACAACACTGATGTTATCTTCCGTCGTCGCCGTAGAAGGCCGTTCCTCACGCAGATCATCGGTGAGATTAGTGCGACCATGTTTAAACTCATTAAACCAGTTGAAAATACTGGCACGAGATGGGGCTTCATCGTGGAAGGCCAATCGAAGTCTATCATAACTTTCTTGTTGACTTAAATGACATCTAAAGTCATAAAAAAATAATTGTACGAATATTTTCACGCGTTAAATTCATGCTGATGTGACAAAGACAATTTTCAATTTGCCGCCAAATCGTACAAATGACAAATTAATAAATAAATACACAATAATATTGGCAGAGTTCCATTTGCAAAATTTGAACTTATTTTTTATTATATTGTTTACAAATGGCCAGATCTAAAAACTTTCAGTGTCGCCCTCGTATAGTTTTAACGATGCTATCGCATATCCTACTAGGTGGTAAATCTCCGTTTCTGCCTAAGAATTCGTCTGGGCAGGTATCCAGACCTACAACCTCTTACCTTGTTCTGCCACAAAATAGCAGTGCATGCACTGCTGTGATTCAGTAAAGGTTTAAGAGAGCAATATAATTACAGGCTAGGAAGCATTTCATCTTGGTTTTTTCGGTATATGAGTGATATCCGAACACCTATACTCCTAATGGAAAGTGAATGCTGGAGCATATAGTTATCTACATCCTCTCTCGATTAACATTCAAAATGCAGATATGTTTCCACTTTTGAGGACTAAGTGTTTGGATTTTTTTAACGTTTTAGTTTGCTGTAAGTATGTATTATTCTAGATGTTTATTCTAGTGCATGTTGTAATCACCTATAATAGTTTGTAGCATTTAAATTAATACCCTATCTAGGTATGTATATAAATTATAATTTTAACAATGTACACAAATGTTAGTGATGCTTTAATAAATAAAAAAAAGATAGAATGCTCTGTTACCAGTGAAAAGGTCCGCCGGTTGTCTACCCTCGTCATACCAAACACTGCATTATTCTGCTATTTCACACTGGTATTCTTGTGAAAGCGTGATCTTCCCCCAGTCAAGCTGACTCATTCATGTTGATAGCTGCAGCATGGCTCTACCACATAAAAACAAAACTTGGTCCTCAAAGGTGACAACACACCTGTGCCCTTCTTTGTCTGATGTTTGATGCAAATGTTCACGGGTTGCACTTACCAGGAGGTGATTTGTAAATTTTTTATCACTGCAGCTATGTATATAAAAAATCTCATATTAAAGACGTTAAATTATCAAGGATGAAAATTCACAAAACTTTGTGTTGTTAAAGTTTTTTTTATACCACGTTCACTATTTTGTTATTGAAATTTTTCAAAAGCAATTCGGCGAGATCAAATTCCCATCAACGAAGGCCTTTGTTGCATCTAACTATAATTTATATCCATCGTAAAAAACGGACAGCGCGTCCAAACTTTGAAAAGTATTTAAAAGAATAGAAAAATATTTTCTACAGAGAAATACGTTGAATAAACTCAATAGACTATGTCATCATATCATCATCATCATTACAGTCCATCATTTGCTGAAAATAGACCGTCTTCAAGGAATGCCGCATCGCATGGCCCTTATTCACCTTCATCTATCGCCTTAGTCTTACTGCATATCTTTGCAGGTCGCTACTCCATCTAGTGAAAGACCACCCTAAACTTTGCTTATTGGTACGAGGCGGCCACTCAAGAACCTTTCTTCCCTATTGGTTGTCGCTTCTTCGAGTCATATGGCCGGCCCATTGCTATATCAACTTAATGATCCGTAATCGCTTATGTAAATTTAAAGAAATAAGAAACTAAGCTTGGGGTCATGTAAATGAAGTTTAGGCCTACAGATTGTTAAGTAACAAAGAACATTTAAAAAATATTTTCAACGTTTGAACTGCTTTTGGAACTCCATTTTATTTTAGGTACTTATATCATAACGTATAATAAAGCGTTTCTTCGATGAAAGCGAACATTTAATTTATTCATATTTCCTTTGCGTGTTTATAATTTACCGTCGTGTGTTGGGGCCGTAAGAAAATTCCTAACCCCATTTCGTGTCACAAGTTGGTGTCACAAAAGTTGATTAAGCAAAACACCTATCTCTGAAATTTTTATTATAATTATTACGGCCATTGTGAATGCCATGTCCACTGCTGAACATAGACCTCCCTCCCATAAGGAATACCACAAAGCTTGGTCCTAAGTCACCTAAATCCACCGAACTCCTGCATCTATTACCAGGTCGTCACTCCACATAGTGCGAGGTAGCGTCGCTTACTGGCACGAGAATGCCACTCGAGAACCTTTCTTCTTCATCGATTGTCAATTCTTCGAGATATATGGCTGGCATACTGCCACTTCAGCTTACTAATCCGTTAGGCTATGTCGGTTACACTGGTTCTATTATGGATCTGTTTTCTGACATTATTAGGTACAATAACGACTATATAACAATAAATTATTTACATAACTTTAAACTATGCATTATTTATAACCATAGTAAAAAAAGAAAACTAAAAAACTCAATTTATCATACAATTCAAACACCTCGCGGTATATTGTCACGAACGATATATATATATATATATATATATATATATAACGATTACCTATAAAAGTTAAGAGTTAAAGTTACAGCCTATATACGTCCCGCTGCTGGACACAGGCCTCCTCTAATTTCTGAGAGGGTTTTTTGAGCAAGGAAGTGTCGCCGCGCTGCCCCAGAGCGTATTGGCGAACTTCACATGTTTTAGAAATATTTTTTTTCTTATTTCTCACCGCCGGGCACGCGGTAAATCAGCACTTGAAATTGCCATCAACAACTTCATTAGTGCCGGCGAGGATCGAATCCAGCCCGGGTTACTGTGAAATTAACAGCGAGCAAAATTAATCTGAGCTACCACGGCTTCGTATTTCGGCACGGTTACGTATAAATCTGACAAAAAGTCTGTAGTTTAGGACAGGAGAAGAACAGAGTCTACAGCGGTCTCCGGTATTACCAAGAATTGCTTTTATGACTCGAGCGGTAGAGATTAAATGTTTCTAAAAGTGAAAAAAAAAAATCTGGCAATAAATTCAACACTGATATTGATGCGATAAATTGCTTAAATTTAATACAATAGGAGAATGAGATATTATATAATATGTAAGTTATTTCAGATATTTGTTATTTATATCTATATTGATTGTGCTATGAACTTATTCTACAGACGATATTTGCTTTGATTTTTTTTTTGTTTATTTTACATTCTATGAAAGAGTAAAAAATACTCCTAGCTTGCGAATATATAGCACATTTTTTATGTTAAAGTGTTATAAACGTTAATAATACATAACCTTAATTCAGATACAATACATAATGATTTCTTATATAAGACAAATTTTAAATTAAACAAAACTAGTGAAATAGTGTGTACATATTGAATAAACTTATTTTCGTGAAATTGCAAATACGTTAAAAAAATTGTACTTCTGAATCAAATACATTTTATTTCATTTATTATTGAATAATCTCTTCTCTTCATTTTATCTAGTGTATAGATAATATTATTTCATGTATGTCCCAAAATGCTTCTGTTTAAAAAACAGGTTTATTTCTAAATATAGACAGGACGTTATTCTCTATAATTAAAATTAAAAACTACAGAATGCAATTATTATTTCCACAACTTGCCTTATCGTTTTTTCGCAAAAACCCTTGGCTCGGGCAAATGACATATGGTGTTGAAGCCTCATAAAGCATATGCTGGATATTGAGTTAAAAAAAAAACGGAAATGTGCTAGCGTTTTTATATGAAGTGAACAAAAACTATTGCTAGTTCTTTTTTGTTTTTCAGATGACGAGCAGCGTCAAGTGAGATATAAACGCCACGCTATATACGCCATATATGGATTAGCAATGTGAGTAGCAGATGCTCGCACATCTTGACGCTGCATCCCGTTTCCAGTCTTGCTATTTTTTTAATTAGTAGCAATTTTAAGTGGTAGAGCCACGCTTCAGTTATATTATGGTTGTAGCACGAATGGGTCGGCTCGACCGGGGAAGGAGCACGCTCTCAAAGAATACCGGTGTAAAATAGCAGCGTAACGCTGCTCTGTTTCGTATGGTGAGTGTAGAGAACCGGATACCCTTTTTACTGGAAACGAGGCATTCCATCTTAGTCCTCACGGGTGACAACACATCTGAAGGGTACAAGGAAAGAAAGGTTATTGTCATTTTTTTCGAATATGAGTTAACAATGCCATCTAGTACAAAATTCATAAAGTTGTTTGGTTATAAAACTGAAAACAGCTAAAACGAAGCATTGTAGACACGCAACTCAAAAAACGTCAGTATGGCTGTATGCATAAAATATTATAATCGCCACTCTTGTATTTAAACAGATCATTGTCTATGGACTATGTCCCTTTTACCCATCTTTTACCACGTTTTTTGACAGCTGTCGACGAATGTCGGACTTTTTTGTGTCAAAAACTTTAACGGAGTATCTACGCATAACGAACAATTTTGTATTTAAGTGGTCTTATATCACTCATGCCAGTAAAACAGTACAGAAGCCGCAAAACTGATCCAAGTACCTGGCATAATCACTAGTACGTAAAGTTTTTTTTACGTGGTAGAACCATGCTGCTGCCATATTACTAATATAATTGTAGCATGAATGGGTCGGCTCGACCGGGGAATCATCATCGCCGTGGTCATCGTCATTACAGAGATTCACAATTCCACTGATAAACCTACACTTCCCCAATAATGCTACAAAGCACGATTACTGATTAACCTGCACCTATCGACTGCCTGCATACGAGTATCCTACAAGATCGTCATTATATAGTGAGGGTCACCAATCACATAGAATAGAATAAAATAAATTAGAATAAAATGGAAGGACCACGCTCTCACAGAATACCAGCGTAAAATAGCAGTATAACGCTGCTGTGTTTCGTATGGTGTGTGTAAAGACCCGGCGACCCTTTTTACTGGAAACGAGGCATTACATCTTAGTCCTCACGGGTGATCACGCATATGTATTTTGATTCGTAATCGAGAATAGACGTAGATGTCTATGGGCCACAACAATCACTCATAAACAGGTGGACTGTGTGCTCGTTTGTCACCCATATTATATATAAAAAATGCTATTAACATAACTGATATTCCCGTTAACCAATGAAAGCAAGCTTAAATTTAAAGCTTGTTTTAGGAGTGGTTCACGATAGGAGTCCCCCGACCTTTCGATTTTGTGGTCCGCCTCCTTCTATAAGGCTACTTACTCTTCAAACAGCACAATTGTTGGCCGAGTTCAAAACAGAAAAAGGTTCTCAATTCGACAATGTCCATTTTTCCTTTTATATCCTCGTCAATTGTAAACCGATTTCATCATTCTTTCATATTAAATAGGTTAAACTTTAGCGGAGTTCCAATATAAATCTAGGGAATTGTTTTAGGGGAAATATAGGGGTGGAAGTTTTCAATGTAACCATTAAGACGTCATTCAAGTTGTTACCTTGAGCTTGTAATCTATGTATATATCGTCACTGGAAAGCCAATACTACTTAAGCGCCATTTTGGCCAAAATAGGTTATATATATCGTTGGATTGGATTTTTTTTCTGCGTCGATTGGTCTATATTTCGTGATGATCTGAGCACTTTTTTGGCGTTTAAGCACTGCAAAAGTATGGTATTTATCATAACTTTCATGTTTTGACAAAGACTTACATAATACAAATTATGATTAATTTTTAGTCGTTGTCAGTTTAGTATTTTTCTTTACTGACAACAGACATCTCAATTTTGTTCAGCAACTCAAAGTACTGTAGTTTGAGTCATTGATATAACTTTAGTATTTTTGCCAGCCGTAAATAGTAGCATATATGTAGATAAGTAACTTTGCCTTATGTAGAAATTGATAAGCATGGCGCGTTAGTATATTTTGTTTTCGCAGTTTTCTTAGAGGTAACGGTTTTAGTAACTTTGCTTTACATATCTAAGTATTTGAGTGTCTATTTAGAATGTTTTACATTTAATGAAATCGAATAATTATTTCATTAAGTATGGATTATTTTACTCGACAAAATATTATTAGTTGGTTTAGCATTTAGATGTGTGAAAAATGTTAAAAAATATACAGTTAAGTCTTTTGAAATAAAATTTTGTTTTGATTATGATTTCTTATGGACGTACGTTTAATTTATATTTTAATTTACAAAAAGTTTTAAATACGCCATATGGCCAAAGTATGTTATTATACTACAGTCGTAAATTAGCTATATATAATCTTACTTTTTATGAGTCCAGAACAAGAGAAGTCTATTGTTATTCTTGGACTGAGACAGAAGGCAAACGTGGAGCTAACGAAGTGAACACCATCTTAGAAAAATATCAAGATGGAGACGATCGTAGGTCAGTCAGACATCTTTTGTATTATAGCGATGCCTGTCCCGGACAAAATAAAAACAGAATTCTTCTTGCATGCATTCATACTCATCTGCAAAATTACAAGAACATTGCGAGCATTCAAAGGAATCATCTCTATTTGTGGAAACTTTGTACATCAAAGATATTTTTTTATACGATAGGGTAACAAACGACCACACAGTCCACCTGATGGTAAGTGGTTGCTGTGACCCATAGACTTCTACATTTACCCTCAATGAAGAATCAAAATGCAGATGCGTCGTCACCCGTGAGGACTAACATGGAATGCCTCTTTTCCAGTAAAATGGGTCTCCGGTTCTCTACACTCACCATACGAAACACAGCAGTATCAAGCTGCCAGTTAACGCTGGTATTCTGCGTGGTCCTTCCTCGGTCGAGCCGACCCATTCGTGCTACAACTATACTACTAATATAGCTGCAGCATGGCTCTACCAAGTATTAATATAATAATTCTAGAAATGTATGACTAGGAATATGAAAATTTTTCATGTGCCGTTAATGTTCAGGACACCCTTCAAGATACGGATGTAGAAGACATTATCTAATTATAAAATTTAAGAATTATTGATTTCTTATATTAACGCGAACACTACATACATCGTACACATTTAAATAAAACTAATTATACGAGGGTGGATTGAAAAGTACTCGGCCTAACCAAGAAAATAAACACATACTAAATCAGTTATATTTTTATTTTTCTACATAATCACCATCAAGTTCAATACACTTTTGCCACCTCCCCTTCCAAGCATTTAGACCGTTGAAAAAAAATGATTCTTCCTTAGAGTCAAAATATGCGTCTACAGCTGCTTTGACTTCGTCGTTTGTCGAAAATCTTTGACCTCCCAAGTGCTTTTTTAGGTTAGGGAACAGAAAGAAGTCTGATGGTGCCAGATCAGGTGAATACGGCGGATGCGGTAACAGTTCAAAGCCACAGTTGTGAATTTCAGCCATTGACTGTATCTTGATGAAACAGGACTTTTCTTCTGAGCATTCCTCGACGTTTTTCTTTTATTTCCTCTCGTAAACGACGTAGTAAGGTGCAGTAGTAATCAGAGTTTATAGTCTGACCCCTTTCAAGATAATCAATCATAATCACACCTTTCGAGTCCCAGAATACTGAAGCCATCACCTTATTTGCCGACAAAATCGACTTAGCCTTTTTAGGAGGTGGTGAACCAGGTCTTCTCCACTGTTTTGATTATTGTTTTGTTTCCGGTGTACAGTAATGAACCCATGTTTCGTCTATAGTAACAAAACGATTCAAAAAATCATCTGCATCGGCTTCAAATAACTCCAAACAGTCGCGTGAAATAGTCAATCGCGTCCTTTTTTGTTCAACTGAAAGCAGTCGCGGAACCCACCTCGCAGACACCTTGTGGAAATCCAACTCGTTGACAATGATGTTTTGAGTTCGTTCATAAGAGATGCCTATAATCTTGGCTATCTCTCTAATTTTTAATCTGCAGCCTCCCATTATTAAATCAAGTACTTTTTTAATATTTTCGTCAGTAGTTGACGTCGAAGGCCTTCCAGAGCGGGGTTCATCTTTCACGCTCTCTCTACCACGCTTAAACTCTGCTATCCATTTTTTGACGGATGAATATGACAGAGCACAATCGCCTAATGTACTGACCATGTCATCATGGATGGCTTTTGATGATAGCCCCTTCTTATGGAGGTACTTAATGACGGCACGCTGCTCGATTTGCTCCATTCGCGGAAATTATGTCCGATTACTTTGTTAATAAATTTATAAAATCACAACTAATTATCGCACACGTTTCGAACTTCACACAATGAACTAGTCTGAACTGAACTAAATAATGTGGGTAGATTTGATTTTTAGAATTGAATGGATCTGTGTTAGGCCGAGTACTTTTCAATCCACCCTCGTATGTATTTTATCGCGTATATTAACTTATTTTATATTCCCGACGTTTCGAGCACTTTACATCACCCATGGTCACGGGGAGACTGAGGTGTATGACGTCCCAATGTCACGTGTTAACCACGGCTACCTCCAGATTAAAAATTATTAATTTTTATTCCGATCTACGCAGTATGAACTTACAGTATCTTGAAGGCTTGCAGTTGTATGCTTGAGTTGAGATTTAATTTTCTTAATTATGGGATCCCATGCAGATGGTAGCACCCAGCCATCTTCTGTTTTGAAATTAGGATGTTTTTTGATTTCAATAGCCTTGCGAAACATCCTCGGAAGGAATCGGTGTTCTCTAGCGAGCCAAATCAATTCACCAACTTACAGATTGGCTCAGCACTTAGCGAAAATACTCTCACCGCTCAAGGGACAAGAACACACACAAAGGATTCTTACCATTTTGTCAGCGAGATTAAAGACCTACATCTGGCAGACAATGAAAACTATGGTCAGTTTTGATGTGCAGTCTATGTTCACATGCTTACCTGTTGAAGACTGCATCTCGATTGTTACTAGAAGGCTGGAGGCAAACAACATGCCCGTAGAATAAGCAGTATTACTGGCTACCTATTGTGTAAGGAAGAGTTCTACAAGCAAGGCGTGGTGATGGGCTCACCTGTATCTCCTATTGTCGCCGATATATTCATGGAAGACTTTAAGGAGAAAGCCCTGCTTACTTCTCCCGTAAACCCAAGATTCTACAAGCGGTACGTAGAAGACACTTTCACAATTCTACCTTTAGATAAAGTAACTGCATTTTAGACCATTTTAACTCCAGAAATTCTAAAATTCAGTTCACAATGTAATTAGAGGCAAACACTTCTTTAGCTTTTCTAGATGTGTTAGTAATTCGGAATCCTGATAACACCTTGAGCTACACTGTGTATAGAAAAAAGACCCATACAGATTGATATTTAAACGGTGATTCTCATCACATCGTTCGCTACCATAGGTAAATCACACCTGGCCGCCGAGCTCCAACACGCCAAGCAAGTTTTGCACGACAATATGCTTCGGGTCCCGCGCCTACGTCATAGTGAACAAGTGAAGCCGGCCACAGTCGAGTGAGTGCCTGCTGTACTGCCATATGTCAGAGGTGTCACTGACAAGATTGACTACATCTTGAAGCGTGCTTCCATTAAAACATACTTCAAGCCACCGAAGAAGATTAGTCAGTTTTTACCATCAGTCAAGTGTAATGTCCCTCTGCAAGATGCAGGAGTGTACAAGCTTGATTGTGAATGCGGTCTCTCTTATATAGGATCTACAAAAATATCCATAAAAACCCGCGTTAAAGAACACATAGCTGATGTGAAGAATCGACGCTCCGGGAAGTCTGCAGTCTGTGAACACGTACCGGATCGCCCCCGTCATTACATTAGATTTGATAGAATAGAATAGAATAGAATAGAATAATTTTTTATTCAATATAGATCACATGTGTAATACTTATTGAAAGTCATTTTTTACTTTACCACTGGTTCGAAAAAAAAACCTCTGTCCTGGGAAGAACCAGCAAGAAACCCAGCGGGACTTTTTTTTTTAAAGCAAATTTTACAATAATGGTTGTACTAACTATATAAGTACAAAATTTATTTTAGAAACAGCTTGGAAGCGATCACCTCATTCCCAGAGGTTATTATCAACCATGTATTCATTTATACTATAATAACCCTTTTTATACAGTTTCAACTTAACAAAACATTTAAACTTGCTAATGGAGAGAGCCTGCACACTTTCCGGGACCTTGTTGTTCTTTCGTCCTTCGAATATATATATATATATATATATATATATATATATATATATATATATATATATATATATATATATATATATATTCGAAGTGCAGCATAGGATTAACGCAGGGTGGATGAAATGGCGACAGGTCACAGCCACAACGTGCGATCCCCGAATGCCAATAAGGCTGAAGGGGAAAATTTACAAATCGATCATCCGACCTGTCGTCATGTATGGAAGTGAATGCTGGGCCGTCAAGAAGAAGGATGAAAATAGACTGCATGCGAATGAAATGAGAATGTTACGATGGATGTGTGGTGTGACAAGGATGGATAAGATAAGGAATGAGTATATAAGAGGAAGCCTGAAAGTAGCGCCAGTGGTAGAAAAGGTGAGAGGAAGCAGATTGGCATGGTTTGGGCATGTGATGCGGAGGAATGAAAGTCATGTCACAAAACGAGTGTTGAATATGAATGTAGAGGGACACACGGGCAGAGGAAGGCCGAATAAAAGATGGATCGATTGTGTGAAGAGTGATATGAGAATGAAAGGAGTAAGTATGGAAATGACGGCTGATAGAGAGGAATGGAACAAAAAGATTCACTGCGCCGACCCCAGATAATGGGAAATGGTTTAGAGAATGATGATGATGATGATATATATATATATATATATATATATATATATATATATATATATATATATATATATATATATATATATATATATATATATAATAAGATAGACCACAAATCCTCGCTAAAGAACACCGATTCCTTCCAAGGATGATTCGCGAGGCTATTGAAATCAAAAAACATCCTAATTTCAATAGAGAAGATGGCTGGGTGCTACCATCTGCTTGGGATCCCATAATTAATAAAATTAAATCCCAACCTCTTACCCCTTACCCCGTACCCTTCAAGATACTGTAAGTTCATACTGCGTAGATCGAAACAAAAATTAATAATTTTTAATCTGGAGGTATGAGGAAGCTACCAAGGTCGCTCAGCGAGCTTTGGAGAGGGCTATGTTTGGGGTTTCTCTGCGTGATAAACTTAGAAATGAGGATATCCGCAGTAGAACCAGAGTAACCGACATAGCCCAACGGATTAGTAAGCTGAAGTGGCAGTGGGCCGGCCATATAACTCGAAGAACCGACAACCGATGGGGAAAACAGGTTCTCAAGTAGCAGCCTCGTACCGGTAGGCGAAGTGTAGGGCGACCCCCACTAGATGGAGTGACGACCTGGTAAGATATGCAGGAAGTCGATGGATGCAGGTGGCTCAGGACCGTGCTTTGTGGCAGTCCTTGGGGGAGGCCTATGTTCAGCAGTGGATTTATAAAAGGCTGTAATGATGATGATGAATCTGGAGGTAGCCGTGGTTAACTACGACATTGGGACGTCATACACCTCAGGCCCCCCCGTGACCATGAGTGCTGTAAAGTGCCGAAACGTCGGGAATATAAAATAAGTTAATATACGCGATAAAATCCCTAAAATTAGTTTTATTTAAAAATTATCAAAAAGTATTATAAATTTAAAGTTTATTTTACACAATAATTATACTCAGGTTTAGTCAAAGAGATTTAAAATATATACTACTACTACTCAAATGTCTTTGGGTTTAGTAGATTTTTAACACCATTTAAGTATTATTTTCCAAACTGCATGATTAGATACAACTTTTTTTCACAAGGTATTCAAAATCTATTATGCATATCAATTTAATTTCTTCGAAAATTGTGCCAAATAATAGATGACTTAATAAATAGTTATGATTGTAGATTAATAATAAAATTATTTTGCGTGACTTTTGACACATGTTTGCGCCAAGTAACCAAGTTTTAAAACTGTCAAAATACTATCCTGTCATTTTTTTATTATTATTTTTCATTAAAAGTGATTACTATATTTTGTTTTTTTTCTTTCTTCAACTAATACAGTAAAAAGATTCAATCTAACTCGAATTAGGAATTATAGTATTCTTATTTATTTTGTTTGCTGCTAGTACAATTATAGTTACAAGTACACAAGTACTGTCTATGTTCGTTAAGAAAAAAAACATTTAAATTTAAATCATATGTCTTTTAAATAAGTCTTTTTGGTACAACAATGGTACCAACTTTTAATACTATACATCGCTTTTCCGTACGGTCTTGTGACATGTTATAATGTTTAAGTACTATTATCCTGAGACCGTTATCAACCCGTAATGCGTGTTAGTACTTTTTCCTTTCATACATTGGAAAGGAAGTTAGTTGTTAGTATTTAAAAAAATATATATTAGGGGGATAAGTAGTTTCTCCTTACGAAGTGTACAGAGCAATTGTACTAAAGCGACAGCTATCCTCTCAATTACAAGAAATATGCAGAATATCTCGACTCCAGTACGTAGATAATAGAATCACTATTTTTTTTAAAAACTATAATAATAATTAAAAAAAAAAACTAAAACTAGAAACTTAAATATCATATAGTCTTACTCCCCGCGGTATCGTGCCAAGAACGCTGGCTGCGTTTCCCCCGCTGAACGGCTATACTTAGCCTTTGAGCAAGGAAAGAACCAGCCCTCCTACGACCAGCCGCGGATGGAGTTCCTTTAGGAACTTCACCGCGGCTGGTCGTTGTTTTTTTTTTGCCTTTACTGTATTTCGATATCTTAATTAGAAAAAAAGTTAAGAACGGTTTTGTAAAACAAAAACTTAAAATGGCTCTACTGTAAAATGCCCTTTTGGCGTTTAAGTAGTATTGGCTTTCCAGTGACGATTATATATAATAGGTCGAGGAAAAAGTTTCTTCGTATTTTGTTTGTATAAAATTGAAGAAAAATCTCTTTCGTTGTACTGTTTGTATCTGGCTGATTTCAATATCAATACTTATAGGACATTAAGAAAAATAAAAATAAAAAGTAAAAAACACTTTCCCGCCATTTTTAAATTGTTTTTCTTATACTATATCTATGGTTTTTCTGTCTGCCAAAGTGAGTGAATTTAAAGAAGAAATTCGATATACATACTCAAGTTTTATTACAACAAGCGGGACTTTTTTAACATTTATGTACCTAATGCAGTGTCAGTAAGAGTAGCACAAAGTTGGTTCAAGCGTTTTCAGTCCGGGAATTTTAATGTTAAATATGCAGCTCCCTCTGGTCGCCCTTATACAGATAAATCCGATCCTATTTTTGAGAAAGTAGAGCGTGATTGGCATATTAATAGTTACGACATATCCAAGCAATTGTGAGTTGACCATAAAATAATTTCGACCCATTTGAAAAAGTCCGGCTATACTAAAAAGCTCGATATTTAGGTACAACACGAGCTCACTGAAAGAAACCTAATGAATCTTGTACTCATTTGCGATTCTCTATTGAAACGTAATGAAACCAAACCATTTTTGAAAATATTGATCACTGGTGATGAAAAGTGGATCACCTACGGCAAAAAGTCATGGTAAAAGGGTAGTCTAGGTCCACAGACTGTATGGAAACCCGAATTAAAACGCAATAAGATGATGCTGTGTGTATGGTGGGATTGGAAGGGCATCGTTTATTATGAGATTTACCGCCGGGCAAAAAATGGCAGTAAAGATCCGAATTTTTCATTACTTATTACTAATGAGACTCTAGCGAGAAATTGAGTAAAACCGGCCGGAATGGATCAACAGAAAAGGAGTGGTCTTTCATCGTGATAACGCCAGACCACACTCATCTTTGGCCACTCAGCAAAAATGGAGAGAGCTTGGTTGGGAAGTGTTAATGCATCCACCACATAGTCCTGGCCATGCACCCTCAGATTTTTACTTGTTTCGGTCTCTTCAGAATTTTTTGGGCACTGTTAGGTTAACATCAATAGAGGACTATTAAAAGTACTTATCGCATTTTTTTGATCAAAAATCCCAAGATTTCTACAGCAATAGGACTATGTCACTAACAGTGGTAGAGCCACACGGCAGCTTTTGCTGTCGCACGGATGGGCCGGCTCGAACCGGGGTGGTACCACGATCTCACAGAATACCAGCGTGAAGTAGAGGTTTACCTCTGCGTTGCGCTTGGTGAGTGCAGGTGGCCGGAGGCCCTTTTTACTGGAAATAAGGCATTCCATCTTAGTCCTCACGGGTGACAACGCATCTATATTTTGATTTGTGATAGAGGATATATGTAGATGTCTATGGGCCGCAGCAACCACTTACCATCAGGTGGACTGTGTGCTCGTTTGTCACCCTTATCATATTAAAAAAAACTTACAAGATGGCAACAAGTTATCGAACAAAATGGCACATAAATATTACAATTAAATGTAATTACTTTGAAAAAAAAAATTCTTGAATTTGTATATACAACACGAAGAAACTTTTCCTATAACGATATCTCTCAAACTATACACCCGATTGACTTCAAATTTAGTATAGCTGCTCACTTCGCAATGTAGACACTCATTAAAAACGAATTTTACAATAGTCCCTCCAAATACATTTTCTTGATATTTTACATCTAGGTTCTGCAATAAAATATTATTGTTCGCCCAGCAAAGCGAGCGGGTATCAGATAATATATTATATTATGTAATATATTCCCTAGTCTACTCAAAGGGGTCAAAAAATTTAACTTTCCATTAAAAGTAAAACCCTTCCCACCAACATCAAAGAACTAAATAGAATAAAATTATTTCCACATTACTTAATTAATTATTAATTGTTTTTACTATTTTTATCAAAAGTTTTTTTATAGTCGGCTTTTTCGGCTGCTATGAAACGAAATTAGGTGAAAAATAGTTTAGGCCTCCATCTTACGGCTAAATCGGGCACAGGTTAATATCCTTATTCAACGTGTGATCAACAATACCGAATATTACAATTTTATTTATCTACAAAAATATGTAATATCATCCATAGCTGTCCGCATCATTCTAGTTTATATTATGAGCATTCTTCCTTCACATTGTGCGGGCTCGCGCATGGATGCGTGAGTTCTTTAGCACAAAGCTAGCGCCAAGTCATTACTGAGACAAAGAGGGTTTTTTTTTAGGAATAGAAAGAGTCCATCACCGTGTTCTAATACGTGTACATCCATCCATCCATTACAACCTATACAAGTTCACTGCTGAACATAGGCCTCCCACATAAAGTGCCTCATAGGGGAGATTTTGTCACAGTTACCGCGCTTGACAAGTGGATTGGCAGTCGCAGTTTTTTGAGTTATTATTTGGAAGATGATGCTGCCCTTCCTCGTTTCAGTTTTCCTCAATCGCCTCTTACGACACCCACGGGACAGTAAAGGATAGTGAATATTCTTACACCGCCACTATGTGTTAGGTACTTCACAGATTACAAAGTAAATAAACAATTTATTTTATGTCGAGCATCGAACTCCCTTCACTCACGTATTATGTTTAAAGCGAGCACTTATCCCTAAGCTACCACGGATCTTAACCTACGAGTATATATTCCCTTTATTACTTTAAAACACTGTTTCACATACTCTTAATTATGAATAATATTTAGGATTACAACATTCTACACACGTAACCAATCTGTCTACATTTAATAAAGCTGACTTTCTTAATCACACTTATAATGAAAGCGGAACTTTTAAGCAAGTATACCTGAGAGATCACAATGTCAAACTCACAAAGACCTTCCCTCACGCCCGTACATTTCACACGTGTGATATTTGTGACGTAACATATGCGTATTGAGGCGCAAATTATACCTTTACACGCCTTTCATCATATTAATGGCCTTCCAAATCATAACGACGGTGTTCAAATCGACGGAGCGTGGGTTTTCTCGGAGTAAAATCAAAATTTATTATATAGCGAACTCATCGCTTGGTTATAGCTTATGATTAATGGAGAACTTTCCGCAGTATGAAACGCTCTATTGTAATTAAAACTGACTGTGTCTGAGTTATTCTTTTTTTATATAGTATATGGGTGACAAACGAGCACACAGCCTACTTGATGGTATGTGAATGCTGTGGCCCCTAAACATCTACATTTATCCTCCAAAATGCAGATGCGTTATCACCTCTGAGGACTAAAATGGAATGTCTCGTTTCTAGTAAAAGCAGTTTCCGGTATTCTACACTTACTATACGAGAAACGGCAACATTAAGCTATTATTTTACGCTGGTATTCTGTGAGAGGGCGGTCCCTTCCCGATTGAGACAACTCATTCGTGCTACAACCATAATATAGCTGCAGCATGGCTCTACTACATAGGAAATGATTCGCAGGATATGGTTTCTTTAATATCAAGATATTCATCTTCGTACGTGTGCGACACTGAAAGTTTTTAGAACTGGCCACTTGTAAACGATATAATAAAAAAATAAGTTCAAATTTTGAAAATGGAACTCTTTGCCAATATTATTGTGTATGTATTTTATTAATTTGTCATTTGTTTAAGATTTGGCGGAAAATTTAAAACTGTATGTGTCACGTCAGCATGATTTAACGCGAGAAAATTTTCGTACAATGATTTTTTATGACTTTTGATGTCATTTAAGTCAACAAGAAAGTTATGATAGATTTCGATTGGCCTTTTACGATGAAGCCCCATCTCGTGCCACTGTTGACAACTGGTTTAATGAGTTTAAACGTGGTCATACTAATCTCAACGATGATCTTCGTGCCTTCTACGGTGATGACTGAAGATAACATCAGTGTTGTGCGGCGTATGATAGAGACTGACAAAAGTGTGACTTTTCAGCAGAGTCGGACATGCTTAGGCAACGGTATAATTCAAGTGCACAAAATCCTTCATGAACATTTGGGGTCAAGAAGAATTTTGTCCGGTGGATACCTCATAATTTGATAGAGGCCTAAAAACTCCCCTGTGTTCCATAATGCAGGTGGTGACACTGTGAGGATTATCATGGAATGCCTCGTTTACAGTAAAAAGGGTCTATCGTTCTCTACACTAACTATTCTAAATACAGCAGCATTAAGCAGCTATTTCCGGCTGATATTCTTTGAGAGCGTGGTCCTTTCCTGATCGAGCCGACCCATTTGTGCTACAACTATATAGTTGCGGCATGTCTCTAACACGTATACTGATGAGACCAAAGATATACTTAGAAGATACTGCGGGTTCAGGAAGAGGCATGAGGCCAACAAATGACTATGCATGAACTGTGTACTTAGTTTCAAGTGGATCCATGTCTTACAAAGTGTTCAAGCAATTGATATGGGTTATATACATAACTTTTTTAGTTGTATGTTGCACCTATGTTCTGTTAACTCTGTTTATGCCAGTAACACATTCATAACTTATACCTTTTTCTTGTCACACGTTTACCCTAATACTTACTCCAATACACAAACACATATTGCACTCACATACCTCTTTATAAAAGTTCTGTTTTCGCTAGCTAAACATAACACCTTATATTCACACTGTAGATTGATTGCAATAATTAACTTTGATCTGAGAGTTTCGAATAACCAATGTAGGAATATTATTTTTCACTTTCATTCTATCGTGGTAATCAGCTATCTACAACTCCTTTAAATGCAAATAATTTTAAATTAATACCTATTAGACAAATTTACTACATACAAAAACCTCCTAATTTTTATGGATAATTTGTCCCATCCATATAATGATATTGACAATATTAGTATAGCTCGGGCCGTCACTTGCACGCCTGAAGTGTTATTTACACATCTCAACAAAAAGTCACCTAACCAAAACATAAGGAGTATATACAAAAATCTTGATATTTTTTAAGCTATGCTCCACTCAACTAAAACCGATTGCGACGTACTAGTTATGACTGAATGTCACCTCTCAAAAATAAAAAGTATTCCTAACCTAAACGATAACTATAACACACACTTTACAAAAAATACCTTAAACCAATGTGATGGCGTAGTATTTTATGTAGAAATGAATCTAAACATCAATGTATTTGAACCGTACATTACAAACGCGTCCTGCCTTGTTTTGACTCTTTACGATACTGTTATTATCGGCATTTATCGCACTCCATCTATTAGAAACACTGACGAATTCGTATCTTCCCTTAAATTTCTTCTTATACAATTTTAACAGTGGTAGAGCCACGAGGCAGCTTTTGCTGTCGCACGGATGGGCCGGCTCGAACCGGTGTGGTACCACGACCTCACAGAAAACCAGCGTGAAGTAGAAGTTTACCTCTGCGTTTCGCTTGGTGAGTGCAGGTGGCCGGAGGCCCTTTTTACTGGAAATGAGGCATTCCATCTTAGCCCTTACGGGTGACAACGCATCTACATTTTGATTTGTAATAGAGGATAGATGTAGATGTCTATGGGCCGCAGCAACCACTTACCATCAGGTGGACTGTGTGCTCGTTTGTCACCCTTATCATATAAAAAAATGCAATATAATTGCTATCCAAATATTATTATAACGGGTGACATAAACATAGACATCAAAATCGACTCCAAAGATCCAAACTGTCATAACTATTTAACATCACTCGCTTATTAGGGGACACTCCCAGCTCACAAGCTCACAACTCGTGATAAAATGAGCTATGATCACATGATGCTAAAAACGTCTCATCCTGCTAAATCACTTGTTCTTACTAACCCTACCACTGACCACAGTACAGTCATTCTTGATGTGATGTTTGAACCTCTGCGACGCAATCTGGCTCTAAAAACCAAAATTTTAATCAATTTCGATACCACTTTGAATGATATTAAGGCGGACTTACCTGATATATTAACAATAACAGACCCTTCTGAAGCTGTCCAGGTTTTGGTGTGTAAAATCTCCACTGCGATTAAAAAAAACAAACTATAAACAGTGTCCCTTCAAAAAAAAGACATATCAAGGATACCCTGGATAACCCCAGGAGTTTTACGTTGCCTTTGCAATCGCGACAAACTACATTTAAAATTAAGAAAGAATCCGTATAATGAAATCTTGAAAGTAACCTACACACGTTATAGAAATTATTGTAGTAAATTTGTTCGAAAACTTAAAATAATGCACGAAAGAAACAATTTAACTAGAGCTAATAAAAATCCTAAATTACTGTGGAAAACAATAAAATCTATATGTGACATAAACACTTATAAAAATGACTATATACATAACCTTATCGTCATCATCATTACAGCCCTTCACAAGTCCACTGGTGAACATAGGCCTCCCCCAAGGAATGCCACAAAGTACGGTCCTGAGCCACCTGCATCCATCGACTTCCTGCATGTCTCACCAGGTCGTCACTCCATCTAGTGGGAGGTCGCCCTACACTTCGCCTACCAGTACGAGGCTGCTACTCGAGAACCCTTCTTCCCCATCGGTTGTCGGTTCTTCGAGCTATATGGCCAGCCCACTGCCACTTCAGCTTACTAATCCGTTGGGCTATGTCGGTTACTCTGGTTCTACTGCGGATATCTTCATTTCTAAGTATATCACGCAGAGACACCCCGAGCATAGCCCTCTCCATATCTCGCTGAGCGACCTTGAGCTTCCTCATACGGCCAGCAGTGAAGGACCATGTCTCAGATCCGTAATTCATCACTGGCAATACGCACTGGTTGTACAATTTAGTTTTCAGGTTTTGAGGTATGTCTAACGAGAAGATGTGTCGTAGTCTCCCGATACATAACCTACTCTCACTTAAATCCACACCATTGGAAGCAGCAAATTGTGCTAATAATTACTTCTCTAACTTAGGTAAACATCTCGCTGAAAACTAAGTACCGTCCCCTATGTCTTATAACTCCATTCGTAGCATAAATAACAATAGTCCCTCTGCATCCAATTCTTTCGTTCTTTTAGTAACAGATTCAGCAGAAATTAATACAACCATCTGTAACTAATGTAACGGCTCCGCCCCCGGGTGGGATAACATTCCTACTGCTTTTATTAAAATGACCAAAAATTATCTTACCGCTGTCCTTTGTCATCTGTATAACCTCTGTTTCGAAAAAGGCTGTTTCCCCTCTGTTTTCAAAAAAGCTATTGTTACACCCATCTACAAAAGGGGAAATAAAGATGAAATTGAAAATTATAGGCCTATCTCTGTACTTCCAGCAAAAATTTTTTGAAAAGCTTATTAACAACCGCATTAAAAAATTCTTTTACAAAAACAGCCTGCTAGCAAATAATCAATTTGGGCTGAGAAATGGCGTCTCCACTGAAGACGCAGTTCTAGCACTTTCCGACACTATCTGCAAGCACCTAGATGCAGGCAATAAATGTGTCGGCGTCTTCCTGGATTTTGCAAAGGCGTTTGACTCTGTTTCAATTCCAATATTATTACATAAGCTATATCACATTGGTATAAGAGGGACACCCCATAAGCTATTCACAGACTATCTAACGAATCGTCTACAACATCTTAAACTTGGCGACGTTATCAGCCAGTCATCTCCCATTACTTACGGCGTTCCACAAGGCAGTGTGCTCGGATCGACATTGTTTTTGATATATGTGAATGACCTCTGTAGCCTCAAACTTCCTAATTGTGATATATTTACATATGCGGATGATACCCTGATTTTCAGTGAAAAGAGTTGGGATTCTCTTAGAATTACGACTGAATCAGGATTACGACATATATTAAATTACTTAAGATTACATCTATTAACTCTTAATGTATCAAAAAGCCAATTTGTTCCTTTTGCGATACGAAAATCTACCTTAACACTCTCGGACGTTGCTCTTAAAATTCATAGCTGCTCCCAACACCTGGTGAAAAATTGTCAATGTGTTGATATTGCTAGATCATCTACTATTAAATATCTAGGTATCACTATCGACCAGCATCTTATATCGAACAAACAAATTGAGTGTACCATTGACAAGATAAGAAAGCTTATGTGGGTTTTTAGAAGGCTCAGACATGGCGCAGATAGTAAAATGCCATCAAAAATATAACTTGTAAAAAAAGCCAAGTCTCGCAACTCAGTTCTTCTACCGTAAAAAGTTGTGAGATCCATAACCAAGTCGGTTAATTTAATCAGTCCATAGATTGATACATAGATTGACTTGGCAATCGCACTAAACAATCTAATTTAATATTTAATATGTATTACTTGTGAGATATATTGTGTTTTCATGCGATTGCCAAGTCAATCTATGTATCAATCTATGGACTGAATAAATTAACCGACTTGGTATTACATGGATCTCACAACTTTTTACGGTAGAAGAACTGAGTTGCGAGACTTGGCTTTTTTTACAAGTTATGTTTTTGATGGCATCTCATTTCTTTTTGTAAATAGTTATATCTAGGTAGCTATTTACACCTATTATTCCATTATACATATATAGGTACACTGATTCATTCACTGCAAATGTAACTTTGTAATACTATATGTTTATATGGGATTACAAAGTTATTTATGCAGTTGGTGTTTCTCGAAAACTGGGCCGAAATTGTAAAATATTTTAAATTTCCTTGATTTATATATTAAACAATAATTAAATTCCAAATTTGAAGTTTCTATGTCTGCTAGAAGTGCCTTAGAGTTTTGATGATCGGTCAGTCAGTGAGTGACAAAATTAAGAAACTTTGACTAGTTATAATTCTTAAACTACTGGTTACAATTTAATGAAATTTCAAATATACCGAGTTCATACAATGCCTACTTGGGTAATAAAAATTCAAGCTTCTTGTTTTATCCATAACGAAGTTATAGGGTTTCGGAAATGGCCTGCTCTACCAATACTTTCTTAAGTATCTAAAATTTCATCAATTCATGTCTAAAGGATTCTTAAAGCACTAATAAATATAATATGTAATATCCTATGGTTCAAATTGTTAAAATTTGTCTGTTGGAAGAGTGTGGTACCCCGTAACACAGGTTTTACCAACCCAGTACAGGGGCCCTTGCCACTTGTTTGTTACTACCTTTTGAAACGCAATAAACGATTTTTGATGTTTTTTTTTTATTTTTGACTGCCGAACGAGTGGGGGCTTAAAACTCCTCCCTCATTTATCTACTCAACCGTCCACGGTAGCACTTTTAAATTTTTTTAATAAAATAAGCGTGATATAATTTAAAATTAAAAATTCTGTACAACCGACTTCAATATAAATTATTAAGAATAACTCAAAAACTATTGGTCAGACCTTGATCAAATTTATATGGGACGACATGAAAAGCACCAGCTTACATACAAAAAAGAATTATCGAAATGGGTTCACACACAAAAAAGTTATGAGGTAACACACATAATAAAACATACGGTCGATTTGGGTACCGTCTCCTTTTTGATATCGGTAGAAAAAGAGAACACAGTCTACGTGATGGTAAGTCGATATTGTGACCTATAGACATCTTCATCTATTTTCGATTAGGAATCGAAATTTAAATACGTTCTCACGCCTGAAAACTAAGATGAAATGCTACGTATTCATTAAAAAGGGTCTCCGATTCTCTACACTCGTCATACTAAACACATCATCACTAACCTACTATTTCACGTTGTTATGCTATGAGAGCTTGGTTCTTCCCCAGTCGAGACAACCCAATCATATTATATTTTGCCACATATTTGATACCTTCATTATTTCTAATAAATCTATAAAAATATTGCTCCGTGTTCTGCCTACTTAGCGTATCCAATATAACAAATCAAGCTTACAATAAGAATAAGTAGGAGAAAGGGCAGTATTGCACACCTTTTCAGTGTTAATAAGCACTTATAAAAATTTAAAACTATAATTAACGTATAATCCAGTCCCTAGCGATATGGGCGCCTGGAACGCTAGCTGTAAGAAAAAATAAAAAGCAGTTCTTTTCAAACACAACCACATACACACATCAGCTTTTGTTCTAAAATAGAAAGCTAGGTGTTGAAAGAATCAGTAATAATGTACGATAATAAGACAATTTATGCAACATAAAAATACTTTGCATAAATTGTCTTCAAGTGCGTTAACCATCGATCAAAGTACGTTTTCATATTCAAAACACGTTTATCTGCTATATTGTCTTAATCCATTCTATATAGGTTTCACATCGTAAGGATTTACAAAAGCCATTCAGTATTCATATGAAACAACGGACCATTATTAAAGATCAATAACGAGGTCATGATCATCGTTAAAGGTGTTCGATGGGCGGTAACCGAATAGAAAGTAATAGAACTTTTGTTCCCAAACTACTTAGAATTGGATATATGTGTGATAGTTTGGCTGTATTTCCATTCAATTACAATGTGGGCGTTTTCAAGGCAAGAGTAAATAAGGTTTTTGTTATGCTACAGCTGTACATTTTACCATCTATCATTTTACTATCTTCATGTCATTGCTTCTAATGACAATATTTTTACGCATGTTGTCATTTAGACCAGTTTCGAATATGTGGAATATCTTAAAATATTACTTTTTTGTCCCTCATTTTGCCTATCTATCTTTTAGTCCAAAAGCTCTTTCATATTTCTAAACAAATTCAGCAATACGGATAGTTATGGATCACTTCGATGTCTCTATGTCACAAAAGAAAATTATTGGAAATACATTATTTTATGCCTGCCTTTATTTTAGCAGTTTTCATTTAAAAAATGCTTACAATCTTTAATTTAGGTAAACCACCTAAATTAAAGATTGTAAGCATTTTTTAATGTAGGTAAGTAATGAAAGGGGACAATTGTAATTCTAATTGTTGCGGAAAAATCGGAGTAACAAATGGAGTAAGAATCCACTTGACTTGACACTTGTTACTTTTAAATACTAAGAAACAAATCCTTTCTTTCTATTCCTCTACAGAATACAAAAGCAAACCCACACTGTGTACCCCCACAGCATACTTAGCGACAGAAATAGTTATAAAAGGGAAGGCTCAAACGTAGAAACTCAGATGGACTTCAAGGTATAAAAATAGCTCTATATCTACATAAGAATAATTTAAAAATAAAAATTTAGTACAACCGATTTCGATATAAATTACTAGCTGTGCCCCGCGGTTTCACCCGCGTCATCACGTGTCGGAGGTGCGCGACATGACCTAGTTCAAGCATTTTATAATTGCAATTAAATATTTTATTTGATAGCAATGTATGGAAAAATTGGCATAATTAATGGAGTACTTTTATCTGTCGGCATATTATGTATGATGTAGAGCGCAGTGAAGTTTTATCCACTAACCCCCCCCCCCCCCCCCCACCACGTCCCAGAAAATGTCCCGAAGCGCGGTTTTTTCCAGTTTTAAAGAAAACCGTACACGATACATGAAAAGTGTGGCATGAAATGATTCTTGAGCTATCAAACTCTTATACTTATGAATCAATTAAATTTTCAAAATACCATAGCAACGTGAAATGAAAGAGTTCAGACATAAAGATGTAACTAATCATTGTCATAAAAGTACTCAATTAATTTTTAATTTATTTTATGTATAATAATTAAACTAACCTCGCTCATAAAAGCTTTCAACACTGGCTTCTCGCAGTTCTCACCGGGCGGCTAGGTTTTATGCGTCGTTCGCGCGCCCAGCCAAGTATTGAATTATTTTAATTTTACATTATCTCTTAAACTATGCGTCCAAATAACATGGTATAAAGAACAAAGTTTATCTTCATACAATTGTCTTGATGATGAAGTATGTCATCTCTAATAATAACGCTTATAAATCACTTTTTAATTTTCAATATTTTTTTGTCACAATACACCTAATTATGGCTTATTTATAAGAAATAGACATATGGTATCGCGGACTTTTTTTAGACGGAGTAAAGATCTATATTTTTCTAGAACATTGTATATACGTATCCCTAACGATAACACTAGCGTACGCGGATAAATCCTTTCGGGAGTGCTTTTTCTTCTGACTTGCTTAACAAATATCCGTATTTAAGGCTAGCTGAGTGATATAGCTTAATGCTAGATGGCTTATACTATTTCACATGAATCTGGCTGTAATATACAAAAAGAATTTTTCAAATCGGACTGGTAGTTCCAGAGATTAGCGCGTTTAAACAAACAAAGAAACAAAAAAACTCTTCCGCTTTATTATATTAGTATAGATAGATAAAGAATAACTCAAAAAGTATTGGTCAAACTTTGATGAACTTCATATGGGACCACATGATAAGCACCAGCTTCCAAATAAAAGAATCATCGAAATCGGTCCACCCAAAAAAAAGTTATGAGATAACACACATAAAAAAGAACATACAGTCGAATTGAGTACCTCCTCCTTTTTGAAGTCGGTAGAAAAATAGCAAATCATTTCACTCTTCTTTTCTTTTTTTTTTAAACAAATTTTTTTAAAGTCGCCCTAGCCTCGTAAGGCCCGCTGTACAATTTATTGTACAAAATAACATATAGCATTACGACCCAGACTTTAAAAGGCAACTTCTTCTAAACATGACGGCTCCGTGGCGCAGTGGCTTAGCAATGAGTTATTGAGCTGGGGGTCGCGGGTTCGAATCCCGCACGGAACAAGTATTTGTATGGCCAACAAAAATTGTTCCTGGTCTAGATGTTTGTCCTCGTGCAAATCTTCTATACGTGGTAGAGCCATGCTGCAGCTATTTTAGTAGTATAGTTGTATCACGAATGGGTCGGCTTGACCGGGGAAGGACCACGCTCTCACAGAATACCAACGTAAAATAGCAGCTTAACGCTGCTGTGTTTCGTATGGTGAGTGTAGAGAACCGGAGACCCTTTTTACTGGAAAAGATGCATTACATCTTAGTCCTCACGGGTGACAACGCATCTGCATTTTGATTCTTTATTGAGGATAGATGTAGATGTCTATGGGTCACAGCAACCACTTACAATCAGGTGGACTGTGTGCTCGTTTGTCACTCTATCCTATAAAAAAAATTATGATCGTAAACTGCTGCACGATACAGAAGAAAATCTAAACATAATAAAAAAAGAAAAACACCCAGTGTACAATTCGATGTACATTATACTTGTATGCATTATGCTTTTAAATTTTCGTGCCAACCATAAACTTCTGTGTGCGAGGTGATCTGATAACTAGCTAGAAAAAAATGTGACACATGACATTTGGGAGAAATACGTAGGTAATCTGTCAAAATCGATAATTTTTGCAACCATGCCGCCGATTCAGCATACACATGAGTATAATCTTATTTTTTTTTAAAGACACGTTACCCAACACACTAGAATTTTCTTCTGTATCGTGGAGGCAGTTACAAACACAAATTGCACGAGGACAAACATCGAAACCCGGAATAATTATTTGTAGGCCATACAAATACTTGTTCCGTGCGGGATTCGAACCCGCGGCCGCCAGCTCAGCAACTCATTGCTAAGCCACTGCGCCACGGAGCCGTCTGTTTTCTTCATACATTCTGACGCTATTTTATTTGTAAAATCAAATAAAATTAAGTATTAAGGTATTTTTTTCAAGAAAAAATTGTTGTATTGTTTCAAAGAACCCAATTTGTATTTATTATTATTTTACAAAAAGTGATGTTCATCCTGTTGCACATTGGGTTTTACTGGATTGTTATGAGTTATGGTGGGTTATGGTTTTGGGTTTATGTTGTCGAAGCAACTTTTTGATCTTAGATTTCGACGATAATGAAATCGAGGAGTTATTGATGTCTTCTGAAATTGAAGACTTCATTTCATCTGACGAAGACGTAGGTGGTCACCGAGTAGTCAATTCACCGCGCAGGTGCATCTACACCTTCAACATCATACTCTGAAGATTCTTCCCCCGAATGTGAAAGTAATAAGGAAAACTCACAATATGGATGTAGAAGAGGACGTGGAGGAGGACGAGTAAGGGATGGAGGCAGCCCAAGCCAATCAACCTTCTCAGGGAAGTAATTAAATTTTAGTCCGGAGTGATGGTAAATTAACCTTTACGAAATGGTATAATAATAAACCTAGCAAGTTAACAGCATAGCAAAGTGGCGAAGCAATCAGCTTCGTAGCGGTTTCTAACGGTTGCCGTTGAGCAATCAGTTTCAAAATAGGAGGTTCAGATGCCTGGGTGATCAGAAAATTCGAAACCGTTCTCGAGATAATCGTGGGATAGACGGACAGACGGACAGACATCGTGAAATCAATAAGTGTCTTCGCAAGCTTCGCCACTTAATAAACCGGTTTGGCTTTTATCTTCTGTACAAAAATACAAAGGATGAAGTTGATCATTGTCGACAAAGTAAAAAAATAATTTACGTGGCCATCCCGCGACCACGAGTAATGAGATATTACATTCAGAAATTTGGAGAACTGTCATTAAGCAGACTGCCTTTTGGCAGTGAGTCCGTATATATATAGGATCAGAAAGTGGACGATACAATTATTATGATAATAAACGAAAAAATTTATTCTATATAGTTTATTTTATTTATAATTTAAGTTCTCGTAAACGCCCAATAATGGATAGATCTTAAGATGAACATTAACAAAACAAAGATCATGTATAACGTCCATGTCACACCTATGCCGGTAGTTGTTGGGAGCACTAAACTCGAAGTTTTTGACGAGTATGTTTACTTGAGACAAACAGTCCCAATAGATAAGTCCAACTTCGACCCAGAGGTCAATCGACGGATTCAACTCGGCTGGGCAGCGTTCGGGAAACTTCGACACATCTTCTCGTCAGGTATACCTCAAAACCTGAAAACGAGATTGTACAATCAGTGCGTGTTGCCAGTGATGACTTATGGATCTGAGACGTGGTCCTTCACTGCTGGTCGTATGAGGATGCTCAAGGTCGCTCAGCGAGCTATGGAAAGGGCTATGCTCAGAGTTTCTCTGCGTGATAAACTTAGAAATGAGGATATCCGCAGTAGAACCAGAGTGACTGACAAAGCCCAATGGATTAGTAAGCTGAGGTGGCAATGGGATGGCCATATAGCTCGTAGAACCGACAACCGTTGGGGAAGAAAGGTTCTCGAGTGGCAGCCTCGTACCGATAGGCGAAGTGTAGGGCGACCCCCCACTAGATGGAGTGACGACCTGGTAAGACATGCATGAAGTCGATGGATGCAGGTGGCCCAGGACCGTGCTTTTTGGTATTCCTTGGGGGAGGCCTATGTTCAGCAGTGGACTTGTGAATGGCAGTAATGATGATGATGATTATGAAACGCCCAATGTGCATTTGAATGAACAAAGGGCTGAGAACTCAAAAATAGTTTTATTCAAAAATATTTTATTCCCTTCCACCATATAGTACCCAGAAAAATCATACAATAAAATACTGGTTAGGGTTTTCATAAAAAAATCGTTTTGTTTGCGTGGGCCACAACGGTGTAACAAGATAATGTTCATTATGTTGCACGTTAGTCGTTTAGATCATCTAGTTGTACTCAGCTTGGGCTTTACGAGGCTAGGATTTTCCCCAGTATCGTGGCGGCAGTTTACATACATAAATTGCGCAAGGACAAACGTGCTTTATAGGTCATACAAATACTTGTTCTGTGTGGAATTCGATCCCGTGGTCTTCAGCGCCGGTAGCCATTGTGCCACGAAGTCGTCAAATTGACTTGTTTGTATCCTCGGAACCATTGTAAAAAAAAGAGCATCGTCTAATATTTTAAGAATTATTGGTGTTTAAAAAGATAAGTCTTGAAGTATTATAGAATTAAATATTAAAAGTAATAGCAATCGCCCTTTTTAATATCATATCTACGTGGCAGAGCCATGCTGCAGATATATTAGTAGTATAGTTGTAGCACGAATGGGTCGGCTCGACCGGGGAAGGACCACGCTCTCACAGAATACCAGCGTAAAATGGCAGCTTGACACTGCTGTGTTTCGTATGGTGAGTGTAGAGAACCGGAGACCCATTTTACTGGAAAAGAGACATTCCATTCTATGGGTCACAGCAACCACTTACCATCAGGTGGACTGTGTGCTCGTTTGTCACCCCAACCTATAAAAAAACACTCCTAAATTTTTAAATTTAAAAAAAATCTTATGATGGCACACTACTACTCTCAACACCCTTTCTGAAATTTTCCATGTAAAATCCACAGCTTGACATGAGCCTACGATATACAGTAGGCTCATGTCGAGCTGTGGATTTTAACAGTAAAAGCATACGAAGCACAATCTAGTTAATAAAAACCGCAAAACTAACTTTAGATATGACATGATGATAATTTACAATTATGTACGCTTAAACATTTCTTTTCTTTTTCTTACGCCATTCCTACCAACTATTTTGTATCTTTTAAATTTAGAACCATGTAGAGGCCGTGTAAGATTATCCATTACCGCAATTCGTCCCGTGGGTGTCGTAAGAGGCGACAGAGGGGAACTGAAGCAATTGATGGCAGCACATCACCTTCCCGATAACATAAAAAAAAACAACAACATACAATAACAGAAAATAGTGGTTGCCAACCCGTCTGCCCAGTGTGGGAACTATGGCAAAATGAGACTATACAACTATACAAAACTATACTGTGGGAAAATCTATAGGGGAAGCCTATGTTCAGCAGTTTTCACCCACTATCGGACGTCTGAACACTAAGTTTGTTAAAATGAGGACAATACAATAATTCGTGATTATGACTTAGTTTTCTCTCTGGGATCATCACAGGATCACAGCTGAGTACTGCTTTTGTTTTTTTAAACTCCAATTTTATTTGTTAAAAAGCTTATGAATTTATTATTCCCATTCCGGTGACAGTACACAGTATTGACGTATATCCATAGTAATGAACGGCGGCAACAAAGACGATAGCGGAATATCAAGTACAGTCACGAACAATGCGAAGCGTCTGAATATAATTAAAGGTTCTTTTAAGCTTATTCAAACAATTAATCCCGATAAAATTAACTTACTATGGTTATTGAATTCAAATTCAAGCAATTACATAGATACTTTAGTTTTGTTAACAAAAATTACAACATAATACTCCCTTTATAACTCTCCCTCAGGCGAGTTCCATATTTCAGCATAATATTAACTTTGTTGGCCTTATTTTTTAATTACTTCCTAAACGCGGAGTACGATATGGTTCGCTTAGATCTTTTAAACTTTACCACGCGAAAAGTCGCTTCCCGCCATCTGTACGCTTATATCTTTTAAACTTTGCCACGAATTTTGATACGGTTTTTATCACTAGATAGAATGCTTAAAGAGGAAGGTTTTTCATGTATAATGCATGTATATTATATATTACATAATTCTTCTGTACGCGCGCGCGTGTGTGTGTGTGACTGAACTCCTTAACCAAGGGATTTTGATGAAATTTTGAGTGTGTGATTAAGTTGATTATAGAAATGGTTTAGATTCACAATTGAACCCGGTAGGTGGCGTTGTTGCCGAGAACCAGAAATCAATCGTGCGAAGCCGGATCGCTATTACCATATAAAACACAGCAACATTATGGTTTTCAACACGCTGGTATCTTATGCGAATATGGTCCTTCCCTGGTCGAGATGACCCATTCGTGGTGCATTTAAAACGCTACAGCATACCTAGCTCTTCCTTGTATATATATAAGAATAAATTAAGCGCCTACAGCAACGGTTCGAATCGATACGTTTTATTGTTACTTTTTATCAATTATACACGTCATAGTAACTGGTAAACAATCCACTACTGAATATATGTCTCATTCAGGTCAAAAAGATTAGTGAACGTTTGGCATGAGGACTCTTTTACGTAGCAGAGCCATGGTGCAGCTGTACTGTGGTCGTAGCACGAATGGGCCGGTTCAACTGGGAGCCACGGGACCACGCTCTCACAGAATACCAGTTATAAATTAGCAGTTTAATACTGCATTGTTCGTATAGTTAGTACAGAATACCGGATACCGTTTTTTACTGGAAACGTGGCATTCCATTTTAGTCCACAGCGGTGACAACGCATCTGCATTTCGTTTCTTTATCGAGAGTAAAAGTAGATGTCTATGGGACACAGCATCCACTTACCATCAGGTGGACTATGTGCTCATTGTTCACCCTTATTCTACAAAAAAAACCTCATAATGTTAACTTGGGCTAAATATCAAAATCGTAATAAAAGATGTTACATCTCAGAGTACATTAAGTCTTATCTCAATCCTCAGGGGTGACAACACATCTGCATTTTGAGTCTTAATCGAGGATAAATATAGCAGATGATTGTCTTCTTCTTTCTTAATCATTATACGGTAAAAATAAAAACTTGCAGCAGATACCATTTTTTAAATGGTTGTTTGGTCTTAGGATCACACTGGGGTACAGAAATAGAGTATCCATTGCCGTAGCAAAATAAAAGTGGATACTCTAATGTATCGCATGAGCGATGGATTTCACTTATTCGATGCGATGTGCTATCATAGCTCTCAATTACAATATTCCGCTTAGAAAATTGCTGTTCAACAATAACACCTTTACACCGTACTGGTTATATGTACCAATCTTTCGCTCTAACGGCTACAAGACTGGAACGAAATACCTCTTGACATTAAAAAAGCTTCCAGCAAGTTTCTTTTTAAAAACAAAGTTCGTGAACATTTTAGTAAAACATTGCTAGTGTGAATTAACGCTTTTTCCTAAAGAACGATTCTTTCGTCACATATTTTCCTTATTTAGCATGGCACAGAATATATATGTGTATATCTTTATAGATAAAAATTACGTGTCACATTGTTTGTCCGCGATGAACTCCTAAACTACTAAACTGATTGTAATAAAATTTTGCACACTGTGTGCAGTTTGGTCCAACTTGAAAGATAGGATAGTTTTTGTCCCTATAAGTGACCCTCAATATTTTTTATTACGAATTTAAGAATTTTTATAGGGCACAGGGTCGTCAGAGAGGGCAGAACAACGTCTGCCTGGCCAGCTAGTATATGTAATAGATAATTTAATGTATTCAAGTAAATTTATGTTTGTTTACGTCTGTATTAATATTAAAGTTTATTTACATAATACTTATTTTTATCTACAATACTAAAGACTATAATAATAATTAAAAAAAAAAACTAAAACTAGAAACTTAAATATCATATAGTCCTACTCCCCGCAGTATCGTGCCAAGAACGCTGGCTGCGTTTCCCCGCTGAATGGCTATACTTAGCCTTTGAGCGAGGAAAGAGCCAGCCCTCTTATCACCAGCAGCAACGACCAGCCGCGGATGTAGTTCTTTTAGGAACTTCACCACACGTGGACCCACGGACCGATAGTCTCTACAGCAAATGGCACAAATATGTAGTCATCTCTCAGAGACTCATATTTGCGCCACTTACTCAGCTCAGCTGCCTCTGATGCCGCCCCGGCTCTAAACGAGGTACCCCTGAGATGAGAGACCGCCAGAGTGTCTACGCAAGTAGCATCCCACACTAGGGCTTTACCTCTCTCCCAAGGGACCAATGTCATACCGTCGGGTCTCCTGCCATCGTCTCTAAATATTCCACAAGGCTCTAAAACCGAGGGAACATTTATAGAGACAAGAGCCCTTCGGATGACATCGTTCAAAGAACTGTTTCGTGAAAATCTACCAGCGTTTTTCTTACATGAAAGTCCGTGGAGCCCAAACTTGTCGACGCTGCTACCACAGGGACACTGATGGGGTTGACAAATCGCCGCTCCTAGTCGGATTCCTACGGCAATGCGTAAGCTTTCCGCATCAAGTAATGTGCCGAGATTACTTGATGGTAAAGCGTGTAACCAGTGACTAGATTCCTTAGTCGAAACAGCTAGAAGGCGTGCCTTATCTTGGTCACTATGGAAATTATGAAACAAATCCTTCTGCACGCCCTGTACCAACGGAATATCCCACTGTTTTTGTTGGTTAACATCCAGTGGAACATTTTCACTAGGACAGAGCGTTTGCCATGTCTGCCCTGCCTCCGTAGCAAAGCATAGGTCTACTTTATTATTTAAAATTATATTACATAAGTCACTGACACTATGTACGGAGGCAAGGAAAGCAGGCAATGCAACGCTAGAAAGATTTCTCACACCAATGCCACCAAATTTTATAGGTAATTATAGGTATTAATAATTATAGGTATAAATATTATATTTACATTTTATGATATATGTATAGAATATCTTAAATATATATATATATATATATATATATATATATATATATATATATATATATATATATATATATATATATATATATATATATATATATATATATATCCCATATGCTTAGCCTAATTTTTGACCGAGAGAGAATGCCTTAAGGCATTATGTGCGCCATATGTACGATTTTTCTTTTGTGTATAAAAGTTTAAATAAATAGAAAATAAAACTAAAGCGGTTTATGGGCCACAGCATCCATTTACAATCAGGTGGACTGTGTTCTCGTTTTTCACCTTTATATCATAAAAAAGTCAAAGAGATTGCCAATACCGCCAGTCTAACCATTTTGTCTTAATATATTATATCTTAGATTTTTGTTTAGCTTTTTAACGTGGCGGTGCACAACAAACCATCAAATCTCCACTGTTGCACATATGTCTCAAGGTGGGCGACCTTTAGACAAATGTTCAACGGCCAGAGGGCTATGCTCGGGGTTTCTCTGCGTGATAAACTTATAAGTGAGGATATCAGCAGCAGAACCAGAGTGACCGACATAGCCCAACGGATTAGTAAGCTGAAGTGACAATGGGCCGGCCATATAGCTCGAAGAACCGACAACTGATGGAGAAAAAAGGGTCTCGAGTGGCAACGTCGTGCTAGTAAGTGAAGTATAGGGCGACCCCCTACTAGATGGAGTGACGACCTGGCTTACCAGGTCGTCACTCCATCATGTCTTAACATGCAGGAAGTCGATGGATGCAGGTGGCTCATAACCGTGCTTTGTGGCATTCCTTGGGGAGGCCTATGTTCAGCATTGGACTTGTGAAGGGCTGTAATGACGAGCATATGTCTCTCTCATAGATTGCCTTATGGGATATTTGCTACAGTGTCTACGCTTGGCAGACGAGTTTTTTAACTTTTAATTGTTATTAGGAAGGACGCTGCTGCTCAGCTCCTGGTTTATTTTCCGTTGTTATCTTACGACACGGTACGCTATGGGAGAGTAAATATTCTTACACCGCCACTACACGGTAAAACTCTGTATTTATGTAGTCAATATGTTTGAAATAATGGTTTTAAATAATAAATGTCGAACCCACGTCGAAAGTGCTATGCCGGTGGAGCCAACTTTCTCTAGTATATTTAGATAAAGCCAGTTACAAAGTTCATATATATCTGACTAACAATTCGGAGCTACAGTGAAATTTCAAACTAAGTCCATTTAGCAGTTTCGTAGTCACGCAAGCAAAACTGTAAGCTAACAAACAAATTGTTACCTCTATTACTATTGTCTGTATAACTGAAATGAGCGCACGACCTGGTTAGAGTACCTGACTACTCAGTCGTGTTGGGTTCCGAACAACACAGTGGAAGGAGAAAAGAAAGGAAGAAAATATTTATTTGCCAGTACAAATAGGCAAGCATAAAACACAAAAATAAAAACAAATATAGAAAAACTTTACGCAGCCTTAGCTGAGAATTAAGAAAAACCGGTCAAGAGCGAATGGACCTCGCGCCCTGTCGGTTCCGAATAAACATAAATATGTATGTTGATAATTCATCCATCCTGGGAATCGATTCTCACCGATTTTTATCTTTCTGTTTTCGATACTGATACACTAATACCATAAGTTAACAAAAATAATATGTATTTATCTTTATTCAATATGTACTTACAGCACGTAATATTTCACCAAAATATTTAACATACTAAAATGCATAACTTATGCTCCAACTGTAAATGTAGGTGTTCTCGTCGTGTACACATCTGAACTCTATGAGTATATTCTAAGTCATACGTGCAAATTTGTATCAATAATGTTAAAGCTACTTTCACCACATTAAGTCATACTAAAAATCACTTTAGATGCATAATAATCTTTAATAGTTCTACAAATAGCAAACCACATTACGTTTCCATATAACTATTGCCTTTGTAACAGCCAACGGTCATACTATTAGTACCTTTACCTTTCGACCCTCACACCGTTAGCACGTCCTCAAATATAATATTAATTATTGTAAAATGTAACAAGTTTATTTTAAACTAATTTGTGTGATATATTAGTCTATCGTTTCTTTGAACAATATCGTACAGTAAGTTTGTTATCGTAATAAATGTTTTATTTTGTGATATAACGTCATATTTACGGTTTTTCGATTTTATCTTTTACTTGTTCCTCGCTTTTAGGTTTGCCAAATTTCATAATTCTAATTAAACGGGAATTACCCACTAGGTTATTACTTTCACTAAAAGCATGAAATGTTTACCCTTTTTACTGGAAATGAGGCATTCCATCTTAGTCCTCACGGGTGGCAACGCATCTGCATTTTGATTCGCAAACGAGGATAGATGTAGATGCATATGGGCCGCAGCAACCACTTACCATCAGGTGGACTGTGTGCTCGTTTGTCACCCTTATCCTATAAAAAAAAAGCTGCAAGTAACCATAGGCCTTAGTATTTGATATTAATTTCAACTTGATATTTCTTCCGCTTTTTTACCTTACGAGGAACGGAACCCAAAAAAAACTAAGAGCTGATTTTAGAATCAGCTTAATGCTAGGCTCTAGAGCTTCATTCAGATTTACATCTGGAACAACGCGATTATCAAATTAAAACAATAGCAACTTTTAATATTTTATATGTCACTAGCTGTTCCCCGCGACTTCGCCCGCGTGTAATTTAGGGTTTTAATTTTTTGCGCAGAACCCTAATAATTATTTTAAAATTAAAGTAGCCTAAGTTACTCCTTATAACATCAGCAATCTGCCAGTGAAAGTCCCATCAAAATTGGTCCAACCATTTCGGAGGTTAGGCGCAACAAACAGACAGACAAAAATTTAAAAAATTGTGTTTTTGTAATAAATACCGAATATAATTTCATATGCAATTAGTAAAAAGCTGGTGTTTTGATATTACAAACAGACACCTCAATTTTATTTATTGTAATGTAATAATAATGTAGGTACAGGTGGCAACATAAATTAATGAGGACATTATGAACACTAATGGGGACCGCAATATTTGAGGACGAAATATTATGTAATTATTTAAACACTAGTCTTATCCTGGTACTTCTTCAATTTCATGTACTCGTAAAAGGTTACAAAAGGACATGGCCTTCCCCGTTGTAGAGATAGTAAGTATTAGTTGTCATGCTTAGCAGATGGATTGACTATCAAAGTATCAGACGTCTCATACCCTTGAGGCTGTTGCCTGTAGCCGTGTTAGGTAATTACGCCTTTTCTATAGAATAAAGCTGAACGCACATTCGTTGTATGAAATCATATGAAACCTCGCACATTACACCCGCACCGTACGCGCCGAATTTTATAAAATGCGGTAGGTATAGGATATCGAAGGACGAATGCTGATGACGTCATATAACGCGGCGCGTTTGGCGTCAGTGTTGTCTAATGTTGCCAACTTAGTGGATTTTCCACTAAAACTGGTAGTTTCGACTTTTGTTTCGAATTATATTTTTTAAGTGTTAAGTGTACATTGCGGTTAGAGGTTCGCAGAAAAATGCTGCAACGAAATTGAAATTCCGATGAACGTTGTGAAATGAATACTTAGTGATAAATTATGTAAATACATTAATAAAAATTGATAGTGAATTTTAATTCAAAAACCCAATTATACCTGATTCCTTAATTATCAATAGAAATACTTACCTCAAACATACAACAAGTCTTTCCGCTGGTTCAATTGGCCTTCTTAATCTTGAGTTTTCCATAGAAAAATATGGTTTTAATATATGTAACAATTCTTGAAATTTCTTGTATGTTAAATGCAAATATCTAAAAAATCGTTCATCATCACATAACAAGTCTTTAAATAAAATATAATACTCTCCATACAATTGCCTTTTTAAATTAATACTATGAATCCAGAATCTTCTTTTTCTTCGAATTTTGTTTTCTTCTTCCTCTGCCATTAAGCAGGCTATTACAATATTTTTTCCATAGTGATTCCGAGCGATAAATGTGCGTTCATCTTAAGGGTGACAAACGAGAACATAGTACTCGCAAGTGGATGCTATGACCCGTAGACATCTACATGTAACATCAATAAATAGCCTAAATGCCGATCCGTTATCCCACTGAAAACTAAAATACGTCTCCGTTTCTCTACACTCACAATACGAAACAGCAACATTATATTAATAAAACTAGTTTTTTGTTAAAACGGATTTTATCAGGTATGTTAACAAATTTTATTTTCCCCAAGTTTCGAGTACTTTACAGCACCCATGGTCACGGGGGTGGGGGGGGGGGGGGGGGGGCTGAGGTGTTAGACGTAATAACTCCTAAAAACCGCACAAATAACGACTAGCGTGACATTGTGCTCAACCATGCAGTAAGTGGCGGTGTAATAATATCCACCACCCCATATCGTCCCGTGGGTGTCGCAAGAGACGGCAGAGGGAAAGCAAAGCAAGTGATGGTCTGAAGCATTTTCCTGATAACAAACTCAAAATAGTAAAAAACTGCGCCAAGCGTGTCAACTAAGGCAAAGCTCTCTACTACAAGGCAATTCACGGGAGCGGACTGTACATATCGGCAGTGGAGTTTTATTAAGCTGTAATGGATAGATGGACAGCTCAACTGTCTAATTCGCCTCGCCACAATCTACACGAAAGTTGAAATCTTGCTGTCAAGATCCCTACTATACATTTTAGTTAGCATATGTACATAACGAGCCTTCTTTATTTAAAATAGTTCTAATTGATACCTGAAAATAATTCTCTATCATATAAAAATTTTTGTTTGTTCGTATTTTATGCGCTGCCAAACCATTCATCAGAATGTACTAAAACTTTGTCAACTTATTGCTTGCACCTGCGTGAACGTTATAGGCACAGTACAATTAACTTACAGTAGGTGGAGTACGTATCGTACCGACAAATTTATTTGAAAGTTATATTATTTCATTCAACTTCAATGAATGTATTATCATTTATAATTAATTAATATAACTCTTCCAAATTTAAAAAAAATGTTTCCAGAATTATTTCTTCTACGGCAGCAACGCGCAGGGTGCCAGCTAGTATCTAATATAAAGTATTATGATAATTTATAACTATTCAGTATAGATTCGGTTCATGAAAAAGGCTATAAAAATAATATAATAAGCTATAAAAATAATGTTATTACACGAATGACTTGCCTTTACTAACTTTATACTCTTCATAATTGCCCTACAAATTAGTTAACGACGCCGTTTCTAGAACTCATTTACACAACTCTGGAAAGGTGAATTACGGAGTAAACACGGCAATTACTATGTGTTGAGAAATAATACCTATTTTGGTTTCGACGTATAATATGTGTTCGTGTGGATCAATCGAACAGTAAGCAATAATAGATATTCGATATTACAATACTAAAACATCGAAATGAATCATCGACAGATTGTTATCGAATAAATTGTTTGTTGATTTGTTTACGATTTTGATCGACATCCGGTCAATTGTAGTTTTATGTTTAGTCTTCGGCCCAAGTGAAACATTTTTTTAAACAACAATTACAATCAGCTCAATCAGGCGAGTAATAATGACAAAATCTACATGAGGGTAGGTAGTCACTTGGTATCTTTCTCTATTAGATCATTGCTGTGATCTAAGTCTTACCAACAAAAGCAAGGTCGCTGATAGCTCATACGAAAAGGGCTTTGATTCTCGTTTGCTTGAAGTTTTTTTTACATAGAAATAAGGGTGACAAACGAGCGCATAGCCCACCTATAATTAAGTAAATGCTGTGGTTCATAGATTCTTGATAAATCAAAACGCAGGTGCGTTGTCACCCCAGAGAATAAGATGACAAGACTCGCTACGAGTAAAAGAAGTAGTAGTGCGGGCATGATTCTTCCTCGTTCGAGCACTCCCATTCTTGCAGCAGACGTAATACGCTACAATGTCTTTCTATCATGTACAGAGCACGAGAGAATTTCATAGCATACCTATTTCTGCCGCCATATAACAGTGCTTGCATTGCTGAGATCTGGTCTGTAAGGTACGAGTATTGTGAGCCAATATATTTACAGACTTCCATCTTAGTCCTCAGAGGTGATAACGCATCTCTAGCTTTTTAGGTTTACGTACCCAAAGGGTAACCAACGGGACCCTATTACCAAGCCTCCGCTGTCCGTCCGACCGTCCGTCTATCTGTAAGCGGGCTGTATCATGATCCTTAATATGTACACAGTTGTAATTTTCACAGAATGTGTATTTCTGTTGCCGCTATAACAGCAAATAATAAAAATTAAAATAAGTGAAAAATTAAAACGGGCCCCTACTAGAAACCTGTATTGTGATGGTACGGAATCCTTCATGCGCGTGTCCGACTCGCACTTGACCGGTTATTTTGTTTGAAGTTGGCTGCAGGTGTTCATGGATACTTACCAGTAGAGACTTACTATCAGGTGGATTGTAATTTCGTTTATCGCTTCAGTTTTATAAAATAAAACCTGCATATCTAAAAAAATATTTCAGGTCATGTGCAGCGGAATTTTATTTATTATGTACATTCAGTGGTTATGTTTTATACATAAAATATATATCGTTGTTATCATCTTTTTATTCGAAAATTTTTAATACAAATTTATTAATAAAGACAAAATAAATGCGACACAAAAGTTCGAAGCATAATTACCTTGTTATCTTTCTGCCAGGAGCAGATACCCTTCTTGTCGGATATCCGGCACGTGAGCAGCGCGTCCTCGCCCGGGTTCACCTCCGTGTACTTGGGTAACTCCGCGAACCGCTGCACAGCGCCTATAAATATATAATTAAGTTAATAATTTAATTCACATCTGTGAACTGCTATGCTTTACTAACTTACTTTACTTTACTGGTTTTTTTCGAATATGACAACAAGTTCTTTGAATATCGATGTAAGTTATCTAGTCTTATTGTCGTTTTCCCTAATGTTTGTTTTGTGAAAGAGAATCCAACAACTAATCACGTCCCAATGATGACGTAAGAAACGACTATGGTAAATGCCGAAACAATTCCATGGCTTCGGAAAGAAGGCGGTGTAACCGTGCAGTCTTCGCAAAATGAAACAACGTGACCGGTGAAGGTGAGTAGCGTCCAATGTACAAAATTTCTGGCGTAAAATAGCAGTTTGATGCTGCTGTGTTTCTTAGAGTAAGTGTAGAGAACCGAAGAATGCATCTGCAATTCCCCTGGTGTTGCGGTTGTTCATGGGCGGCGGGAGTCACTTACCATCAGGTGAGCCGCATGCTCGATTGCCCCTTCTTCTATAAAAATAACACTTCTTACTAGAAACGAGGCATTCCATCTCAGTTTTCAAGGGTGACAACGCACCTGCATTTTGATTCTTAATTGAAGATTAATGAAGATGTCTATGGGCCACAGCATCCACTTACTATCAGGTGGATGGACTGTGTCTTCGTTTCTCATTCTTATCCCATAAAAATATATTGCCATCGTCAATCCGTCTGTTAATCGTGACAAATAACCAAATCCTCGCTACAATGAGAGTGGGCCATTTCCAGTTGTGGGTTTATAGGAGTCTGTAAAAAAAGTAAAAGTGAAGGTGAACGCTTATATTTCTGAAAAATCTGGTCAGCGTAGTCGAAACATATTAAAAGGGCATTGTAATCAATGAATGTGCCTTATCATTGGAGACGGAATGGCAAAATAAAATGAAGTCTGTAATTTTTCTTGTGTTTTAATATACGATGGTAAAAATGGAACAGTAGTCCCACTGAAAAGTAAGAAAGAAGTGCGTTCCGTAAATGAGGTAGATTCGTCCACTTTCCATCCATTTTCTGAGACCAGTTCCCCCCAAAATCAGTTGCCCTAAAAACAGACACTTGATAATCGAACTAAATTTGTCGAAAACGTGAAAAGAAGAAAGATGTATTTTCATTTGTAAAATGTATTATCTAGCTACAATACGTTATCCATTTCAAATTCTCTTTAAAGGTTTAATAATACTCGCTTTAATAATCCGTCAATCCCTGCTTTCCTTAATTTAACAGCCAATCAGTGCTATTCTAAGCACTTACGTGTTTTAGGGAAGGACATTAATACAGCCAAGTGTTATATGTTACGGTTAAGCTCGAAGAAGTAGATAAACCAAGGTTTATCCGGTGTTTTTGAGGATAGTCTTGATAATATAAGTGTCCACGACATTGATTAGTATGTTAACCTACTGTCGATGATATTGATTAATTCACAAGATGCCCTTGTTATATATTTTGAGTATAATAATGAAATTAATATTTTAATTAAAACACGCTACATGACAGGCCGCTCAGAAATATATGGGAAAAAAGTTTTCTTGTAATATATAAGGCACTATGGAATTATAATTTATTTTGAAAGCACAATTTTTTACTAGTAGAATTGTGAGTGTTCCAAATTCCAAATTTCTTTCTTCATTATTACAACCAAAATTAAAATACCGTGCATAGATTATTATTTATTATACCTACACATATTTAAATACCATGTTTCATTAATAACTAGAACTGCGTCAGGAACATTTTCGCGATAATTTTTAAAATTTCAAAATGTCGCCTAAAACTAAACAAATAGTTTAGTGGACGTGAAATAGCATTTATAGATAAAGGTCTTTCTAAGGCAACCTTGTACCATTGCTATAGCAAATTTCTGCAAGGTCGACTAACTTTGAGAGACGAAAAAAGAAATGGTCGCCCTTTGACGGCTGTAACGGACGGAACAATAATGGCAATGAAAAAATTTACTGAAGAGAATAGGCGTAGGCGAACTACCTACCTGATGCATAGAAACAGGCTGGTCTCGGCGTTTTTACGACATTATCACTAGTGTTCGCAATGGTGGTTGTTATCACAGGTGTTGAAACTTGTATTTATATATATGATCCAAAAACGAAGCGCCAGTCGATGGTTTGACTGTTTCAAAATGAACCAACGCCTACCAAATTGAAGTGAGCGAGAAGTGCAGAAAAGATTTTGATCGCTAGTATTTTTTTTTACTTCGACGAGGTTTCTGGTGTCCTTTATAAAACTGAATAGTAACATCAATGCTTGTTAGAAACGTACGCGAACAACTAGGCCGCGAACTCTGCGCTCAAAACAAGGTACTTCCTGAACAACACACCGGTTGAGCTTTTGTTTTACCCTCTTTATTACCCTGATTTGGCGCTATGTTACTTTTTTACTTAAATAGAAATGCTTGAAAGGGATATAATTTTCGTTGCTGGAAGATGAGCTAGCAGCGTTTGAGGCCGTAGAAGGTCGGAGGCGGACTGGAAAAAGTATTTCGATAATTTAAAATAAAAAAATTTGTACAACCGACCTCAATATAAATTATTAAGAATAACTCAAAAATTATTGCTCAGACCTGGATCACATTTATATGAGATCACATGTGAAGCACCAGCTTTCAAATAAAAAAAAGAATCATCAAAATCGGTTCACTCAGTAAAAAGTTATGATGTAACACACATAAAAAGAACATACAGTCGAATTGAGTACCATCTCCTTTTTGAAGTCGGTATAAAGTTGGTTCAATTACATAAAACTTTAGATACTGGTGGTGAGTTCTTTGTAAAGATGTACTACAAAAAAATTATCGTGAAACCTTTTTTACTTTCGCAAAACATCCCGTTGCTCATGATTCCCGTCTATACCGTAAGATTTGACTATGGAAATTGAAACAAATATATAATGTCTTAAAATAGATACCAGTAAAACCATCCTGTTTACTTATTAACTTGAGTTAAAATATCCAGACCGATTACGGGCGGCAGCGTCAAAGATGCGAGAGGTCTGGTACTGCGAGAGTAACGATCCTAACAACGCTAGAGATCCATGTCCAGCAATAGACGCACACGGGCCCATAGGCATGCCTGGATTTACTAGTTATTCGTTACCCGTAACATATAACTATCGCTTGATATAACGGTTATAAGGACATGTACAAAGTGAATGTAAGGGGGAGTATACGGAATGTTAAGCTTATTTGCACGTGGTGTAGACTATGGAAGAATAAACTGATAGATTGTCACTTAAACTCTTCGGCATCAGTTATTCACGGTTTGTTAATGTGTAAAGATTTTCTTGGCATTTGATCGACGCTTCTCATAAGATTAGAGAAGTTGATTGTTCTCTAATCTTATGAGAAGCGTCGATCAAATGCCAAGAAAATCTCATGGCTTTCTAAATTTTACATTTTACTAGCTGGCCAGGCAGACGTTGTTCTGCCCTTTCCGACGACCTTTCCTATGAATCAATCCTAACGGGATAAAAAGTATCCTATCTTTCAAGTTGGACCAAACTGCAAACAGTGTGCAGAATTTCATTGCAATCAGTCTAGATACAAATAAATTAATTAATAGCGTCTATGAAAATGAAGCGTCATTGAAAATAATATTTATTTCACGACAAGATAAGAAAAAGTGCGAGGGAGACGATATTATTCCATCTCGGTCGCACTATTGAAAGGTGTTCTTGAAGGAAAAATCTTACACTTTTTCTCGCCTAGCCTCCATACGTCAAATTCGTGCCATGTGATAAAGAACTTGTAGTGTTATACTACTTACATTTCATTGTACACTAATTCTTCATTCTGTTTTGATATTCTGCATTCATGTTTTGCATCACTTTATACTATTTTTTTCATTCTGTTTTGATTTTCTGCATTTATATTTTGCATCACCTTTATTTCTATAGGATCCTGTAACGTTTTTACACAATAACATATCATTTTACTTCGTATTTTCACACTATTTATCACTTTTAAAATAGCTGTCAATGAAGTCTTACCTTTTATGGTCTTTTATTGAATTCTCTGTAACTCTACAATTTCAGGTTTCATGCACGCAGCCGTGCATAAGTTTTTCCTATGTGAATCATATCTCAATTCATACTTAAATGTAATAATTTCTTAATAAAAGTCCAAAAACCAAAAATTGGTTTTTATGACAACTACTATTTATACCGTTGTCATGGCAATTTTTATTCAAATTCGTTACCGATATGATGTTTTATCTCGATATTTTCACATAAATACTCTTTTGCTCTAGGTCATTTACAATAAATTTCCTTTTAATTTAAATAATTTTTCCGTTCTCTCTAGAAAGATATAAAAGCCGAACAATCGGTGAAGAAATGCAGTCTTGCTTCAGTTCTCGTATCGGAAGCATCTTCTAAAGGCCTTATCCCGGGGCCGCTCAGCCCCGGGATCCTGCAAGCCTCTATCCTGCCTGAAGCCACTGGACTCTACGATCCGTTGCTCTGCTTGAAGTCGCCGGATCCTACAAAACGTTGCTCTGCCTGAAGTCGCCGAGATCCCACAAGTCTCTACTCTACCTGGAGTCGCCGGAACCTACAAACCTCTGTTCCGCCCGAAATCACCGGAACCTACAAACCTCTGTCCCGCCTGCAGTCACCGGATCCTGCAGGCCACTGCGCTGTCTGAAGTCGCTGAGGATCCTGCAAGCTCCTGTCTGGGCTGAAGTCGCCGATCCTGCAATCGCCGCATTCACCTGAGGTCGTCGCCTAGAGACGCCCACGCCTACCCACCTACGCCGTGCGTGCTCGTTCCAGGCGCTGAGAGCACGCTTGGGATCTTCGGACTCAGTTACGACATAAATCTTTTTTTATTACTTTTTTTTTTAAATATAATTTGTAAATCACATCATCCATCATCTTCATATTTCATTTTTTTTATAAAATTGTAAATACTCTTTTAAAAACTTAAATATATTATTGTCTTGGTCTATTTGGTTGTTTTGCTGATCGTAGGTTAGGTTTTCCTTCTCTTTTAATTGTCGCTTCACGACAAACTTCGTTCCAATAAAAAATAAAAAATTACTGGCACGCTAAAAATAAAAAAAAAATAAAAATCTAATGCTGGACTACATTTTGTAGCGTGTGTTAATTATCCACAAATTAACGTGCTTGAAATTGCGCTAACATCAGAAACTGTACTCGTACAAAGAGGCCATTACAGCAATCCATTCGTGGATGCATTATCATGCACCGTGTAACGAAACCCGCTATATCTCGGCAATAAATTACACGAACCGTTTAAGCCACCTTTTAACCCACAATTCCTGCCACCCGCCATTCACCTACTACTCGAATCTTGGATTAACATGAAGAATACTGTATTTTCAGGAATGTATCATGCGAGGTACGAACAAAAGCTATTTATACTGTAAACAATAAATACGACATTAAATGTATTTTACAAGTCATAACTTTTCTGAGGTACCTAGTTTTTCTACATTAGCATTATAGCATTCCATCTCAGTGCTAAAAAGCTTCAATGTATTTGCATAAAAGATGTGAAATTAATAAACTAAGATTGGCGTTAGAATTAAGACGGTATGCATTATTTAGTTTAAAGAGCACCTTTCTTCCTACAATTACATGTACTATCACTATATCCAAGACTAACAACTCTAGGAAACAAAGATATTTCCAACGATATAACTACACGTCTTTAAACGAGGCATTATAAGGAAAAATGGGATTCTGCCATGTCTGTGGGCTGCCGTAGCGATTTACCATTAAATGAACTGTTTGCTCGTTTGTCACAAACTCGAAATGGCGAAAATTTTTCTGACAAGTTTCTGTTAACTGTTAACCTGTTTCTACTAAACAGAATTTTTACAAATTAAATAAATAGTATGTATAAATTCACTTATGAAGGGTATTTAATGTTGACGATGATCAATTTTTAGACGTCTTAATCTTAAGACTTGCCTTGCTCGCGTGGGAAAATATTACCAAAGAAAACTATTTCATTATCATTACAGCCCTTCACAAGTCCACCGCTGAACATAGGCCTCCCCCAAAGAATGCCACAAAGCACGGTCCTGAGCCACCTGCATCCATCGACTTCCTAGACTACTACTACTTCCTAGACACTAGATGGAGTGACCAGTTTGTCACTCCATCTAGTGGGGGGACGCCCTATACTTCGCCTGCGGGTACGTGGCTGCCACTCGAGAACCTTTCTTCCCCAACGGTTGTCGGTTCTAAGAGCTATATGGCCGGCCCATCCGTTGGGCATTGTCGGTAACTCTAGTTCTACTGCGGATATCCTCATTTCTAAGTTTATCACGCAGAGGAACTCCGAGCATAGCCCTCTCCATAGCTCGCTGAGCGACCTTGAGCTTCCTCATACGGCCAGCAGTGAAGGACCACGTCTCAGTTCCATATGTCATCACTGGCAACACGCACTGGGTGTACAGTCTCGTTTTCAAGTTTTGAGGTATACCTGACGAGAAGATGTGCCATAATTTCCCGAACGCTGCCCAACCGAGATGAATCCGTCGATTTACCTCTCGGTCGAAGTTGGACTTACCTAGTCGGACTATTTGTCCCAGGTAAACATACTCGTCAACAACTTCGAACTTAGTGTTTCCAACAACTACCGGCATAGGTGTGACATGGACATTAAACATGATCTTTGTTTTGTCCATGTTCATCTTAAGACCTATCCGTTGGGAAACACTATTGAGGTCATTGAGCATAGTGCTTAGATCCTCCAGCGATTCTGCCATAAGGACTATATCGTCGGCAAATCGAAGGTGAGTGATGTACTCTCCATTGATGTTGATACCGTATCCTTTCCAGTCCAGAAGCTTGAAAACGTCTTCCAATGCAGCGGTGAAGAGTTTCGGGGATATGACGTCACCCTGTCTTACACCTCTCTGCAATTAGATAGGTTTCGTACTCTGGTTCTGTACTCGGATAGCCATCGTAGCCCTACTGTACAAGTACTTCAACACTTCGATATAACGACAGTCAACTTGGCACCGCTGAAGGGACTTCAGCACCGCCCAAATTTCGACGGAATCTAAGGCTTTCTCATAGTCCACATACGCCATACATAGTGGCAAATTGTACTCCTCGGACTTCTGTACAATTTGCCGAAGGGTATGTATGTGGTCAATGGTGCTAAAGCCTTTTCGGAAACCGGCTTGTTCGGGAGCCTGGAAGTCTTCAAGTCTACGCGCGAGACGATTCGTAATGACTCTCGAAAACAGCACGTAGACGCGGCTCAGAAGGGAAATCGGTCTGTAGTTCTTCAAGAGAGCGTTGTCGCCTTTCTTGAAGAACAAGACCACCGCACTTCTGCTTCACGCCTCCGGTGTAATGCCACCATGGAGGACGGAATTAAAGAGCTTCTGAAGGACTTCAAGTACCGGTTTTTCACCCGCTTTCAGAAGCTCCGCTGTAATTCCATCCTCGCCTGGGGCCTTGCCGAAAACTATGCAAAGAAATAATTAGCTTCGTTTCCACAACTGATCAAACAATGTAACAAATTATGGTTGGATTCGTCGAAATAAAAATATTGAGCTAAATTTAAGCTGCTTTTGGAAAAGTAGTTTCGTTAAGTGTTGAATTGGAAAGTTTTCACTTTCGTCACAAAGGACTCATACTTACTACTTTTTATTTCAGGAAATTGGTAACTGAAAAGCCCTGGTAACAAAAGCGGAAACAATTTGCATACAAAATAATGTCGTAGAAAAAGTAAGTGTAATTTTACGAATAAGTACCTTAACATGCTGTATTCATTGTATTAGATTATTTATACCTCTTCAAAGACCCAATATACCTCTTTTAAAAAACACGCCTTCTCTTGGGACATTAAACTAAAGAAAGTAAGATCCTATATATTTTCCTCTGCTGGATGTTTATCCTACATTCTGAGAGGGTAATGAAGCAGTAATTAAGAGAAAAGGAAGGGAGCGTCACAAAACATATTTTATTTAGTAGTAGTAGTTTAGTCTTTTTAACTTTTTTATATCATTGCAAAGTGCTTATAAAATTCAACACAAAGTTTAAATGAAAAATTAACAATTTCATTGGTTCACTCGGTGCTAATTAACCAATGAAATAGATGGTTTAACGAGCACCCAGGTTTTTTTTACCCAGGTTACTCAGGTTAGTCGAATAAAGAGAAATGTAAGGCAAGCGGCCCTTTCCCTGGGCTTCAACTCTTCTTACTGATATTGTGTACAATCCTTTTGTTCATCGTTTGCAAATCAAAATGCAGATGCGTTTTCACGCGTGAGGACTAATATGGAATGCCTGTTTTCCAGTAAAAAGGGTCTCCGGATCTCTACACTCACCATACGAAACACAGCAGTGTTAAGCTGCCATTTTACGCTGGTATTCTGTAAGAGCGTGGTCCTTCCCCGGTCAAGCCGACCCATTCGTGCTACAAATATACTACTAATATAGCTGCAACATGGCTGTACTACGTATAAAAAAAAATTCAAGCAATGTCGAACACTACAAATTCTTAAGGACGCATACACGCTCAACATTTTGTTAATAAACTGAAGTGACATACGAGCATACAGTCCACCTGATGGTAAAAGGCTATGGCAGTCCATGAGCACTTGCAACCGACTTTAAATGAAGAAATTTAGTTGCATTGTCACTCATGAGGACTAAAATGAAACGCTTCACAGCCTGGAATTATACTGAAGTTACAGTGTAGTGGCGACGTAAGGGAATTCTTACCCGAATACTTCCCTTGGGTTTCGTTATATACAGGGTTATTTTGCAATAACCAGCCAATTTAGCAGAGAAAGGTCAGAATAAGTAATATAGACAAAAGGTGAAGAATAATAACTTTAAAAAAAAACAATAATTCTGTCCTTTTTATCTTTTAAATTCAAAATGCGTGGTAATGCATTATTTCAACTAATTTCACTGCGCACACAAATTTGTAAGGGTCGACCGGTATGCAAAAACGTTGTTGCCCATAAATCACATTCAGTTTGAAATAATTTCAAATAAAAGTAGAAGCCTTATTTCCTCGTATTTTAAAAAAACTGCAATAACGGTATATCAATATTTATTAGAACTTAAGTTTAAAATTTGGCTACTCTTTGAAAAATTAATCCTGTATATTATCATTGTTATTAATTAAAAGCTATGGGAAATGGTAGATATATCTTAAAACTCCAAAATATGATGGTGTCAACATCCCGTTTACGGTAGAGGTGAAGTATCTAGAATGATGACGGTAATGCTAGAAGAAAAGCTAAAATAGGACAACAAGGGATTACTTAGAATTTGCTTTTGGGCAAAGTCCAAATAATATAAATTTATAACTTGTTGAGTCAGTCGTTGTTCTACCATTTTCATTTTATAATCCTGTTCACAGCGGATCAGCAACAAAGGTACGAGACGTCTAGTACTCTGCAATCGCCTATACATTCTCACACAATCGCTTTAAAATCTATCCAATATATAAACCTAAATGTTGTGATCACTGGGATGATCGAACGGACCCATCCATTTGAATTTATAAACAAACCAACAGCCGATCCGAAGACCCATAAATATGTATATGACTGTATTTTAGGGATGAGAAAATAGAGAATATGTAATGAAAATGCTACCAGTGATCCCAAAACAGTATAGGGAATGCATTATTCACGAAACGTTTGAAAACAATAATCTAACGGCAGCTGAATACACAGTATTTATTACCTTATTCCACCAGTATAGTGGTTGTTTTGGCCTGGCAATCAGAACATAGACTTATTATTTCCCTATCTTCCAAAAAACATAAATTTACAAGTTGAAATATAGAAAAGATGAACCAAGTTTTGAAAGTTATTTACTAAAATTTGCTGGTGATTAATTTCGTGAAAATTTAAATACTTATATTTTTAAAGCCTAAACGATATATCATTCCTCAGCCTCATTGAAAGATAACTAAGACTAAGTATTACGAGAATAGAATATAATTGATACGTGAGGGTAATATGGACATCCGGTTAATATGGTCACTTTCTTATAACTCAAAAACTACAGCCTTGTTTGCATGGACGGTTCTGTGATACGATAGCTCTTCATCAGTCAATCTAAATAATAAACGGTCAAAAGGGCGCTGCTTTATCGATGCCACTTTGGCAGTTGACATTATAGTAAGTTTCATACGTGGTAGAGCCATGCTGCAGCTATATTAGTAGTATAGTTGTAGCACGAATGGATCGGCTCAACTGGGGAAGGACCACGCTCTCACAGAATACCAGCGTAAAATAGCAGCTTAACGCTGCTGTTTCGTATGGTGAATGTAGAGAACTGGAGACCCTTTTTACTGGAAATGAGGCATTCCATCGTAGTCCTCACGGGTGACAACACATCTGCATTTTGATTCGCAAACGAATCCTCGTTTCATAGACATCTAAATCTATCCAGATTTAGATGTCTATGGGCCACAGCAACCACTTACCATCAGATGGACTGTGTGCTCGTTTGTCACCCTAATCCTATAAAAAAGGTCAAAAGGGCGTTGCTTTATCTACGCCACTTCGGCAGTTGACATTATAGTAAATAGGTAATAGGTATGTTTAATGGGAGAGTGAGGAAAAACACTTACATTAGTAACTTTTGCCAAAATAAAAAAGAACATATTATCATTCCCAAAATAACATTAACTCTATTATGGTCGTATTATTGTTATGAAAACATAAATTCGTTAACACGATTGATTATTAAAGTTAAACTGACTAAAGTTCTGAGAGGATTCTAAGCCAAACAAATATCCTCCGAGTTGCCCCAATGCGTGTTAGCGAACTTCACATGTCTTTGAATGTTGAATGATTTTTTTCTTATTTCTCAGACATGCAGGTTTCTTCACGATATTTTCCTTCCCCGCCGAGCACGCGGTAAATCAGCACTTAAAAATTCAATTAACAACTTTACTAATGCCGACGGGGATCGAACCCAGGTTGCTCGCGTACTGTGAAATTTGCAGCGAGCGCTTAACTTTCAGCGATTATTATTAACTAGTGTCTAATTACGCAATATAAGTTTACCATAAAACCGCAATCACGCATACAAACGATATAACTTAAAAAAAAATAACTAATGAACCGTGTCACGACAGCCTGACTTCACCATAATGTTTTCAGAAAACTAAATTTAAAATATTTGTAGTTGTTTTCATCATAGTCATCATTACAACCCTTCACAAGTCCATTACTGAATATAAGCTTCCCCCAAGGAATACCACAAGGCACGGTCCTGAGCCACCTACATCCATCGATTTTCTGCATATTTCACCAGGTCGTCATTCCACCTGGAGAGGGTCGGCCTACACTTTGCCTACCAGTACATGGCTGCCAGACGAGAACCTTGCTTCCCAATCGGTTGTCGGTTCTTCGAGCTATATGGCCGGCGCATCGCCACTTCATCTTACTAATTCGTTGGGCTATGTCGGGCACTCTGGTTCTACTGCGGATATCCTCGTTTTTAAGTCTATCCCGCAGAGAAACCCCGAGTATAGCCCTCTCCATAGCTCGCCGAGCGACTTTGAGCTTCCTCATACGACCAGAAGTGAAATAGCACGTCTCGTCTCATCTCATCTCATCACTGGCAATACGCACTGGTTGTACAATCTCGTTTCCAATTTTTATGGAATACCTAACGAGAAGATGTGTCGTAATTTCACGAACGCTATCCAGTAGAATTGAATCCGTCGATTAACGTCTCGGTTGAAGTTGGACTTACCTAGTCGGACTATTTGTCCCAGGTAAACATATTAGTCAACAATTTCGTGCTTAGTGCTCCCAACAACTATCGGCATAGGTGTGACATGGACGTTCAACATGATCTTTGTTTTGTCCATGTTCATCTTAAGACCCATCCGTTGGGAGGCACTTCTGAGGTCATTGAGCATAGTTCTAAGGGTCTTTAGCGATTCTGCCATAAGTACTGTATGGTCGGCAAATCGAAGGTGAGTAATGTACCCTCCATTAATGTTATTGTCGTATCCTTTCCAGCCCAGTAGCTTGAAAACGTCTTCCAATGCAGCGGTCTAGGGTTTCGGGGGTATAACATCACTCTGTCTTACACCTCTTTGCAGTCAACTCAGTGCAACCTATCAGGCTGTCGTACTCTGTTTCTGTACTCGGATAGCCATCGTAGCCCTACTGTACAAATATTTAAACACTTCGATATACCCCTATCAGATATCGATATACATGTATCGAACATCGGAATACTGTCGGATAAGTAGTAGTTGTTTTAACTTTAAGTTATTTGAACTTTTTTTTATAGGATGAGGGTGACAAACGAGCACACAGTCCACCTGATGGTAAGTGGTTGCTGCGGCCCATAGATATCTACATCTATCCTCTATTACAAATCAAAATGTAGATGCGTTGTCACCCGTGAGGACTGAGATGGAATGCCTCATTTCCAGTACAAAGGGCCTCCGACCACCTGCACTCACCAAGCGAAACGCAGAGGTAAACCTCTACTTCACGCTGGTATTCTGTGAGGTCGTGGTACCACCGAGGTTCAAGCCGGCCCATCCGTGCGACAGCAAAAGCTGCCGCGTGGCTCTACCACTATTAACTTAAATTGTAATCAGCAATTTTGTTGGTGCCGGTGGGAATCGAACTCTAACTCGCGTACTGTGTAATATCACATGAGTAAAGAAACTTTACAGAGGCAAAGCTTCCAAGGAGCTGTCAAAATTTTTACCTATTTTGGTAAGGTTGGCACAGGAGAATAAAACTAAATAAACAAATCGTTTATCAGCATTTTAATAGATACTTAAGATATTTATTTTTTTATAAACTACGTATTCTAAATGTTTTACTTTTATAATTTTTGTTCTTCAACAATTAGTTGTGACTTTTAATTAAATAGTAAATTCTAAATTTAATGTAAAGTTTTTTTTTTAATAACCTACTCGCATTTCACGACAAATATAAAATATTGCACACGTTTTAATATTTCACTTCCCATATTTACAATGTTTCTTTAGACGTCAAAATATTTACGAAATTTTTGTTCAAGCAATTCAACAAACGCGATAAAATTGTCAGGAAGTATTATTAAAAACACGATTGAACATTATCTTTATTAAAATCCTTATAATGACTGAAAATAGAATCTTTTCCCATATTTATAGGTTGTACGGATCTATTAACGTACAATTTTATTTTCTCACAGTTCCAGACAACATTTTTTATAGAAATATCCCGAAACATAGACTAAACCATTTTTTCTGGTAAATCAAAAAGTAACATTGTCAGGTTGCGGTAATGGTATATTAAAACGCGATTCTTGTCTGGTTTCATAAGTAACATATCGAAATCGTATTCACATTTAGTATTTTGAGATTTCCCTAAGATATTGGTTATGAATATCTTATTGAAGGCAATACTAACTAGGTGATATGTTCGTTCCTGGCAGTTACCACCCGCCTATCTGACTTTTCCAAAGAAATTTTAGAGACAATCTTTATTGAGACGTCCTGTTAATATAAATAAATTTAATTTCTTCTGATTTAAATTCTTCATGAAGTTTTATCCAAAGCTATTTTTTTTTTTACTTAAAAATATTTATATATTTTATATTAAATTAATTCATATCTATAATATACAATACTAAAAACTATAATAAAAAAAAAAGAAGAATTAAAGAATTTATAGACACTTGAAATCCGTGAAAGTTCTGTCTGAATAAGTTCATGAAAAATATTAGCATTTCTTCTAAAAGCTCAATTTGATAACTATCGCGAAAAGCTCTTTTGCATTTATTAGGAGATCGCAGTGTACTTAAGTTTAATAAATTAAACAAATTATTAATTTAATTTACGAAATCTCTTGCGGCAACCCTGATAAGCTTTAAATCTACGTAAACCATATTTACACTTTTTTATATTTCATCTGATACAAATTATTCTTTAAAAAACAAAATTTGACACTTATTATTTTTACACAACCCTGAGTTTGAGCACTGGCCGAGCGTTGACGAGAGACGTTGGATTGTCTTATGTCGCCATTACTCGGCATATTTGTATTTCTTCTTAATTATTAGCTCGCAAAAGTTCATTGTTTAACATGGACCTCTCTCGCTAGCATTTGCCATTACCATCACGCTAGGTAGGTACATTAGCGATCGCATAATCAGACGTCTCGCACCTTTGACGTTGCTCCTTGTCGCCGGTCTAAATATATTGTTTGGCGTTTGTTATACCGCCATCTATCGGAAATCAGAGATCTATCTGGAATTACCCACAGTCGTCTGTTGCGACATCCACAGGAGGAAATTCTGTTGATGGATTTCCTTAACTCACCACTAGGCTACGTATTTAAGATTGTTAGAATATTGAATAATTAGCTAATTGTTAATTGGCCCAGGGTTTGATTAATATATTAAATCATCATCATTACAACCACTGCGCAACATAGGCCTGCGTCATAAATTACCTCATAGGTGAGATATTTGTCAAAGCTTTTTATATACTATACAAAACGACAGTAGCCTTATCGTCAAGTTTGTGGACTGTATCGGGAATGTCGTGGGTTTAAATCCGCCATTCGATAATTGTAGTGAACGACTCCTAACACATGCATTAGCGTTACTAGCGTTTTTTAAAAATATATATTGAGGTTTTAGTTTTGCACGTATGCGCATAGATTTAATCCTTAGGTGTTTTAAACATACTCGTCTTATTGAGGATAACATTTAATATTTTAATAAAGTAAACAAAAGCAGATAAAGCCTAACTTTACATCACGCGGTTCAATTTTCTATTTGACATTACAATTACAAATGTTTGAATCAAGTTGCAAACTGTTCTTGTACTTACGTGGAGTAGGTACTTATAAAATAAACAAACGTGGTTCAAGCTCCGGGGGCGGAAATATAACGATCTTTACCGGCAATGCAATTGCAACCAAAACATATCCCATGCAATCCGGATATTGCTAGACTTAATGCATTTTTAATGATTGCACTTAGAATACTATTTTATTATTGAAAATGCATTTGTAGCACAACTCCTTAAACACAAATCGTATTTGCAAAAATAACAATATTATAGGAAATGGCACTTCAGGGTATGGAACTTTTTATTCCTTCCTCTGTGGTGCTCATCCGAGGCAGATCTCAGCCATGGTTTAGTCGCTCCTGTAAAATAGCATCATGCAGCAGGAGTGCTACCATGCCTGATCTGACGCATCAAAGTCCCGGGATGTAAATACCAGCGCCCTAAAAAAGAAGTATAATTCCGCCTCCTGGTCTTTCAAAAGTGTCATTGCCAAGGCAAAGTCAGAGCACATAGGCAGAATTGGCAAGAACCTAGTTCGCATTTCTTCGAGAACCCATTCTGATCTCTCACCAAGGCTGCCCAAGGGAACTTATGTCAGCCATCTCTTCCATCTCTGCACAGGGAGGACGACTCACTGGCTCATGCCTAAAATGAGAAAGCCGATCTGGTAGGCTCTTTCTTTGCGAGGCTCTGTCTTTGCATGCAACTCGACTCTTGATTACTGAGGGAACACACCACTAGCCATCTCACGGTTTAAATGCTCCATGCTGGATGAGCGATTCACACAGCGCTCGGTTCGCAAAGCACTCCTCTGGACATAAACAAGTCGAGTGGGCCTGACAGAATCCCCCCAATTGTGCTGAGGACGTTTACTCCAGCGTTGGTACCGGTTCCAACGCGTCTATTCCGGTACTCCTACTCCCTAAGCGTAGTTCCAAAAACATGGAAGACGGTTTTCGTCCACCCGATCCTTAAAAAAGGCGACCGCTCAGATCCGTCTAACTACAGGCCTATCGCTATAACCTCTTTGTTCCCCAAAATAATAGAATCCATTATAATCTTCCAAATCATGCTGATTAGTGACCGTTGGGGTCGATCAGCTAGTGATCTTCTGGTCTACTTGACTCATAGGTGGCAGTGGAGTCCAAGGCCTTCGATCGGATTTCGCACAAAGAGCTTCTTTCGAAGCTCCCTTCCTATGGGCTTCCGGAGAAATTGTGCAATTGGATCACCAGCTTGCTTGCAGATTAGAGGTCAAGGTTATCAAGGTGGTTGTAGACGGTGCATGCTCTAATTACAATCCTATTAACGCTGGTGTTACACAAGGCTGCGCGCTATCACCAACGCTGTTACGAACCGTTAAAATTCATTGCTATGCAGATGACAGCACTGGTGATGCTCTATACACCGGCTGTGCCAATATTTCCCGGGAAAACGTCGTCGAGTACCGGAACAAACATATTTCTCAAGTCGAGTTTTTGCTGAACACAGTCTCGAATTGGGGGCGACTAAATCTAGTCCAGTTTAATACTCAGAAGACACAAGTTTGCGCGTTTACCGCTAAAAAGAACCCCTTTGTCGTATCTCCTCAGTTTCAAGGCACTACCCTTCTTGCCTCAGCCAGTATCGGAATGCTCGGAGTCGACATATCGAGGGACGTGTAGTTTCATGGTCACTTGGAAAAGAAGGCCAGATTGGTCTCTAAAAAGCTTGGCATGCTCAGCAGAGCCGGAGAGTATTTCATGCCGGCACACCGCCTGCAACTTAACAAGATGCAGGTTCGGCCTCACAATACTGTTCCTATCTCTGGGCAGGGGCTCCTCAGTGCCAGCTCCTTCCACTTGACCGCATCCAGCGCAGAGCGGCTCGAATCGTCGACGACCGAGTCCTTTCCGATCGGCTCAATTCATTGGCACTGCGAAGAGATGTTGCATCCGTTTGCATTTTCTTTAGCATCTACCACGGGGAGTGCTCTGAGAAATTGTTCGGATTAATCCCAGCCGCCTAATTTCACAAACGCACATCGCTGCAAACCTCCCGATACCATCTATACCAACTGTGAAATAGTTTACCATCGGCAATTTATTCTTCCTTTCTTCTTCGACCTTCAAGAAAAGAGCTTATTTATTTCTAAAAGGCCGGCAACGCACCTGCAATTCCCCAGGTTTTGCAGTTGTTCATGGGCGGCGATAGTCACTTACCATCAGGTGATCCGTATGCTCGTTTGACCCCTCTCCTATAAAAAAAAATGTCTGGAAATGGGTAAAAACGTGTGATTATATTCATGCATACTTACATATATTAGATACATACAGGTTCAGTTAATATTAAACGTATCAAAAATGTATATATGTGTAATTAGGTCTTCTGACCTCATCAATATTCCATTTGGCGTAGTAAAAAGTATTGTGAAACTAAAAGTGAATTTATTATTTATTTTTTGTTTTAAAACTACAAAGTCGATTTTAAAGGAAACTTAACTAGATGTTTAATATGCTATTAAGATGGAATAGATTGATTTATGGACGATATTATAGAACGTATTAAACATAAAAACAGACGAAGGGACATCCTTTTAAAAACAGTAGAACTGGACTCTGTAGACCACAAAACATTAAGATTTTATTTTTAATTTAAATTAGACTGTAAATAATAGCACCTATTACACGAACATCCAAATGGAAAGAAAACTCCTTTCTTTCTGTTATCTAAACTTATAACGTAATAAATATATCGCTGAACCGAATCTGCTATAATTAAAGAATTTAGTGAGCCTGTCTTGCACATCCCTGTATTCCCAGTGATCAAATGAGTTAAATTAGTTTTATTCAATGTATAGTATTCACGTACTAGTAAATAAGAAATAATTAGTATCGACATAACTTTAATAACTCAATGAGATGTTATAATATGGAGTCCCTCGACGATCACATCTTGAGCTTCACGTCACAGAACCCCAAATATGGGGAACGATAAATAAAGAAAGAAAACAATTACTGTAAATAATAAATTGATGTTGCGTCAAATTGAAAGGATATGGAAAGTTTTGTACAAACCACAACATAAATATTTGGGGTGGATACGTTGTATTAAATTGGGGTTCGATTCATAATAATATTATAATATTCTTTATTACTCCGTAATTCGACCCCGAAAAGAGGCACGTACATGATGCTAAAAATAGATTCAAATAAATAACTTAGTTATTAATTCGATTTATATCATCGTTTGAATATGAAAATGATGATTTTGTACCTCTTGTAATATAATTCTAAAGGAAATATTTGAAAAATACTACCCAATAACACAAATTATTGTATTTCGGGTTTAGTTGTCTAGCGTTTTTCGATTTTATTTTTCGAAAATTTTTGAACATTTCTCAAGAGATTCGAGTCTTGACAGAAAAATGTTCACACAAACATAATTGGAACGAAGTTCCTTATCGCACGGTCCATCTCCCTCGCACTTTTTCTTACCTTGCCATAAAAGAAATATTATTTTAAATGACGCTTCATTTGAATACACGCTAGTAATTCATTTATTTGTATTTGTTAATCAATAATATAATACGTTTATCAATAATAATATACCAAGAAAGGAATTTCGTTCCAACCGAGTGTTCAACGACACTCACGCATGTTTTTATTGTGTGAATATTTATGTAGCTAATTTTGGCCACAGTATGGCAATGTTATGCCATACTGTGGTCAAAATTAGCTACGGAAACTTTAGCATTCATAATAAATATTCTTTTCATAAGTCATAAAATACGTACATGCATTTTTGGAAATTATTGTGCACAATAACAAAACCATACCATAATGTGGTCAATATTGGCCAAGGCCATATTAAAATTCTCCTCATATCCCATATAAACAACATTATGAGGTATGAGACGAAGGTATTTCAAAACACATATATACTTGTTTGAATATTTGTAAACTATAAAATCGCCATACGGTGGTCAAAATTGGTCATGGGAACATTAGCAATCTATGTCATCTGCGTCAAAAAAAAAACACACTGCTGGACGTAGATCTCATCCAAATTAAGCACTTTTTTGTACAGATATTTATAATAAAAAAAACATTTAATATATTATTTTTATTAACATTATGTTAGAGTATTAGGTAATAGAATAATAAATTTTTGATTATAAGAAACACTTATTGAAAGTCAAGTTTTTCCTTATATGCCAGCAAAAGTTTTCTGTCTTGGGAAGACCCAGTAGGACGCCCAGCGGGACTAGATTTCCAAAGTAATAGTTTGCAATAACATAAGTTGAACAATTTTCAAAGCAATATTTTTGAAACAGCTTAGCAACGGTCACCTCAATCCCAGGGGTTATAATCAACTAAGTATTATTTAAAAGTATAGTAACAATTTTTATACAGTCTTTATTTAATAAAGAAATTGTCTCTTAGTGCTACATAGGCATTGCTAGAGAGCCGTGGTAGCTCAAGGGCTAAGTGCTCGCTGTAAATTTTACGGGTTTGATTCCTGCCGGCACTAATGAAATTATTAATTTCAAATTTCCAGTGCTCATTTACAACGTGCTCGGCGGTGAAGGAAAACATTGTGACGAAATCTGGACTGCTCGTGTGTATGTATTTGCTAACCCGTGAACTATCAAACTTTTTTTCTTGTAAATTATTTTCTTTTTTTATAAAATATCTGCCTACTGTAATGGATATTTTATGGAAATTTATCAAGGAGAACCCGTGATATGGGGTCCTAGAAATCAGTTCATCATCATCATCATCAACATTACAGCTCTTCACAAGTCCACTGCTGAACATAGGCCTCCCCCAAAAAATGCCACAAGGCACGGACCTGAGCCATCTGCATCCATCAACTTCCTGCATGTATTACCAGGTCGTCGTTCCATCTAGTGGGGTTAGCGTTCCATACCCAACAAATAAAAATTTGTGAGTCTATAAATATTAAGTAGATAAAGTCGTGGCAACGAGACGCACATCATCCATGTTTAATAGGTCTACGTTGAATGAATATAGACGAATATGTGTATATATTTCTGCGACGTACTCGGCGAGTTGCTCGTGCCGGTAATGTAAACGTGTCATTACGAAAGCCGCCTGGAAAAAGTCGATTCAGGCCCACGCTCGCTAGAATACAAACGTGGAATAGCAGCATGTTGCTGCTATATTATGAGGGATGAGGACCGAATACCTTTCTTAAGGGGTATCGAAGCATTCCATCCTAGTTGACGGCTGACAACGATAATCTTCATCTTTATTCTTAATCGAAAAGTAGGTGTATATGGAGCACAGCATTTAATTACCATCTGGTAGACAGTGTGCTTGTGCAGTGTTACAGTTGCCGTGTAGTGGCGGTTAACAATATCCACTACCCCATATCTTCCCGTGGGTGTCGTAAAAGGTGACAGTGGGAAACAGGCAGGAGATGGGCAGCAGCATGTTCCTGTAAAGATTAAAAGTGTGTCGACGAGGGTTGCGTACCTTATATTCAGAATCACCAAACGGTATTCTCTGAAGTTCATACAGGTTTACGCACTAACCTCGGCACATCCCGATGAGGAGGTGGAAGAAATGTATGAGGATATCTCTAGAGCCATGCATTCCTCCAAAACCCACTATACGGTGTTAATGAGAGACTTCAATGCAAAACTAGGCACAAAAGAGAAGGCGAAAAATGAGATTGACTTCATTATGAAGACCAGATGACAACTGTTCAGTGACGTCTCCGTGATCGCGAGGGTGAAAACTGGTAGCAATCACCGAATTGTAAGGGGCACACTGAACCTAAACGTTAAGTTCGAGAGGTCTCGTTTAATGAAGTCAACGCTCCGTCCCCCTCGTGCTCTATTCTTAAGTGCCGAAACCTTTCAGCTCGAGTTACAAAACCGTTTTCAGTGCCTAAAAGACTGCAATGAAGTGGACGATATGAATGACAAGCTCGTGAAAACTGTCCATGCAGTCGGAGCTAAGTTCTGCAAGACCCGCCACAGAAGAACACAAAAACTCTCCGATCACACTCTTTAATGTCATAGCTGTTAGACGGGGACGGGAGATGAAGCTATATTATTCAATAGATTTGATAGCATACAGGCAACTGAACAGACAGATTTCCAAATACATGCGGCGGGACTTACGCACTTTCAATACAGCTTGTATTGAAGATGCGATCAAGCGGAACCAAGGTTCCAAAGTCTTTGTCAGGGATCTGTCTGCCAGAAAGAGCCAACTGTCGTAGCTGAAGACCGACTGTGGCGGCATCGTTTCCGGGACTGATTTTGAGTGAGATTGAGAGGTTCTATGTACAGCTGTACACGTCATCGTTAGAGCCACACGCAAGTGTGGAAAACGATCTAAGAGCGATTCTTATCCGACACTATTCCGACGATATCCCGGACGTCAGTCTGAGCAAGATTAGAATTGCTCTCCAGCACCTTAAAAACGGCAGGGCCCCAGGTGAGGATGGAATTTACAGCGGAGCTTTTGAAAGCAGGCGGAAAACCGGTATTTGAAGTCTTTCAGAAACTCTTTAATTCCATCCTCCATGGTGGCACTACTCCGGAGGCGTGGAGCAGAAGTGCGGTGGTCTTGTTCTTCAAGAAAGGCGACGACGTTCTCTTGAAGAACTACAGACATATTTCCCTTCTGAGCCGCGCCTACGTGCTGTTTTCGAGAATCATTATGAGTTGTCTCGCATCTAGACTTGACGACCTCCAGCCTCCTGAACAAGCCGGTTTCCGATAAGGCTTTAGTACCATAGACCACATACACACCGTTCGGCAAATTGTACAGAAGACAGAGGAGTATAATCTGCCACTTTGCCTTGCGTATGTGGACTATGAGAAAGCCTTTGGTTCCGCGAAATTTGGACGGTGCTGCAGTCCCTTCAGCGGTGCCAAGTTGACTGTCGGTATATCGAAGTGCTGAAGTGTTTGTACAGTAGGGCTATGATGGCTATCCGAGTACAGAATAAGAGTACGAAACCTATCCAACCGCAGAGAGGCGTAAGACAGGGTGACGTTATATCCCCGAAACTCTTCATTCTGAAACTTTGCATTGGAAGACGTTTTCAAGCTACTGGACTGGAAAGGATACGATATTAATATCAATGGCGAGTACATCACTAACCTTCATTTTGCCGACGATATAATCCTTATGGCAGAATCGCTGGAGGACCTATGCACTATGCTCAATGACCTCTATAGTGTCTCCCAACGGATAGGTCTTAAGATGAATATGGACCTATGCTGGTAGTTGTTGGAAGCACTAAACTCGAAGTTGTTGACGAGTATGTTTACCTGGGATAAATAGTCCGACTAAGTAAGTCCAACTTCGACCGAGATGTCAATCGACGGATTCAACTCGGCTGGGCAGCGTTCGGGAAACTACAACACATCTTCTCGTTAGACATACCTCAAAACCTGAAAACGAAATTGTACAACCAGTGCATGTAGCCAGTGATGACTTAGGGATCTGATACGTGGTTCTTCACTGCTGGCCGTATGAGAAAGCTCAAGGTCGCTCAGCGAACTATGGAGAGGGCGCTGCTCGGGGTTTCTCTGCGTGATAAACTTAGAAATGAGGATATCCGCAGTAGAACCAGAGTAACCGACAAAGCCCAACGGATTAGTAAACTGAAGTGACAGTGGGTCGGACATATAGCTCGAAGAACCGACAACCGATCCTCCGGGGAAGAAAGATCCTCGAGTGGCAGCCTCGTACCGGTAGGCAAAGTGTAGGGCTACCCCCCACTAGATGGAGTGACGACCTGGTAAGACATGCAGGAAGTCGATGGATACAGGGGGCTCAGGACCGTGCTTTGTGGCATTCCTTTGGGGAGACCTATGTTCATCAGTGGACTTATGAAAGGCTGTAATGATGAAGGCAGTGTGCTTATTTGATACCCTAGCTTTTATAAAGAAGACAAACCTTGAATATTTTCTGACGTAAAAGTATCCGTACATGAGCCATATTAATGAAATACTATGTAGAGAGAGTTCCCGGAATTAATAGACTGTGCTAGTTCCTAGTATTTACAGAATGAATTTTTACTATTTGATAGGAATTTTTTACTAGTAGATAGGAACACTTTTCTGTCTGCGAGTCCGTGTGGATAGTACAATCTTACCTATTTCTGCCACCAAATAACAGTGTCTGCACTGCTGTTTTCCGAACTAATAATGATAGAGAGCCAGTCTAATAACAAGCGCTGAGATATTGAGTTATATGTACTACGTACAGAGAAGTCATTCCGAACATTGACTATGTTCAACTGAATTGTACTGCAATCCATACAAACTAAATATTGCGTAAATTGAAGATTTGTGAATTCCATAAAATAATTATTATAACATTTTATTTAAAAATATGTTTGTTTAGATTAAATTAAGATATTTTATATTAAATTCTTATATTTATTTTATATTAATATCTTATTTTATATTAAATTAAAGTCTTCGCTCATGCGCGACTATTACTACCGCGCATGAGCGAAGACATAGAGTAGGACACAATTTTTGTTCGGAATGGCTTCTCTAGTACGTAGTACATATAACTCAATGCGCTGACGCATTTCATCTTAGTTCTCAGAGGTAAAAACACATTTTTCTAAGTGGTAGAGTCACGTTACAGCTATATTATGGTTGTAGCACGAATGGGTCGGCTCGACCGGGAAAGGACTACGCTTTTACAGAATAACAACGTAAAATAGCAGCTTAATGTTGCTGTGTTTCGTATAGTAAGTGTAGAGAACCGGATACCATTTTCAGTCAATTTATTTTAGAATATTTTCATTGTCACCTTTGATTCCTAATTGAGGATAAATGTAGATATCTATGGGCCACTGCATCCACTTATCATCAGGTGGAATATGTGCTCATTCGTTTCCTTTATTCTATAAAAACGCATATGTAGCCTTCCTTTTTGAAGTTGGCTTCAGTTGTCTATGGACTACAGTAGCCACTTACCATCAAATGTAATAATTTTATAACTTTATGTAAATATATAATATATAAAATATATATAAAATAATAAAATGTAATAACTTTAGTTTTAAAACAAAATATATTCATAACTTGAAAAACTATTTCAACTTAGCAATTTATATTGTATTGCCGATACCGATGCCGATGCCGTATTTCAACAAATTAAAAGGCACTCACTTGTCATCACTTTTGCCTATTCGATGATGTAAAATATATGATATACTCGTAAGACCAAAAAGTTTTGATGAAATATGAAATTTAACAAGAACACACAACTAAGTATACACTTAGTAGCAGAACCCATAACGCAGTAATCAAATGCAGCATCCACTCAGTCAAAGAGCTACTCCTGTATAATTAAATATATTTACATATGTACATAATCAACTGTACAATAACAGAACATTCAGGAAAACGTTTTTATATAATATTTCCCGGTACGCTTTTTAAAATATATAATTTTAACCCCTAGAGCATAAGTGTAGAAACACAATTACCTCCCCTATTGAACAATATCGAGGGGTATATTTTATGGCTTCGATAGTTTTTATTTTTATTTCTACTGAATGTGGGTTGCTTACTAAGTGTAAGAATAATGCAAGTATTTGTTACGTAAGAAACGATTGTAGAAATGCTTAGACTTCACCTTTTATTTTTTACATCTAAGACTAACAAAGAAAAAAAAGGAGCGCTGCGTACATTTCAAGTGACACAAAAACATATGAGAAACCATGCTCAACTTATCTTATTGTAAGAACATACACTCATATGCACATTTGCATCTTAAATCATATGCAACCAGCAACATTATTTTAGGTGCATATGTGCACGTTCTGCAGTGAGGTTTTACGCTGATAAAGAAAGAAAGAAAAAACACATGTAGGTAAGTGCCTGTAGAGAATACCAGAGACCCTTTTTACTGGAAAAGAGGCATTCCATCTTAGTCCTCACGGGTGACAACGCATGTGCATTTTGATTCTTTATTGAGGATAGATGTTGATGATGACGACGCTGGAGGACGTGGGTTTGAATCCCGCACGAAACAAGTATTTGTATGGCCTACGAATTATTGTTTCGGATCTGGTTGTTTGTACTTGTACACGTTTGCAAATTGGTCCACGATACACATGAAAATCCTAGTTGGGTGGAAAAGTTTTACATTTGAAAAAAAACAGGAGAATAGCAGCAGCGTCTTCCTAATAACAACTAAAAAATTAAAAAAAAACTGCTAAGAACTATGTTCTCCTTCTATTCCACAATGTCCACTTGGGCTAGTACAATGTTTACTTAGCTGTTATAATAGCGGTGGGCCGTGTATGGGCGATGTGAGAATATTTACTACCGCATATCGTTCCGTGAGTGTCATAAGAGGCGACAGAAGGAACCAAACCAGAAGATAGGCAGAGCAGTATCTTCCTAATAACAACTTAAAAAATTTAAAAAAAAACTGCGCTTTCCAAGCCAAACATGGCAAATATGACAAGTATCTCCCCAATAAGAGACAATATATATATATATACCTAATCTATCAGTTATGACTTTGATAGGTTGTACTGAAAAATGAATATAAATAGTGCCGCCATTTATTACGGGTAAGAGGTAGGTAATGCATTTTTTAAATATTACAAGTTAAAACTTAGCTATCCTTCCTGATGTAAGTGGTGATGTTGCCGAAGATGGCAAAGTGCGCTGACTTAGCTTAATAAAAGATTATTCACAGATGATTTAGAGTGTTTCTTTGTTCTAATGCTAAATATGGGTATAGATCATTCCAAAAACTAGCCAGAAATGTCTAACTTAAAAAATTTACCTATACTAACCCCGCTTGGCAGTTGGATTTTGTTTGTACAAAGTAAAGGTTATAAGCGCATAGTTCATCCGATTTTTATTAATTGCACGCCGCATAACGCAAAGCGTTTGAGGTAGTGCTTTTCTCCCGACACGTCAAGTTCAAGCAATTTTGTGGTCTTAAAATGCCTCTATCACAACCATATTGCACTTATACGGTAATACGAGTAGCCGTATATAATCCGATATAGCCGATAATAAAACACTAATCAATCCATCCATCTTATATTTGCTAAAAATTTTATATTCCTACTTTGAAAAAAAAGGGGTTTGAAAGTTTTTTACGTGGATGTCCGGATACATGTACGCTGATTTTGTATGTAGTCACGACAACTCCCGAAAACATTGACCTTTTGAGACCGATTTTTTTTATTAGCTTCAGTATTACATCAACAGGTCCACGAAATTAAATGAAACTCTCATGAGGCCTGCACTTTTTGACTTTCCTAATCTTTAAGCATAGGCTTGACTACAATTCCGCCTCCTCGTAAGTAATGATGAACCCCTAGAAGGTAAATCAAACTGTTTAGCATAACAAAAGTCGATTCACTATTGTCTTGATTGTAATCGGACGGAAAGGCAGACGCCGGTAGATAATTTCACTCTTTTGCTGTACGCATCACAATAGACGAAGTAAACCACTTAATTCGAATTTATGGAATATTCTCGATATTTCACGAATTTGCATACAAAGAGGTAAAGACCCGCCGACCGCCTGGTAGTGTAATGGTGGAAAGAGGAGGGAGGAATTAAAGCATGTTATTCCTGCGCACACTCTAAATATATCCTATAAAATACTTAGAGGCTGGCTACTCTGCTCCTGTACTTGAGGCTTTCAAGATTGGTCTCCGATGATAATAAAGATTTTACTTTGCTGGACTTTTGATAGGTTCTAACGGAACGGAACGGAACGGAAATCTTAATCTATAGGTACACACAAATAAATAAAATTGTAGTGTCAGTTTGTAATGTCAAAATAACAGCTTTTTCTTTTACTAAATGCATATGGAAAGTATATACGGTATTTATAACAAAAAATAATTTATAAAATTTTTGTTTGTCTATCTGTCTATTTGTCTCGCCTAATCTCCGAAATGGCTGGACCGATTGTGACGGAACCTTTACTGACAGATAGTAAATGTTAAAAGGAGTAACTTAGGCTTTTATTTTAGATTAAGATACAAAGTCTATGTTTTAGATAAAGAATCAGAGTTCCGCGTAAAAAAAACCCATGAAATCCCATCGTAATAAAATCCACGCGGATGAAGTCGCGAAGAACAGCTATAAAAATGCATAGTAAATAGTATTGAATTTAAATCGTAGATTATAATTTGATAATATAACTATAATCACACAATTTATAGACAAGGAAACAGATGCAAGAACTCCTGGATTCTTCCATTAAGGACCCGTAGGGCCAAATCACTGGAAAACCCAATCATGCGAGTGAACATTTGATAAACGTTTTATGTAAGTATTTCATAGCTAATCAAGTGAGTAAAGAAATTCATAAAGTACTCGTAACATTCTAAATACGTCCCACCGTTTGACACAGGCTACTCGTTTCGGAAATAGTTACGATGTTTTTTTATAGTATGAGGAGGAGGATAAACGAGCACACAGTCCACCTGATGGTAAGTGGATGCTGTGGCCCATAGACATCTACATTTATCCTCGATTAAGAATCAAAATGCAGATGCGTTGTCGCCCCTGAGGACTAAGATGAATTCCAGTAAAAAGAGCCTCCGGTTCTCTACACTCACCACACGAAACACAGCAGCCTTAAACTGCTATTTTACGCTGATATTATGTGAGGGTTCTTCGAGCTATGTGGGATGAATGTGAAAATATAAAAATGTATGTAAAAAATATAAAAATATATGAAAATTCCGACAATCGATGGGTAAAAAGTACTCGAGTGGCGGCCTCGTACCGGCGGACGAAGTGTAGGACGTCCCCCCACTAGATGGAGTGACGACCTGGTAAGACATGCAGGAAGTCGATGGATGCAGGTGGCTCAGGACCGTGCTTTGTGGCATTCCTTGGGGGAGGCCTATGTTCAGCAGTGGACTTGTGAAGGGCTGTGATGATGATGATGATGAATTAATCCGGTTAAAAACTTAATGATAGCAAATATTTGTGCAAAAACCCAAACTACTGGTTGTCCGGTTTAGGAGTGTTTCGTGTAGGTAACAGTTTAAAACGAATGCAAGATACATGAGAAATTATTGGAATGGAAGTACGATTAAAAAAATATCGTAATAATTGATTTTATCCCTGGGGTGACCCTGGTAAAACATGCAGGTAGACGATGGATGCAGGTGACTCAGAACCGTGTTTTGTGGCATTCATTGGAGGAGCCCTATGTTCAGCAGATGACTTGTGAAGGGTTGTAATGATGATGATGATGATTATGTGAGGGAGTGGTCTTACCCCAATCGAGCCGACCCATTCGTTCTACAAATAATATAATGGTGTATGATATCCAAAAACGCGGCGTTTATTGGTATACAAGTTGTCTGAAGAATCCCTGGATTATATTTAACCAGTCATGAAGGCTTCCATCCATGTAATGTTGAATATCATCACTGAACACGGTACATCAGCACTTATAATTGTGATTAGAAAGTCAATCAACGAAAGACACACCACTGACGACAACACGACACTTGTTTCGTCATGTTGTCGTCAGTGGTGTGTCTTTCCTAGTGTAGTGGTGTTGGGAGTAGTGGTGCTGGAATTAGTGGTGATGGGGATAGTGCACGTAATTGAGGGTGGGCGGGAGGTGCTCTTCAAACTAGGTACGACACATCATTTTATTTTATCAAGCGGATGTACATACGCGAGGTAATTTTTTACCTACTTTAATATAATGGATTCCCGCAAAGTAACGCCTAATTCTATTAATTTAATATATGGCAATTTTAAAATCGTTCGTAGTCTACCACGCTTCTTGATAATTCTGTTGTTCCTTTCAGGTTACTTTTAGTGTGATCTTGATGGACAAACAGAGATCATTCAATCTGCAAGATCGATACCACCCATATTCTGATAATATTCTTTTATCACTTCTGGTCTTAACAGATGTATATAACGTTTCCGTCGTTTATCCCATCGTTTGCATATATTCGTTTTACTGCTGGCACAGCATGTGAATATCAGGTTTATTATCTAGCCATCTTTTAATGGCAATTCGATTATTATCATAGACTTTGTTTAGACAAGCAACTTCAGATGCGCCACGATTTTTTTTAATGAAGCAATCGGTAGATGTCAATGATGAGTCTTTGAAAACGATTTTTCGTAATAGTTCCTGTCGCGTTGAATCCTTTTTTATTTATTATTCTATCAGCTTAATAGAAGAGAAGTATCTGTCAAAAAAAAGATAGTGTCCAGGAACCAATGCTTCCGTAATTTTCAGAACAGCAGCTTCTCCTAAGATGAAACCTTGTTCTCTGTAGCTTTCAAATGTTATCTCACCTACATATGCGGTCATATCACAAATAAGGTCACATGAATTCGCAAGAACAAATATTTTTAAACCGAAGGGATTAGGTTTATTAGGACAATATTTTCTAATACCGCAATGTCCTGAAAAGGGCACAATCATTTCATCAATTGATAGCTTTTCTGCCTTTTTCTGAATGTGAAAACCCGTGGCAATTCGATCGAAAAGTAGTCTTACCATCCATATGCGGTCTTGAGCCCGCTGTTCTTTTGTTACATGATCATCATACGCAACCTTTAACGTACGTATTAGAAAAAAAATCTATCTCGAGTCATCGAATTAGCAGTTAAAGGAATACGCCATAAGCTTTCCCAGTACATTTTTATTTGCGGATGATTGATGCTCAACATAACCATATACAGGGTATTTTTGGAACGCTCCCGAAAACTTAGACAGGCGACAGCACCAAGTATACCTTTGATCATGGGTCACAAATAAATTTGATCCTGATGAAAAAAAAATCATATTTTTACAACGTTTTATTAGATTTATTCACGCGCCATCATGTTAGTACAGCTAAATGAAACGATAATTTCATAAAAAAAATCATGAAAATACTGAAACCTAAAACCAGCAGTGGAATAACTGAATTCATATCAGCTGATTAAAGGTCAATGTACGCGCGAACGCAAATTCGCGCGGTCCGCAACTAGCGGGCTATACCACAATACCTAATAATTTACAACACTTGTCTAAATACCTAACTTATCTACTTAACATACTATTTTGCCACTGTACTTGTCTCCACGTAGCCATTTTAATCCGAATTTACAGGTTAAATAACCCAAATAACTGGTTCGATTTCCCGCTAATAACAAAATACATAAATGAAATGTAACCAAGGTTAGAGTCATGCGTTTTTATTCATCGTGTAGGTATGTTTATTATTCTCATGTATTCAGTTATGTATGTATTCAGATTAGTTCAGTACTAAATTATTTAAAAAAATTAGTTATGAAACAGCTTACCGCTCTAAATCCTCCGTGGTCTTATGAGATGCGGCTCAAATTGTGCTCCATTCATTTCAAGGCAGATTTAGGCTCGGTGTTGCGTCTCCTCATGGAGGCGGGGCATCATCGTGTGATCTTCGACACAGTCCGTACGTAGTTTGTCGAAAACATCCACGATCCTTTTGTAGTTTCGTCAGCACTATCACACTCACGATTAAAAACCCTTTCTTTCACATACCCCACAGAAAGAAGTCTAACGGGGTCAGATCTGGTGCGCGAGGTGGCCAAGCGTGTGGTCCTAGTCCGCCAAATCCAGCAATCATCAAATAGCTCATTGAGGCGCTCACGGACGAACCTCACATGTGGAGGGGCACCATTATACTGGAACCATGTGCGGCGATATTCAGCCAACGATAGGTCGTCTAAAATGTCTGTCAACTGTTCATTTATAAAGTTTAGGTATCGCTGTCCGTTCAGTCGCTGTGGCAGAAACACTGGTCCCAGTATGCGATCCTTAAATAAACCTGCCCATACGTTAACCGACCATCGGGTTTGGTGCCCGGTTTGTCGAACAGCGTGCGGGATAACCTCTGAATACACGTGTGTATTTCTTCGGTTCCACAGGCCGTTTCTGGTAAATGTCGACTCATCCGTTCAGATAATGTGCTCAATGGAACCAGCCACACGTTGTTGCTGGTATAATAACCAACGGCAGAAAACTCGTCGGCGGTCGTGATCGCCGGGAACTAAAGCTTGCACTTTGTGCAATTTGTATGGGCGCATTCGGTTACGCTTCAACACTTTGTGCACTGCACAGTATGACACACTTGTTCCATCCCGACGTCTTAACAATTTATTTAGCGATACTTCGTGTACCTAGGTTCGGATACATAACATGTTGTCGTATTCACAATCACTATAAACGTACGCGTTAAGCATTATTAAAACAAAAAACGTAACAACAAGTAACAAAATCAACACGGAACTGTTTCAAAAACTACAATTAAACTGAAACCTACTGCGTCACAGCGTGATGCGACACGAGTCGGGCGGGTTACATTATTTCGCACCGAGCTAGCAGGTCGAGTGGAGGGAGGTTACAGTCGCGTTCTAAGGTACTACATGGTATTGGGATATTGTTTTATAATATTATAGTAAGTAATTAATTGTTTTATTGTAGAATCATAATAGGTGCCTTACTTGGAATTAAAAATGGATAATGTTTACTTGAGCATTATTTGTTATTTATATCGTAAAATATAAAGTAGTTTGTAACAAGAAAACTTAAGGTAAGGGTGGCACGCCGTCCATTATGTCGTCTTGGGTCACATGGAAGCCAGATTTTGAAGGTGTGTTGGTGTTACTGGATGCTACTTCATCATCACTTTCATCTTCGCTTGAGCTTCCGTCATCAGGTCGATCACATAGTAATTTTTTCGGTATTCTTCCTCAACACTTTTAAATTTACTGCACAATTTTCCCCATTCACCTTCTCCTATCATATTTACCTTTTCGTTCACTAGTTTAGTCATAAAACAATAGATATAAATAATTTTTCTTTCCTTCCTTTTTAAAACATCGTCGCGAGTCGCAAAGTAAGCTGTGTATACGACTGTATTTTTGGAGCGAACAAAGCGCGGGAACCAATAGCATGCAGGCACAGTAATACTGGCGGATTGTTCCCCCGTCGCGTCCCCTTCGTACCAATATGTGATAAATCGCTGTGCCCAAGTTCAAGGCCAAAGTTCTTTTTTCACCGTTCGCGCGTACATTAACCTCCATTAGTCAAGTGATATCAATTCAGTTTTCACTGCTGGTTTTATGTTTCAGTATTTTCATGATTTTTTTTTATGAAATTATCGTTTCATTTAGTTGTACTAACATGATGGCGCGTGAATAACGCTAATAAAACGTTGTAAAAATATGATTTTTTTTTTCATCAGGATCAAATTTATTTGTGACCCATGATCAAAGGTATACTTGGTGCTGTCGCCTGTCTTAGTTTTCGGGAGCGTTCCAAAAATACCCTGAATATCTCAATCAATACTTTTAACTCACGAACCTTTAAATCTATATTTTTTTGGGTAAGTAAAACAGATGTTTGATTTGTGGCCCTAATCATTAGATCAAAAATTTCATTATCTAAATAATCATTTAAAAACTGAAACCATTCCCACTCTTCTAGTTCTCTATGAATATAATTTGGACTTTGCAAATGTGTCACAAATTGATTAAAATCTGCTACGGAATTTATCGCTGACAGAACAGACGCTTCGCCTTCAGATTCAGTACTCTGCCTCTTGTCTCTCTGCTGTGTATTGCTCATCCTCTTATTATTCTTTTTGATACCCACTGTGTAGCCCTACGTTCTGTGATACTACTAGCAATAGACATTGCTGGAGATTGTGGGTGGTCAAAATGATCAGATAATATATAATCTTCATAGTCTGAATCAGAACTACTGGATATCAACCTATTTTGTCAATTTAGCTCTAAGTATGGGTGATATGATGGATCGTTATCCGGATCAGCACTAAAATCTCCGTCGGCTGCATTAAAAACTACAAAAATTTCACTGTCATTCATAGCTGTAAAAAAATTGCTATACGGAACGAATGGGTCAAATAGGGTACATCGATGATAATAATTAGAACATAGATCACAACATAAATATCCGATAAAAGTTAATGTATTTGTAAGTTGTTATCTGACGTAAGTACATACAAAATGGTCAAAATAGACCTTACAACTAATGCATTTAAAATAACTATCGACTTAATAAATAAATATTCTGAAAAAATAAATCTAGACGTGAATTCGCCAATACCATTATGTGTCAAATCACCGAGGTTACCGAAAATATACAAACCAAACGCTCCACTACGTCTCATAGTAAGCCAGATCGATTCACCATCTTATAAGTTAGCTCAACACTTGGAAAAAATATTGCCACCACTGAGAGGAAACACACACAAAGGATTCATACCATTTTGTTAGTGAGATAAAAGACGTACATAAAAGAGACGTACTGACAATGAAACTATGGTCAGTTTTGATGTTCAGTCACTATTCACATTCTTACCTATTGAAGACTGCATCTCAATTGTAACTAGAAAGCTAGAAGATAACAACATGCCTACAGAATATGCAGTATTCCTCAAACACTGCCACACATCTAGCTATCTATTGTGGAAGGAAGAGTACTACAAGCTTGTAGAAGGTGTGGCGATGGGCTCACCTGTATCGACCGTAGTCGCCGATATATTCAATGAGGACTTTGAGGAGAAAGCCCTTCTTACTGCTCCTGTAAATCCAAGATTCTACAAGCGGTACGTAGACGATACTTTCACAATTTTACCATCTGACAAAGTAACTGCAATTTTAGACCACCCTAATTCCATAAACTATACAATACAATTCACAATAGACTTAGAAGCAAACAATTCTTTACCTTTCCGTTGTAGTCATCCGAAATCCTGATAACACTATTGGTCACACTGTGTATAGGAAAAAGACTCATAGCAACCGATATTTAAATGGTGAATCGCTACATCATCCATCACAGTTAGCTACCGTGGGAAAATCTTTGTTTCAGAGAGCACGAGGGATCTGTGACAGAAAACATCTGGCTGCCAAGCTTCAGCACGTCGAGCAAGTATTGCAAGACAACAAGCTCAAGACCCAAGTCCCACGCCTACGTTACAGTGACCGAGTGAAGCCAGCCACAGTCGAGCGTGTGCCTGCTATACTACCGTATGTCAGAGGAACCAGAGACAATGTTGGCTACACCTTGAAGCGAGCTTCCATTAAAACACACTTCAAGTCGCCGAAGAAGATTAGTGAATTTTTACCATACGTCAAGTGTCATTTCCCTTTCCAAGATGCAGGTATGTACAAGATGGATTGTCAATGTAGTCTCTCTTATATAGGAAAAACAAAAATATCTAGAAAAACCCGCGTGAAAGAACATATAGCTGACTTGAAGCACCGACGTTCCGGGATGTCTGCAGCATGTGAACATGTTCAAGATCGTACCCACCATTACATTAAATTTGATAGACCACTATGTATATATATATATATATATATATATATATATATATAGTATATACATCGGGACGTCAAACACCTCAGTCCCCCTCCCCCATGACCATGGGTGCTGTAAAGCATCCGAAACGTCGGGAATTAAAAAGTTATATTAAACGCAATAAAATCCGTAAAAGTTAGTTTCATTCTTACCAATTTTCATGATTCTAGGTCTTCTTCCCCGAAGTCTTTTCTTAGTCTTTTTACCCGACTGCCAAGGAAGGGTTATGTTTTTCGCGCGTATCTTGTATGTCTGTAAATTTCTTTATTACCTCGTATCTTCCAAACGGCTGGATGGATTTCAATAATTAAGGTATCGTTTTATTCGTCTTAAAGACCCAAGTGTTCTTAGATAGCTTTTTGAAAAAAATAAACAAAATGGCGATTTTTGACACAAAATAGTAATATGCTAATTAAAAAAAAATTTACCAAATCTATCCAGTAGGGTACCAAAATAAAGGACATTATAAGGCAATTGCAAAAATATTTATAAGATATATGTTACTAACAGTGGTAGAGCCACGCGGCAGCTTTTTCTGTCGCACGGATGGGCCGGCTCGAACCGGGGTGGTACCACGACCTCACAGAAAACCAGCGTGAAGTAGAGGTTTACCTCTGCGTTTCGCTTGGTGAGTCCAGGTGGCTGGAGGCCCTTTTTACTGGAAATGAGGCATTCCATCTTAGTCCTCACGGGTGACAACGCATCTACATTTTGATTTTTTAATAGAGGATAGATGTAGATGTCTATGGGCCGCAGCAACCACTTACCATCAGGTGGACTGTGTGCTCGTTTGTCACCCTTATCATATAAAAAAATGTTTAAATTTAATTAGGAATAATTAATTGGTTTAAAGTTTTTTAAAAATGGTAAAAACGTAAAATGGGCCATTTTTGTGTCGGACATCATGCTATCATATGAAATTTAGTTCATAAGAGTGTGTCGGGACACTAAAAAGTCTAAAATACAATAAATAATTAATAAAATCAAAAACCCGACTGCAAAAAAGACAATTTAAAAGTAATGCACTAAAGTTTACTTTGTTAATACTTTATTTCAATTTTGTTTTCTATTCTCAATCTAGTTTCGGTCGTTTTAGTGCATTACTTTAAATTGTCTTTTTTGCCATCGGGTTTTTGATTTTTGATTTTATTTTTGCGTTGATTTAGAAGCTTGAATTTTTTTAAACTCCAAGGGACCGTAGACGTTAATATTTATTTAATACTAGTGATTTGCCCCGGCTTCGGACGGATTATATCTGGATTCTACAAAAGCATGGATTCTACCGGGTCCAACCATGCCTAACTAACCTTTGTGGAAGTGCAAGGAATATGTTGACAAAGTGTTACCGCAATCTGATAAACGGTATAGCAGCGCATAAAACACGAACAAACAAATATTAATCGTTATATATTAGATTAATAACATCTTGATACCTCATCCAGTTCCTTACAATAAAGGTCTTGACAGACGGGCAGGCAGATGGACAACAAAGTGATGCTATAAGGGTTTCATTTCCTCTTGAGATACGGAACACTAAAAACAGACACTTAAAGTCATAGGAAATGCTAAATCAATTTTAAACTATTTCCTCGAAATAAATACTTGTGAAATAAAAGTAATTTAAACTCTCATGAAATTTGCATTGTCATGATCACACGGATAGTACTATTATTATGAGGAGGTACTCGAACGGCAACATAAACCTTAGGGAAGAAAAAGAAGTGACAACAAAAAAAGCTCTCGATAGCACGCCCATACCGTTTGGAAAGATTCTCACGCCGTGTGCCGAACAAACAAAGTTTATACATGGTACGTAACTTGAGAAGATCCTCTCACTTTTTATAACTCTAACGATTACCTCTTTAACGTCCATTATAATACTTTAATGCGTTAACATCTTATAACTTCATTCATGTCAACGTGACCATTTATTTCTTTTGTCAAAGCGGGACGTCTCTTACGGAGTTATGGTAATTAAAAGTTTTTGGTGATTTACAAGTTTTTTTTTTGTTATGGAAGGTAATAACAATAATAAAAAATAAATAAAACATTACAAAATAATTAGTAGGTTGCCCTAGTAGTGGCGTGACTTCTACGTAGTATTTTTGTATTTGTCGGCTGAACAAATTAGTTTTAAAATATCGGGTCTGGTTTTTAATATATCAATTTTTAATACATCAATACAGGATTTATTTATATTTATTTTTGTAATTAAAATGGCTTTCACTACTGCTACCCTTAACTGAGTTTTATCACTGGTCCATTTTTTTTAAATTGAGAAAAAACTCTTTCGACCGGCGCATTACTTCCTGGCAGACACATAATGTACTCAATAATTGTACAAAAGTTGGTTAAGTGGAGATTGTTGGCACGGAAGTGCTGGAATAATTCAACCCAACGATTTTAAGCAGCAATATTCTCATCATTCCAACCAGTGATTTTTCATCTGTCGCAAAGTTGGAAATAAGCGAAAACTCGTCAAAGACTTTCGTATCTTGGCTGCTGCGCTCCGGCTGTTGTGAGCGGAAAAATAAATTTTTAATTATCGTTAGGTATGTTTGCGAAAACGGGACCATTTTGCCTTCACTGGGTACAGCGGGGCACACAGCCTGAAAGCGGGACTGTCCCGCCAAATGTGAGACGTATGGTCACGTTATTCATGTCGTACATGTCCGAAATTCCGTCAGCGCGGAGATACGCCTCTACGCTGTGTCCTGTCGGATTTTAATGCACGGGTATGTGCACGAGCACAGGTGTACTCTCTTTTTTATTGAATGAGGGTGTCAAACAAGCACATCGTCCAACTAATGATAAGTGGATACTGTAGCCCATAGATATCTACATCTATTCTCGATTAAGAATCAAAATGCAGATGCGTAGTCACGTCCAATAGGTTGGCTTGATCAGGAAAGGACCATGCGCTCACATAATACATGGGTAAATAGCAGCTTAATGCTGCTGTGTTTTGCATGGTAGTGTAGAGAGCCCTTTTTAGGGTTCGGTAGCCAAATGGCAAAAAAACGGAACCCTTATAGATTCGTCATGTCTGTCTGTCTGTCCGTCTGTATGTCACAACCATTTCTTCCCGAAACTATACGAACAATGCTGTTGAAACTTGGTAAGTAGATGTATTCTGTGAACCGCATTAAGATTTTGACACAAAAAAAGAAAAAAAAAACAATAAATTTTGGGGTTTCCCCATACTTAGAACTGAAACTCAAAAATTATTTTTCATCAAACCAAAAACAAAAAAATTGGTTTGAACGAGATCTAGTGAGTAGTTTTTTTTAATACGTCATAAATCCTAAATTATGTTACTTGCTACTACGGAACCCTTCATGGACGAGTCCGACTCGCACTTGGCCGCTTTTTATTTGTTACTGGAAACGAGGCATTATTTGTTATAGAAGTAAATGTGGCAAGCGAGCACACAGTCCACTAGGTGTTGGATGCTGTGTACTGTAGACTATATTACCACGGTATATCATATTGGTAGTTTCAGCTTGTATTCGAATGATAACTACCGTTTATTGTGCGTCAAAAACTTTCATAATAAGTCGATGATTATGCATTTTAAAATATTTAAAATAGATTAATCAAAACTGATAAAAGAAACCAATTACAGAGATACGTGACATAAATTACGACTGAGTATAATCGCGATGAACAGAGCAACCCAATTATAACGGAGATAATAAACGTGCACAGATAAAAAAAGGCGAGCATACATTGCGAGATTCGAACACAATGCATTCCCTGTAACCGCATTTATGTTTGACAGCCAACATTCGCTACTTGCGTAGAAAGTATACTCATATATAAATAATTTGCTGGTGTGAATGAACGATCTTAATTAGATATCTTTTCCTTATAAAACCATACTTACACTGACAGCCTCTGACTGCCTCGTTAGTCTAGTGGTTAGTAGTGCGACTGCTGATCATGAGGTTCCGCGTTCAAATCCAGGGTCGGGCCAAGAAATCAGTTATTGAGTTTTCCATCAAGAAACTCTCAATAGCAGCCCGAAGTCCGGAAGTTGACGGTGCCTCACCCCTTGCCTCAGAAAGCACGTAAAGCCGTTGGTTCTGCGCCTGATCTCTCTCCGTTCGTGTTACCGTCCCATCGGACTATGAGAGTGAAGGAATACAGAGTGCACCTGTGCTTGCGCATACACTTGAGTAGGTACTATAATCCTGTCCTGCGCCGATGGCTAGTCTCTGTTGAAGCTGGCCGTCGTGACCGAAATCCGGTGTGGAGGACATTATCACACTAACAGGTTTTATTTTTTTATTATTTACACGGCCTACCTGCTTTCTGCCTTGGATACGGAAGATACCAAATTCGGGCCTTTTTCGGCCATCAAGTAGCAGTATAGAGATGAAGGCATGAAGGGTAACAGAGGCAGTACAATTACAAGCTGTGAGAAATAAATAATTCTGACCGAATTTCGGTCACGACGGCTAGTCTCAACGGAGACTCGTCACCTGCGCAGGACGAGATTGTAGTGTGTGTGCACACAAGCACAGGTGCGTTTTTTTATTTAGAAATCAGGCGCAGGACCAAAGGCTTTATGTGCTTTCAGAAGCATGGTGTGGAAAACCACCTACTTCCGAACTTCGGGCTGATACAGAGAATTTTTGACCAAAATCACAATAACTGATTTTACTGTCACCCGGCACCACATCGGCATTCGTGCTTTCAATCAATGAATATATACTTAATAAAATATTTGTTATTCAATATAGATTACAAAATACAACTTTTTGATACTTATCGGTTGTTTAATAGCTTAACCTGTATGTATATATCTATTTGTGTATATATGTATATGTATAATGATGTAATGAAGTTTTGTCATTCAGTGTTCACCCACTTTCGGAAGTCTGAATATAATCACAGATTTAGAACCGATGACAACATAATAGTATAACTTCGTGACATGTCCTAGTATTCCTCATAAAGATTATGAACAGCGCAATTGATTAAGTTGTTTTAAACTCTAATATTATTAACTTCTACTGCTGTTTTGAAAACCTCTGTCTTGGGAGGAACTTTCAAGAAACCCAATAGAATATATTTGTAGTAAAATTTTACAAGGTATTTGTATTTGTAAAAGTTCTAGCATAACCTTAGTTATACGGGGTGACTCCGCATCTGCATTGACTACGTATCTGTAGTATTTTTGTTTGAAATTGGTTGCAAGCGTCTACGGGATACTGCAGCCGCTTATCATCCGGTGAACTTTTTTTATAGATTAGGGTGACAAACGAGCACACAGTCCACCTGATGGTAAGTGATTGCTGTGGCCCATTGATATCTTACATTTATCCTCGATTAAGAATTAAAATTCAGATGCGTTGTCACCCTTGAGGAATAAGATGGAATGACCTCGATTCGAATAAATATGGCCTCTAATAACCCCTCGGAATGAGGTGATCGCTACCAGGCTATTTCTAAATTGTTTTGTATCGTTAATTGTGTAACATACTTGATTGTAAACTGTTATTTAAAAAGAAGTCCCGCTGGGTTTCTTGCTGATTTTTCCCAGGACACAGGTTATTTTTTCAAACCAGTGGTAATTAAAAAAGGAGTGACTTTCAGTAAGTATTATTTATAATCTATATTAAATAAAAAAATCTGTTTCTGTTTCTGTTTCTACACTCACCATACGAAAACACAGCAGCATTAAGCTGCTATTTTACGCTTGTATTCTGTTAGAGCGTGGCCCTACCTCGGTCGAGCCGACTCATTAGTGTTACAACCACAGCATACATAGCTGTAGCATGGCTCTACCACGTAAAAAATTCGTAGTTCGTTTGTCACTTTAAAATACAACTTCAAACATTAAAAGGCGTAAATTACTCTTTCAGTATCGGCATGATGGCTGTATATATCGGTGATTATTTATCACAATATATTATTGGCAGTGATATCGTGCGTGCAAGTGCAATGTTCATTGCTTTTTTATTATTTAGTTTTTAATATTAAATCTTATATATATACGCAAAGCTCAGTCTGCTAGACATAGAAATTTGAAATTCTGTCAGTAGCTGCGTTTTATAACGTAGGCATTCAATAAGAAAGATCCACTAAGAAAATTTCAATTATTATGAGAGGGAAATAGCATGTTACAGTTGCTATGAAACTTTTTATTTTACGGGGCGATTGACTCGAGACTTACTCGATACTGACTACAGAAGTACCTTCTGTAGTCAGTATCGATGTAAATAAAATAGTATTTTAAGATTTTTCAAAACTACCATAGAGCCCATAAAGTGTTCAAATTAGTATGGAGAAATATAAATTCATGTATTTTTGTAATTTTTAAATTGATACATAATACTCTTGGAATATATTTCTTTTTCAAAATCAACCCGGTATTAAAACTATATGTAAAGTATATGAAAAATATTTATGATTCACAGTTACAACCACTGGAGGTAGAACCTTGAAATTGTGAGTATATAGCTTCCTTTTATTACGTAGAAAGAGGGTGGAATAGGTTATTTGAATTTTTTAAAGATTTTTGTAACTCGAGAATTGGAAGATACAATTAATTTTGGATTAAAATAATGGAAATACGTATTTTAAATTTTTCGAAAACCTAACCAGTGAGGGTATATTGTTTCAAAAATTGCTTTGTAACTTGCACGGTGATGTTAGGATACACTTAAAACGAAATTATGATAGTTATGGATATTACATATTTTCGAAATTTACAAAATATTATTCGCCCTTAAAATGTGATTTTTATACGTTCATGTATTTAGGCTTAAGATTGAAGGCCTCTACACATTTCTGCGTAAATTGCGCGCGAAGTCGCGAACCACCCGCGAAACATGTATTTAGATTGTAGACAATGTCGAGTATTCTTCACGGCTTCGCGCTTGTTTCGCGAGACATACCCCGATTTTTGTTGTTATTTGGTCCGCGACAAAGAGAACACGAAGCGCGAAATCGGCACAAACGGGGTTAGGCTCCACATTCGCATGTCGCTTGTGTTGCCATGTGTTGCGAGCGGTTGCGTGTATAATCTTTGCTGAAGACTATATTTTAGCTGAAGTATTAAAAAATTTAACCCTATCCTTACATTTTCGGAATAGAACCTTACTTTATTTATAAAAAAATTGCTAAGCATTATTTTTAAATAGGTATATTACATATACCTATTGTTCTAGCGGATAGTTAACATCCTATATCTTCGTTTACTCTATTATTTTCATACGACTTCAAAAAAGGATGAGGTTCTCAATTCGCCGGATTCTTTTTTTTATGTATGTTCACCGATTACTCAAAGACGCCTGAACCGATTTGGAAAATTCTTTTTTGATTCAAAGGGTATCCTTCTCAGACACACATTTAAATTTTATCGACATTGGTCGAGGGATTTCAAAAAAATCAACAATAAATTATATTCATATTGAAGTCGTTTGTACAAAATTTAAAATTCACCATTTGTTACTTTTTTATTAAAGCTTTATTGTAAATCGCTAATGCACAAAGTAGAACCGCACCCGCAGTAGCGATTTCGCCGTCCATCTTTTTGAGCGCGCGAACTATACTGTGAACCTAACGCGATCCTCTGCGAGGATGGAGCCAAAAAATTTCTTGCCACCATTCACACCGCTATTCACAGTATGTTTCTAGCCGCAAAATACGGAGAAGCCTTAAAAACAAAGAAACATATTTTTAACTATATTTGACAATTCTTCCCATAAGGGGGTAAAATTAAAAATTAAATATTGTTTTGAAATTCTGTCGTGTTTTAATTATATCTTTGACAACACTTTCATAAGCTTTCGGGTAGAAACTTAGTTACACGTAATTAATGGCTGTAAAATATGAATAAGGGATGAAAGCTATTATAAAATTTTAAAATAATTTGATGTGGTTTTCAATTTATCTATATATTCTTTATTATACACCAATACACATTGTAACAGAAACCAAATTAAATAAATAAATAAAACAGGCACAATAAGCGGTTTGATCGCTCTGGAAGCGATTTCTTCTAGACAACTTTATTGTGGATAGAATATTGTTCACTACGAATGGCTAAAAGTGAGGTGTACATAAATAACACAATTAAGAAAAAATAAACAAAATATAAAAAACATATAATAAAAATATGAACAAGGAATAATGAACAGGACATTAAAAGAAAAGGGAATGAAAGTGAACGCAAGTAAGACGAAAGTTATGGTTTTTGAAAGAGAAGAAAGTAAAACGATATGTGAAATAAGAATAGAAGGGGAGTTGGTAGAGCAAGTAGATGAGTTTGTGTATTTGGGATGTGTGTTTAGCAGGGATGGTAGATATGATAAGGATATAGAACGACGAGTGAATGCAGGAAATAGATTGAATGGGGCTCTACACTCTATTGTGAAAAGTCAGAATGTGTCCAAAAAGGCACGTTTGGCAATTCACAGTGCTGTGTTAGTGCCTACTTTAATGTATGGTAGTGAAAGTTGGGTGTGGCAGAAGAAGCACGAGAGTAGAATAAATGCTGTAGAAATGCGGTCATTACGTAGTATGCTAGGGCTGAATCTAAATGACAGGGTGAGAAATAGTGTGATAAGAGAAATGTGTGGTTTGCAAGATGATGTTGTGACTAGGATTAAGAAAGGAATGCTTCGGTGGTTTGGTCATGTAGAAAGAATGAATGAGGAAAGAGTGACAAAGCAAATTTATGTTGCAGAGGTGAATGGCAGAGTCGGGAAGGGTCGCCCTAGGCGAAAGTTTATCGACCAAATAGGCGATATATTGAAAATGGGCCAAATTAAGAGTACCTTTAACCGACGAGCGTGTATGCGTAGGTATATGGATGTGGAGGAAGCGAGAGAGGTGTGTCAGGATCGTGCCAAATGGAATTCCATAGTCTCTGCCTACCCCTCTGGGTGACAGGCGTGAGTGTTTATGACTTATGACTATATAATAAAAATAATGTAACAGTAGTATGATGCGAATTATAAAAGTTCCAAATAATAAGATTTGAGTAGATTTTTGAAGAAAAAAATATATTAAGTACGGCGAATATGAACAAGTAGGGAGTTCCACAAGTGTACAGCTGTGACATAAAATAATTCATTGAAAAAAGAGGTGTTGGAGTAAGGTTTTCATTATTCGAAAAGCCTATCCCATCTTTTTTGGGCATCGTAGGAGTTTTTTTAAACGAATAAGATTGAGATACAAGCACATAGTCTACCTGATAGTCAGAGGATTCTTTCGCTCATAGACATACCTACATCTACCCTCGATTCGAAACCAAAATGTAGAAGCAAAGTCATCACTAAGGACATAGATAGAATTTGTCGTTACCAGTAAAAAGGGTCTGCTTTACTCTACACCCATCATACGAAACACAGCATCATACTATCACAGAATACCCGTGTAAAGCTACTATTTCACACCGGTATTCTGTGATTGTGAGTTGTCTCAGAGCTTCAAATAGATCCACTTGCGAAGCCTCGAATCTTTGAATTTGCCTCCCAATTACGTGGTAGAGACAAGCTGCAGCTATATTTATAGTCTAGTTGTAGCACGAATGGGTCGGCTCGTCCGAGAAAGGACTACGCTCTCACAGAATACCAGCGTAAAATAGCAGCTTAATGCTGCTGTGTTTCGTATGGTGAGTGTAGAGAACTGGAGACCCTTTTTACTATAGCATTGTTTTAATTGATTTTATTGTGCACCCACACATTTGTAAGGGTCGATCGGTAGGCAAAAACGTTGTTGGCCATAAATCACATTCAATTTGGGATAATTTTGAACAAAAGTAGAAGTAAGGCTTCTACTTTTACTCTACTTCTACTTTACTCGTATTTTCCAAATCTGAAATAACGGTATATTATTATTTCTTAATTTCAACTTAAGTTTAAAATTTGGCTACTTGGGAAAAATAAGCCTGTATAACATCAATAAGTATTGCTACCTTTATGTATATTATAGATTATTATGTATTTGTGTGTATTCATATGTATTGGTGTAATTTATAGGCCTTATTTAAATATATGTTATATCTATTTATATTTTATATATTTAGTTATTTAAGTCACCTTTAAGTCACACTCATTTATCACCACACCATGGGTTGACTGGTAGAGAATGCTAACTGGCTAACTAACCTTTATGGTTACAACAATAAAATTTTCAAATTAATAGATAAATAAATATGCAGGTTTCCTCACGATGTTTTCCTTTACCACTGAGTAAGTGATAAATCTGCACTTACAGTTAACAATTTTGTTTGTGTCGGCGGGAATTTAACCCGGATAACTCACGTACTGTAAAATTTACAGCGAGCGCTAAACCTCTGAGCTACCACGGGCAATAATAATAACACGAATAATGATTTCTTTCATTCAATGTCACGGACACGGATGTTGTATATGAGGTGGTCATACCGCTATCCATGGAAATCCATAAAATTTTCCTGTTTTTTTTTAATTATTATAAGCCAGTGCTTGACCACAATCCTACCTGGTGGTAAGTGGTGATGCAGCCCTAGATGGTAAATCGCACTTAGCGTAACAACTTTTCACTCTTGCCTTGAAGACGCCCAGATTGTGTTCGGACGGAAAGATAGGCGCCGGCAAATTATTCCACTCCTTTGCTGTACGCATTACAAAAGACTTTCGTATCTTGGCTGCTGCTAATAAACCCTTGCGTGATCAGCAAATCCATAACTTTTTGTACCTCGTCCCAAGTGTTTTTGTTAAATTTGCCCATTCAAACAATTCTAGTTCTGTGTTGCATTATTCTGTGTTACACCACTGCTCCAAATATTCTTTGCTTGTCCTATAAAACTCAGCAGCTGCAGATTTTACATTCTGCTGGTTAACAGAAATTTCAGTTTCTTGTAATTTTACAAGTAGATTACGGTGTGTGGAAGGAAAATCGTGCTCTCTTTGAGTGCCAGGTTATCTCAGAGACGATTAATTACCTTCGCTGACTCTATTGCAGACACGTTTTGTCCCTCAATTTTTAACACAACTTCATGAAATGTCGCTGCTTCTGCGTGCAAAAAATATAACCACAACTCTGTGCTGGGATTTTCGAAAAACTTTTTTAAAATATTTGGGCATTTGTCGATACTTAGAAAATAGCTTTTTAAAAGCTGAAACATTTTTGGACCACGGGCATTAACGCAAGCCACCTTGTTTTATTATAGCCCAGCAGTTTGTGATATTCTGTGTCAGTTGAATCACAAAACTCTTTCAAAATTTCGGCTCAAACGCTGTAGATGTAGAAGAATGAATAAATTTTCACAATGATGCATTCAAAGTCAACAGGTAGACAACCAGCGGCAGTTTTGATCGCATTGTAGACTATGTGGGCTCCACATCCAATCCTTCAAACTGTCTTCCGAGTAAATTGTTCAATTTTGCGTAAACATTATTACTCCCTTTTCTATTCTTTCCTCCAAAATTGCAATTTGTGTTGTCTCCACAAAATGCCACAATTTTTTATTCAAATCATGGTAAGATAATACTTCCTCTAAATAATCGACAATTATATCCGATGTTTCGCCTGGCTGCTCTCGAAACTCTAAAACCTTGACTTTTACACCTTCGCATGGTAAAAAAATTGCTAATAAAAACTGGGGATAATTTTATTGAGTCAAGTTAGAAGAACAATCATTTGAGCGAAATCTGTGATTATGTTGCAAGGTGTGAAACGTCCACGCACCCTCAGCTGCAGCTATGTATAAATCTTTGGACGTCGGCGAATCGGTTCTCTTATCAAAAGTAAGCATTGAAAAGCTTGATGCAGCAGCTTGATCGGACGAAGCAAATCTTTTGGTTCTAATGCGTGGAATATCGACAACAAAGGGGTAAAGACCCGCCGACCTCCTGGTTTTCCGATGGTGGAAAAGAAAGAGAAGGATTAAAGCGTGCGTCTTGTTTTCCCCATAGTAGTTGCAAGAAGTTTTTTTATATAGAATAAGGGTGACAAACGAGCACAAAGTCCACCTGATGGTAAGTGGTTGCTGTGGCCCATAGACATCTACATCTATCTTCGTTTGCGAATTAAAACGTCGATGCGTAGTCAGGCGTGAGGACTAAGATAGATTTCTTGAAATGTTTATGATTTTTTAAAGGTCCATCCATACATCTTTCCATGCATTATAAGCAATGAAAATCCACTACTGAACATAGGCCTCCCACATAGATTGCCTCAAAGTCGAAATTTTGCCGTAGTTGGGGCAGAGGTTCGACAGTCTGTTTTCAGTTAATTTTTGCGTTATCAGGAAGACGTTGCTGCCCATCTCTTGTTCAGTTTCCCTCTGTCGCCTCTTACGACACCCACGGGACGATGTGGGGTAGTGGATATTCTTTCACCGCTACAACACAATATTTCTAAAGCTCCATTTGAACTCAATAAATATTACCCTATAAAAGAATAGCCGTCTCTGTTTTCTTTACCGATACCGACCTAAGTTAGTACTTATTCTTTAACCACTATTTCCTTCATTTTCTTAGTTTGCAATTTCTCACTAGAAGTGGTCATTAAAACTTGGAGTACTACTTTGCTTCTAATTACTAGCTTTTATGTGAGTTCAATTGGGTGCTGGAAAATGTTAAATTCATTTTAAGTACAAAATTACGACACGTTTGATAAGTAGAAAACTCGGTGTCGGTAGAAAACTTTATAGTGGTTATGGCAACCGACAGTTATAAGACGGCTTCATAACGATATGACTAATCGTTTAGCTTCGGTGTTGTGTGCTCCCAGGGTTTGATACTATTTGGTTATATTCTCTTTGGATACTATAGGGAATAGAATTCTATGGTTGACAAAATAATTGATTAGGATGTGTGCGTGTGTGTACCTGAAACAATATATATTCAAATATTGTACGAAATAAAAGGAATTTTTAGATGTGGTAGTAATCAAACACTGGCTTATGACAGCTAAAAAACGGAATACCTATTGTTGTGTTTTGTATGGTTAGTGAGTTACCCTGTTTATTACTTACGATGCATTAGAGTTTAGGCCTCATCGGGCATCTGAATTTTCTTTCTTAATTAAGGATAAACGTAGAGGTATCTATGCGCTACAAAATCCACTTGCCATCAGGTGGACTGCGTGTTCATTTGTCACTCTTACTTAGTGTATAAATAAATATTTTGGTTTGACTCTAAGAAATTATACAAATGAATTCTTGGGGTTTAGATTCTATAAAACCTTTTTTTTTTATAGAATAGGAGTAGGAAACGAGCGCACAGTCCACCTGATGGTAAGTGGATGCTGAGTCCCATAAACGTCTATATTTATCCTCGATTTAGAATCAAAATTCAGATGCGTTATCACCCTTATTAACTAAAAGGGAATGCCTCGTTTCCATTAAGATTCTCCGGTTCTCTACACTAACCATAAGGAAGACTTAGGTATTCTGTGACAGCGTGGCCCTACCTCGGTTGAGTCGGCTTATTCATGCTACAACCATAATATAGCTGCAGCATGGCTCTACCACGCAAAAATAAAAATTTTATACTTACATTGCTTATGGTGTGTATATTCATACACACCCGAAACCATGTATGTACAAACAATGTATAGGCATGAATAACGTGACTATTTATTTTTTTGTCAAAGCGGACGTCTCTTACGGAGTTATGGTAAATAAAAGTTTATGTGGTTTACAAGCTTCTTTTATATGGAAGGTAATAACAATAATAAAAAATAATCAAAGCACTTATTACAAAATAATTAAGTAGGTTGCATGAGTTACCTCTAGTAGTGGCGTGAATTCTACATAGAATTTTTGTATTTGTAGGCTGAACAAATTAGTTTTAAAATATCGGGTCTGGTTTTTAGGTACATATGGAGCTCAGTACAGGATTTATTTAAATTTTTGTAATTAAAATGGCTTTCACTACTGCTACACTTAACTGAGTTTTATCATTGGTCCATATTTTGTTCATTTGAGAAAAAACTCTTTCGACCGGCGCATTACTTCCTGGCAGACACATAATGTACTCAATAATTGTACAAAATTCGTTAAGTGGAGATTGTTGGCACGGAAGTGCTGGAATAATTCAATCCAACGGTTTTCAGCAGCAATATTCTCATCATTCCAGCCAGTGATTTTTTAATCTGTCGCAAAGTTAGAAATAAGCGAAAACTCGTCAAAGACTTTCGTATCTTGGCTGCTGCTAATAAACCCTTGCGTGATCAGCAAATCCATAACTTTTTGTACCTCGTCCAAAGTGTTTTTGTTAAATTTGCCCATTCAAACAATTCTAGTTCTGTGTTGCATTATTCTGTGTTACACCACTGCTCCAAATATTCTTTGCTTGTCCTATAAAACTCAGCAGCTGCAGATTTTACATTCTGCTGGTTAACAGAAATTTCAGTTTCTTGTAATTTTACAAGTAGATTACGGTGTGTGGAAGGAAAATCGTGCTCTCTTTGAGTGCCAGGTTATCTCAGAGACGATTAATTACCTTCGCTGACTCTATTGCAGACACGTTTTGTCCCTCAATTTTTAACACAACTTCATGAAATGTCGCTGCTTCTGCGTGCAAAAAATATAACCACAACTCTGTGCTGGGATTTTCGAAAAACTTTTTTAAAATATTTGGGCATTTGTCGATACTTAGAAAATAGCTTTTTAAAAGCTGAAACATTTTTAGACCACGGGCATTAACGCAAGCCACCTTGTTTTATTATAGCCCAGCAGTTTGTGATATTCTGTGTCAGTTGAATCACAAAACTCTTTCAAAATTTCGGCTCAAACGCTGTAGATGTAGAAGAATGAATAAATTTTCACAATGATGCATTCAAAGTCAACAGGTAGACAACCAGCGGCAGTTTTGATCGCATTGTAGACTATGTGGGCTCCACATCCAATCCTTCAAACTGTCTTCCGAGTAAATTGTTCAATTTTGCGTAAACATTATTACTCCCTTTTCTATTCTTTCCTCCAAAATTGCAATTTGTGTTGTCTCCACAAAATGCCACAATTTTTTATTCAAATCATGGTAAGATAATACTTCCTCTAAATAATCGACAATTATATCCGATGTTTCGCCTGGCTGCTCTCGAAACTCTAAAACCTTGACTTTTACACCTTCGCATGGTAAAAAAATTGCTAATAAAAACTGGGGATAATTTTATTGAGTCAAATTAGAAGAACAATCATTTGAGCGAAATCTGTGATTATGTTGCAAGGTGTGAAACGCCCACGCACCCTCAGCTGCAGCTATGTATAAATCTTTGGACGTCGGCGAATCGGTTCTCTTATCAAAAGTAAGCATTGAAAAGCTTGATGCAGCAGCTTGATCGGAAAGCCTGTATTTTTCTGACTTTAAATGTTTTTCAATGTCACTGGCACCACCATGTCCAACTACTGTCGCGTGTCAGCACGACGCTCCTCCACAGACGCGCCGCGCCACGCGTTGCGAGCGGGAAAAATACATTTTGAATTATCATTAGGTTTGTTTGCTAAAGCAGGATTATTTGGCCCTCGATGGGGACAGTGGGACAAACAGCCTGAAAGCGGGCCTGTCCCGCTCAAAGTGGGAAATATGGTCACATTAGGTATGAATCGCCTTTGCGAAACAAGAGAAATGTTTAGTTGTATGAGGGCGGCACTGAAAATTTGGGGAATCAAGGAAGTGACACAACATTACTATTTAAAAATGTATTTATTGCTTTTCGAAGTATTCTCCGCGAAATTTGACACATTTTTCCATACGATGGAACCAATCATTGAAGCAACCATTCCATTTGGAAGTTGGGGTCTCCAAAATGGCCGTTTTGTAGGCGTACAGCTTCTTCAGGTGATGAAAATCTCTGTCCACGCAATTTATTCTTTATTTTAGGGAAAGTATAGAAATCATTAAGGCTAAGGTCGGAGCTGTACGGCGGATGGTCTAATAATTCTATGTTTTCTTGCTCTAAAAACTCTTTTGTTCTGTGTGCGGTGTGAGAACTCGCATTGTCGTGATGGAGGATGATGCGGCGGTTGCAGTTCTCTTTACGGAGTTCAGAAACGACCTGTGGCAAACAAATGCTAGCATACCATTCTGCATTAACCGTTCTTTGTCCCTCAAGAGGAATAGTCGTAACATGGCCGGTTTTGGAGACAAACGTGGCCACCATTTTTTTTGCAACACTCCGTGAACGAACAATTTTTGTTGGCTTTAACTCATTTTCGAACACCCAAACTCGTGACTGGTTTTTTGTTTCGGGTTCGTACGCGTATATCCAGGATTCGTCACCAGATACGATGTTGTATACAGCATTTGAGGATCCTGCGTGGAATCTTTCGAGAGTTCTGACGCACCAAGTAACGCGAGCCGCTTTTTGATCTTCACAGAGCGAATGCGGTATCCATCGGGAAAACAACTTTTTTACACTTAATTGTTCATGCAAGATTATTTGTATTTGACTCATGCCAATGTAAAGTTGCCTGAATTTCGCGGTATGTCACATGTCCATCTTCCTCAATCAGCTTACGCACAGCATAAACGTTTTCTTGGGTGACTGCAGTTTTTGGACGACCTTGACGGGGATCATTACTGCGCTTGGCATGTCCACGTTGAAATTCAGCAAACCAGCGATAAATTGTGGTTTTGGATTAGGCTTCATCACCAAATGCAGAAATCATCCGGTTAGCACACTGTTTTTGTGTTAAACCAATTCGAAAGTCATAATAAATCATCGCTCTTGAATTTTCTCGAGTCAATTCCATTTTCTCAACGACTAAACAAGTTTGACAAAACCTTGAGACAAGACCGAGAATCTTTTTTAAAATAAATAAATGGTATTCGATTTTTAAAAGCAAGGAGTTTTCAATTAAAAATATTTTAATATGACAGGAACAGTGTAAATATTCCATTCCCGATACTTTTAGTGCAGCCTATGTAGTGTGAGGTGATCTATCAAAAACAATACGTAGGTCACTTAATAAGTTTTAAGATGCTCGAAATTTAAAAATGGAACGCACCCGTGTTATTTTTCTAAAAAGAAAATTTATTAAAAAATAAAACTCCTGCCAATTGTTCAATATTAAAAAAAAACAAAGTTGTATTAATTTTCCCGCAACGCTTCCCGCGCTTTTCATTTAAAATGATGGATCTTAACCGTGAACACTTGCGCGTTATAATATATTATGACTTTAAATTTGGTTTAACTGAACAATTAAATTTATCACGGTTACTAATCTACATTAGGGGACTCATCTTCATCACGCGCAACAATTTTAAGGTGGTTTGCTGAATTCAAAAAGGGTAAAATTAATCTTCACGACGACCAAAGAACCAGGCCCCGCAAACACCACTTACGGCAGAAAATGTATGGACTACTGAAATGTTGGTGCGAGAAGACCCACGAATCACATATATGGACATCGAAAAGATTGTAGGTATTAGTTCGGGGAGAATTCATACCAGCCTACATCAACATCTTGGAGTGACATCAACAACAGCTTTGTTGTCGATGGATCCCTCGTTTGCTCTCCGAAAGCGAAAAACAGACTCGTGTGTATTGGTGCCATGAAATGCGTCTACATTTTGAAAACGGGGCATCTAGGCTTGTTTCAGAAATTGTTACTTGTGACGAGACATGTATCTATCAATATGATTCGAAAAATAAAAGCAATCATCGGCACGGGTCTACTCAGAAGGACAGTTACCGACAAAATTGCAAAGACCTCGCAACGTCGGCAAAAAAATGTTGGCTAGTTTTTTTTTCACGGAGCGGACATTTGTCGACGTCAGTGCTGGAAAATCGTAGGTCATTCAACTCTGAATGGTATACTACAGTTACATTACCCAAAGCTTTTCAATCTGTGCGGGAGAGAAGACCAAAGTCCGGGCTTTGGGGAATCATGCTGCATCACGATAACGCCTCTTCTTATATCTCCCTTATAACAAAAGCATTTATTGAGGAATCTGGTATTGAAACTCTAAGTTCCAGACTACAGCCCTGTCTTAGCTCCTCGTGATTCCTTTTTGTTCCCAAGAGTCAAAGAAAAAATAAAAGGCAAGTTTTTTTTCAAGCTTCGAAGAAGCCGTGGCTGCCTACAAAGAAGAGGTATATATATGTGTATATTTTATGTATGTGTATATATTTTTGAACTGAATAATATCATTACAACTTAACTGCCCAAACTCACTTTCTCTTCTACCCAAGGTTAGCTGGCAGAGAATGCCATATAGCATTAAGCTCGCCTTTTGTACAAATATTTGGTGCAAAAAAGAATAAATAAATAAATAAATAAATAAAGAGATTTCCGACCTGTCAGATCAAGACTGGCAAAAGTGTTTTCAGATTTGGTTTAGGCGAATGGAACTTTGTATAGAGCATGATGGAGAATATTTTGAAAAGATGTAAAATAAATATTAATAGTATCTAGAATAATTTTTGTATATCTCAAAACTTATTGAGTGACCTACGTACTATGCTTGACTTCTGGGCCACTTCAAACTTGAAACCGAACTCGAGCTAGATGAGTTGGTGCAAAGACACAAACTCATTACGGGACAGAATGGCTCTCATGGTTTTGCTCTGACGCTGCATATTAGCCCACCTCTGATTATTTTGACTTTTTTTTACTATTGCTTCACCTCATTCTACACTTGAGGTACGAAGTGGTTTTCACAAGTCTTTTCAATCTTTTTTGTAATAAAAATTAGCAGCTGCAGGGAAGTTTATTACCTTTGCAAAGTTACGAGAAGTATTGCTGTACCATATATTATTGGCCTTTGAACTAAATAGAAAGGTGTGATTTATTTGTCTGTGGTGATTTATTGGTTAGCTGAATCTAGGTAAAGCTAATCTGGTGAGGTTGCCATCAGTCGCGCTCACAAGCATAAAATATATAATTATATCCATTTGGTGTTTTACATGATACATTTCAGAGATTGTGCGCAGGAATTGCATGTCATAATTCCACCATCGGATATCTAGACACCCGTCCAGTATTGTCCAGTATTTCATAATGCATACAGCATAGTAGCGGAATAAATTGTCAGCATCTATCTTGACATCTAATTACAATGTAGGTGTCTTAAAGGCAAAACTTCATAGGCTTCTGTTTACCTAAGTCAATGCACTTTACCAACCTCAGCAATATCGCCACATAACTTCAGGTGAGTTGATAGTCATCTACTGCCTTATGACAGCCTATTACTCAACTGTCCACGGTGACTGTGGTCCCCAAAAAATTCTTGCCTTACCTGTCCAAGGTGACTACAGTCACCAAATTAATAAAACTTAATGTAGTTGTGTTTTGTTTTGATGTTAGGCCTCAGTGGTGACAGTGCATTAATTTGCATTTTCATCCGTAATAGAAGGTGGACAGTGTGCTCGTGTCACTCTTATTTAATAAACAAATATTTTGTGATAACTGTCTAAGAAATTATACAAATAAGCTTTCTTAAAGCTTAAGTTATTTGAAAACTTTGGTTGTAAATACTGAATTTCTTTTTCAAGACATTTTTTAACAGATTATTAAATGCTGCTAAAGTGTTTGTTACTATATACGTGGTAGAGCCATGCTGCAGCTATATTAGTAGTATAAGTTGTAGCACGAATGGGTCGGTTCGACCGGGGAAGGACCACGCTCTCACAGAATACCAGCGTGAAATAGCAGCTTAACACTGCTATGTTTCGTATGGTGAGTGTAGAAAATCGGAGACCCTTTTTACTGGAAAAAAGGCATTCTACCTTAGTCCTCACGGGTGACAAGGCATCTGCATTTTGATTCGCAAACGAGGATAGATGTAGATGTCTACGGGCCACGGCAATCACTTACCATTAGGTGGACTGTGTGCTCGTTTGTCACCCTATCCTATAAAAAAATTAAGGTCGTTCCCTGAATAGATGGAGCTAAGATCTTCGCAAAGTAACAGCATCTACTGAATATTTGATTTTCGGCTGCTTCGGAACGGGCTAAGTAACGTGCCTTAGGAAAGGCCTATGACCACGAGTGCAGTAGTAGCTGCAGCTCGATGATGACGATGACAGCAAAAACGATTATGTGAGAATAATGTTGATGATGATAACTTTTACGTGGTAGAGCCACGCTGTAGCTATATTATGGTTTTGGCACAAATGGGTCAGCTCGACCGAGGTAGGATCACGCTCTCACAGAATACCAGCGTAAAATAGCAGCTTAATGTTGCTGAGTTTCGTATGATGAGTGTAGAGAACCGTAGAATCTTTTACTGGAAACGATGCATTCCATCTCAGTACCCAGGGATGAAAACGCATCTATACTTTGATTCTTAAATGAGGATAAGTGTAGATGTCTATGGGCCATAGTTTCCTCTTACCATCAGGTGGACTGTGCGCTTGTTTGTCACCCTTATTTTATAAAATAAAATAATAAATATAAATAACATCACACGTTATTATTATTGTCGTCTTTAATTAGCAGCAGTACTCATGTTGCTCTCTGCTACGGACGCTACTCTCTGACGCCATTTTGAATATTTATACTCGTTTTACTCGTGGTGGTTTACAATCACCAAAAGATACAGCCTTTCCCAATGTCGCCTCTTATACGGGATTCGTACCGCATAAGTGAAGTGAAGTAATGGATTCTCTTACGCCTTTACCACACGTAATAAGTTGTATTAAGGCCCAAACATAACACTCATTTTACGGCCCACTGCTACGAACAGACCTCCACAGAATACAAGCGTCAAATAGCAGCTTAACACTGCTGTGTTTCGTATGGTGAGTGTAGAGAACCTGAGACCCTTTTTACTGGAAACGAGGCATTCTATCTTAGTCCTCACGGGTGACAAGGCATCTGCATTTTGATTCGCAAACGAGGATAGATGTAGATGTCTACGGGCCACGGCAATCACTTACCATCAGGTGGTCTGTGTGCTCGTTTGTCACCCTATTCTATTTTAAAAAAAAACACTTATGGTAAAGTTATTGAGCAATGAATAAACAGCGCTGCTTCTGTGGGTGTTGACGGACCTCATATGTCCTGGAAATGTTTCATTGCTCTTTTATTACGTGCAGTTTCCTCAAATGATTTTTACTGCCAAGCACATGGTAAATTAGTTACTTAAAATTTTAACCAACAATTTCAATACTGCTGGCAGAAATCGAGCTCGCGTATCGTGTTGTTTACGGCGAGCCACTGTGGCTTATAAAAATTGTATGCGCCGAAAGCACGAAAGCAATTTATTAAGAAGAAACAAATCGAAATATCCTTTATTTGTTATAAAATAAAAGTGACAAACGAGCACATACTCTACTTGATGGTAACTGGATGCCGTAGCCCATAATTATCTACATCGATCCTTGATTAAAAATCTAAATGCAGATGCGTCTCGATTTCATCTGCGATCTCAAGAACTAAGATGGAATGTCTCGTTTCCAGGTAAAGAATCTCCAGTTCTCTACACTCACCATACGAAACACAGCAGCATTAAGCCGCTATTTTACGCTGGTATCCTGAGATCATGGTCCTTCACCGATCGCCAAACTACTCATGCTACAGCCATAATATAGCTGCAAAATGGCTCTACTGTGTATTAAAACAACTTATTTGGACAATTGGCCTGTGACATCACAATTATATTAGACATTACTAAGCTATGCCACTGAAAATTTTCCAACAGTACATGTGCCAGCACATCCAACATTTACGCTGCTGGTACCTAGCAGGAAGATCACTAACGCAAGTGAGAACCATTTTATAATGTATTATGTTGACTTTGTATCATTAGCGTGTTTAGTATTAAGATAAGAATGTTATTGTTAAACAGAGCGAATAACGTACAATAAGCTTGTCCTATTTACTTACAAACCTTAAATTACAAAGTTAGATTGAATGTTAGATATTTGTATTATATACTTTTGAAACAAGATAATATAAATTCAGAGGCCTTCACTAAGTTATCTAGCGATATTTTTAAGTAAAAAGGCTTTACGTTGTAAAGCCATGCGGCAGCTATATTAGTAGTATAATTGTAGCACGAATGGGTCGGCTCGACCGGGGAGGGACCACGCTCTCACGGAATACCAGCGTAAAATAGCAGCTTAACACTGCTGTGTTTCGTATGGTGAGTGTAGAGAACCGGAGACCCTTTTTACTGGAAAATAGGCATTCCATCTTAGTCCTCACGGGTAACAACGCATCTGCATTTTGATCACAGTTCTATTCTGGATAGACCTCCTCTAATTTTAAGAGGGTTTTTGTAGCCGAAAATAGTCCACCGAGATACCTTAATACCACAAATATTTTTAATACTACAAAATATTTTTAGTTTCTCAGACATGCAGAATTCTTCACGACGTTATTTTATATAAAACTGAAGAGACAAACAGTAGTCCAAGGAGAGCTGCAGCTAACTCAAAGAAAGAAGGCTGCAGGTGAGTTGTCACCTCTGTGGAATAAGATAGAATGCCTCACAGCATGTAACTATACTGACTCTCTAGTCCTTTCAGTTCGGAACACTGCAGTGCAAGCATATGTAAGAGGCTGGGTATTTGGCTACAGAAATAGGTAAGAGGGTGGTATCTACTCAGACGGAATAATAGGCAGAAAAAGAGTCCTACCATCCGTGCTAAGCCACTGCGCCACGGCTCCGTGGTCCAGGGGCTTAGCAATGACTTGCTGCGTTGGGGGCCGCGGGTTCAAATCCCGCACGGTACAAGTATTTGTATGACCTACAAATAATTGTTCCGGGTCTGGATGCTTGTCCTCGTGCAATTTATGTTTGTAAACTGCCTCCACGACACAGGAGAAAATTCTAGTGTGGGGGTAACGTTTTTTTAAATAAAGAAAGAAAAATCTACCATTACCGCCGAGCACGTAGGAAATCAGCACTTAAATCAACAATTAACGGTCTCATTTACGCCGACAAGAATCGAACTAAGTTAGGTTGCGTGGTATGAACTCTGACGAGCCTTAATTCCCTAACCTACCACGGTTCATTCTTACTAGCAAACTATTTCCTAGTAAGCAATAAGTATTTTTTATGAATTTAATATTATTATAACTACTACTAAATACTACAAAAACACTTTATAATTAAAAAGAAGATGTAATTTGTAATTATTTGCGCAAAACATGTCAGATATAGGCTTGGTTGGATTAACAATCAAATACCTAGACGCTTAGACCCGTTGAGTTTGCTATTCGTTGTCGCCTGAACATCCAAGTGCTGTATCCTTCTTTGTTAACAGTTGCGTATGTCCATCGGCTGCAGTAGCTACTTACCATCAGGTGTTCTTTAAGTTTTTTTCAATTACCGTTGGTACAGTGCGTGCAGAAAGTTTTGTTTCATAACTTCCATAGTGACCATGATAAGGCACGCCTTCTAGCTGTTTCGACTAAGGAATTTAGTCACTGGTTACACGCTTTACCATCATGTAATCTCAGCACATTACTTCATGGGGAAAGCTTGCGCATCGCCGTAGGAATCCGACTAGGAGCGGCGATTTGTCAACCTCATCAATGCCCTTTGGTAGCAGCGTCGACAAGTTTGGGCTCCACGGACTTTCATGTAAGAAAAGAGCTGGTAGGTTTTCACGGCACGGTTCTTTGAACGATGTTCATCCGAAGGGCTCTTGTGTCTATAAATGTTCCCTCGGTTTTAGAACCTTGTGGAATATTTAGAGAAGATGGCAGAAGACTTGACGGTATGACATTGGTTCATTGGGAGAGAGGTAAAGCCCTAGTGTGGGATGCTAATTGCGTAGACACTCTGGCGTCGTCTCATCTCAGGGGTACCTCGTTTAGAGCCGGGGCGGCATCAGAGGCAGCTGAATTGAGTAAGTGGCGCAAATATGAGTCTCTGAGAGATGACTACATATTTGTGCCATTTACTGTAGAGACTATCTGTCCGTGGGGTCCACGTGCGGTGAAGTTCCTAAAAGAACTACATCCGCGGCTGGTCGTTGCTGCTGGTGATAAGAGGGCTGGTTCTTTTCTCGCTCAAATGCTAAGTATAGCCATTCAGCGGGGAAACGCATCCAGCGTTCTTTGCACGATACCGCGGGAAATAGGACTGTATGATAATTAAGTTACTAGTTTTTTTTTTACTATAGTTTTTAATATTGTATATAATAAAATATTGTATATTATGTAATGTAAATAAATAAAAATTTAATTTTATAGAATAAAACATAGTTAATACTTGATAGCTTCCCAATATCCGGACGTAGCCGCCATGTTTAAAATACGCCCAAGGGGAATTTTGGCGAGAATTTGACCGCACACAGATCGTTAGTCTGGTGTCGTCGGGCAAATAATGTGCTGAAGTTGATTTTGATACGCGAAAGAGGTGTGATTTTATGTAATAAGTCCAGTTTTATATAAAAGTATAATAGTTTCTTTTTTTAACATAGAAAAGGAGACAAACAGACGTGCGGCTGACCTATATTAATGGAAACAATGAAACAAACGCTTCGATTATATTAAAAACGCAAGATATGTGTTCGCTTTCTAGAGATGATATCATCATCGACTACTTGCCAGTACAAGTTGGTGTCAAAATCTCTCAAATATACAATTTGATGCATAACAATGCAGCCGATGCCAAAATAAATAATAAAAAATGTCCAGGCGTGTCATCAAGCGATATGTATGGTAAGAAAGTCAATATTTTTACAGGCTCTGATGTATTTCATCATATTAGTTAGTTACAGGAGTTATTATATGCATGTGTCCTTAGATATAGATGTCATGCCATTAGGTATACATCTTGGCCATCTCTCCACGTAAATATTTATTTATTATTTATTTATCATTTCAAATTTGAATACAAAAGCATAAGTAAGATAGCATCGATATTTCCTTAAGGTTTGATAACATTTTTTTATAGGAGAGGGGGCAAACGAGCATGTGACTCACCTGATGGTAAGCGACTACCGCCGCCCATGAACAACTGCAGCATCAGGGAAATTGCAGATGCGTTATCGGCCTTTTAAAAAGAATAGGCTCTTTTCTTGAAGATCCCTAAGTTGTAGTTGTGCGAAGAAGAAAACTTCTTCTAAATCGCACAGTGGTGGACTACCAATCACCCAGATTATGGTATGGATGGTATTGCGAGTTTTCAGGCGATGTGCGATGGTTAAATTGAGCGGCTGGAATTAGTACGACCAATTCCTCAGAGCACTCCTCGTGATAAAATACGCAAAGATATGCAAAATATCTTCGCAGTGCTGGTGAGTCAAGCCGATCGGAAAGAACTCTGTCGTCGACGATTCGAACTGCTCTGTGCTGGATGCGGTCAAGCGGAAGGAGCTGGCACTGAGGGGCCCCAGCATAGAGATGGGAACAGTATTCCATGAGCGGCCGAACCTGCGCCGTGTAAAAAATACTGTCCCCCTCTGCTGAGCACGCCAACCTTTCTGGAGGCCAATTTGGCCTACTCTTTCAAGTGACCACGAAACTGCACGTCACTCGATATGTCAACACGATCCCGATACTAGCTGAGGCAACAAGGGGAGTGCCTTGAAACTGAAGAGATACGACAAAGGGTTATTTTTAGCGGTGAACGCGAAAACTTGTATGTTCTGGGGATTGAACTGGAATAGATTTAGTCGCTCCCAGTCTGAGACTTTGTTCAACGAAATCTCGACTTCAGACATAAGTTTGTTCCGGTACTCGGCGACGTTTTCCCTAGAAATATTGGCACGGTCGGTGTATAAAGTATTACCAGTGCTGTCAGACGACAGCGACGAGCAATGAATGTTACCGGTTTGCAACATATCATTGATATTTAGAAGAAACAGCGTTGGTGATATTACGCAGCCTTGCGGAACACCAGCGTTAATGGGCTTGTAATCGGAGCATGCACCGTCTACTACAACCTTGATGCTGTGATCCACAAGAAAACTGGTGATCCAACTGCACAATTTCTGGAGAAGCCCATAGGAAGGGAGCTACGAAAGAAGCGCTTTGTGCCAACTCCGATTGAAGGCCTTCGCTATGTCCAAACTAACGGCCAACGCCTCCCCCTTGGACTCCACTGCCTGCGACCATTTAGTTAGGTAACTCAGAAGATCACCAGCTGAGCAACCTCGACGGAAACCACACCGGCGGTCACCAATCAGCTGATGTTCTTCAAGGTACCGCATGAGCTGGCAGTTAGTAATAATTTACATTACTTTGGAGAACAAGGCGGTGATAGCGATAGGCCTGTAGTTGGATGGATCTGAACGATCGCCTTTTTTAGGGATCCAAGATTTTAGGAGTCCAAGGGTACTTAACGCACCGAGCGCTGTGTAAACAGCACTTCCAGCATGGAGCACACACACTGCAGGATGTTCGGCGGTGTGTTCCCCCTGTCATCTAGAGTCGAGTTGGAAGCAAAAAGAGAGCCTAGTAGATCGGCTTTCTCCTTTGCGTCATGGGCCAGGGAGTCATCCACCCTGTGCAGATATGGCAAATATGGCTGACAGAAGTTTCCTTGGACAGCCTTGGCGAGAGACCAGAATGCACGTGTTCCCGAAGGGAGGCGAACTAGTTTCTCGCCATTTCTGCCGATGTGCTCTGACTTTGCCTTGGCAATGACACTTTTGAAGGATCTGGAGGCGGAATTATACTTCTTTTTAAGAGCACTGGTGCTTACATCCCGGGACGTTGATGCATCAACCCAGGCCCGGTAGCACTTCTGCTTATAGCGTGATGCAATTTTGAGTGACCACACCATGGCTGAGTTCTGCTTCCGATAGGCACCACAGATAATGGAATAAATAATTCCATTCCCTGAAGTACCACATCAGCGACAGAATCAGCAACATCGTTGGGAACATCCAGCGAGAAGCAAAACTGCCCCCAAGGTTAGAATGCAAAAAAAATCGCATCCCATCCCAGTCGACCGACATATAGTGGCAAACGCGGCGACAAGCTGCAGATCGTAACTGCGATGGGAGTGTGAGTGGCACCGTACTCCGGATCAGCCAATGGTCCGAAGAACCAAGAGGGGCATCGACGGAGACCTGATATCCGTCCGGATGAGAGGTCAGCAAATGGTCCAACAGGGAAGGTACATGATCCTCCACATCTAGGATCCGTGTAGGCGAAATAACCATTTATATCAGACCATATGCCAAGGCAAAGTCATAAACAGACCTTCCCGTATGATCGGTTAAACGGGAACCAAGCCATTCAGCGTGGTGGGCGTTAAAATGATGTGATGCTCGGTGCATCACGATCTCTGGGATGGGAACTGTTGATAGCACGGAGTCTCCAGACATTTTTACATGGTCGATGTGTTGTTCTGTGTCGGCTTTACCGCTATGGGACCTATAGAGGCACCCGTAGATGCGGGGATGGTCGTCACTGTCTACATGCAGCCATAGGATGGACAGGTCCGTACCTTTCAGGCTGCCGAGGCGTCGAAAATAGGGATTGGGCCTTTGGCCACCTGCACTCACCAGGTGAAATACAGAAGTAAACTTCTACTTTATGCTGGTATTCTGTGAGGCATGGTACCACCCCGGTCCGAGCCGGCCCATCCGTGCGACAACAAAAGCTGCCGCGTGGTTCTACCACTGTTATAACTTAGATTGAAAATTTTAAAAATCCCGAAAAGAACCCTACCGCAGCCAATAAAACAGCTGATGACCTTGAAACGGCTGGACCGATTTTGATAAAACATGTCTAAGACCGGTGGGTTTAATAATAATAATAATAATCTTTATTTGCATAAAACATGGTAAATATAGATAAAGATGTTTTAGTTGTATTGTGCTCTCATGTTTTGCTATTTTAATATGACAGTTTTAACAGTGGTAGAGCCACGCGGCAGCTTTTGCTGTCGCACGGATGGGCCGGCTCGAACCGGGGTGGTACCACGACTTCACAGAAAACCAGTGTGAAGTAGAGGTTTACCTCTGCGTTTCGCTTGGTGAGTGCAGGTGGCCGGAGGCCCTTTTTACTGGAAATGAGGCATTCCATCTTAGTCCTTACGGGTGACAACACATCTACATTTTGATTTGTAATAGAGGATAGATGTAGATGTCTATGGGCCGCAGCAACCACTTACCATCAGGTGGACTGTTTGCTCGTTTGTCACCCTTATCATATAAAAAAAAAACATAGCATGCAAATTATATTTAAATTATGAGTTTAAACAATAAGACACTTTAAACAAAAAAATTACATATATGATATTAAAAATTAACAAATTAAACATTATTAAAAAAATTCAGAATTACAACACACTAATGGCCAGAATATAATGTCAGAAATTCGTTAATGTCATAAAATTTTTTGTCAATTAACCAAATTCTATTTTTAAATAAATTCATATTATTTAGTGTTTAAATTTCGTCAGGTATTTTGTTGTATATACGTACACACACTGATAAACAGCTTTTACTATATTTAGTTGATTTCGGAATTTCGCTTAGAACTAGCCTATTCGGATTTATTTTAAGCCTTGTATTAACATTAGAGGACTTTTTAAATAAAGCTGTATGCTGTTTTACAAATTTACCTATCTCAAGTGTTAAGTAGGAATTAAGATTTAAATTTTTTTTGTTTTAATATTTTCTCGTTATTAATAAAAATGGCTTGAGAACCAATCGTCGTAATTCGCCTTGAATGCTATAATTTTGCTACATAACCCCGTCAAAAAAGGAAAGGAAGTCTGCACGTACCAGCAGGGAGGCGTATAAGCCAGTAACTTTGCTTTATACTTTTCGCCATTATTTAAATAATTTAAAATTAAAAATTTTGTACAGCCGACTTCAATATAAGTTAGTTATTTAAGAATAACTCAATAACCATTGGTCTGACCTTTAATAAATTAACTATCAGCTTTCATATAAAAGAAGAATCATCGAAATCGGTTCCCCCTGTACAAAGTTATGAGGTAACACACATAAAAAAAACAAACACTCGAATTGAGTACCGTCTCCTTTTTGTAAGTCGGCAGAAAAATCGGACCCATGGCCGAAATTAGTCAGGTGAGCCTCATCTTAGTAAATAAATTGAATGTAAGTAGATTCGGTTCATTATAACTTTAGAGGTAGGTTTTCATGTTTCCTGGAAATATTTTAACATACTTATGTAGGTTAGAGTTTTCTAAAATTTCATAATAAAATATCCAAGAGATCCCAAATCGAAATTGGAACCTTAATGTCTTACCTATGCAAAACCTCACACCTACTTTGGCACGAATCCAGCTGAATTGAAAAAGCAAAATTTATGGAGCCGGTGTAAGTGTAATAAAATATATTTTAGGTTATAAAAATGTAATAAATGGTTATATGTATCGTTACAAAATATTTTAATGTTAATAAAATATTACATTAGAATTATTTCGTCACACTAAATGAAAACATTATTAATAATGATAATATTTATTCTAAATGTTTCACTAAACTAAGAACAAAATTTATTTTTAATAAAACATAGTAAAATAACTGTGACTTCGATGACGCAATTGCAAGGAATACTAATGTTTGGGGCCGTGAAAATTACACTCATAAATTAAACACTTATATATATATTCAAATCGGCCGATTCAATAGTTTTCGAGTAACATCAATTCGTACAAACAGTAGAAAAAAAACTAATAGCCTTATGTTAAAAGTCAGAAAAAAAAACACAAAAAATCAAGCTGAGATTTTGCAAAGTATAAATATTTTTATTATTGATTTTCATCTCAAATCTTAAAACATAATTTAAAAAATTTGTTTGGAAAAAGGTTAAAAGGAAAATGTGCAAAACTTATATTCTCAACTTATTATTTATTTTCTGAAAACCATAATACTAAAAGCAAATACTAAAAATACTAAAAGTAAAGTACTTACCTACTTCCCCTGTAACCATGTATATTGACGCCAATTGCAAAACAACCTTGTATTTCATATTGTCCCGTTTTGTATTTATTAATAAATTTTATTACAGCTGTAAAGCACTTGACACTGTATTTATCCTATTTTATAACGATCACAGTTTTATTACTTAATCGCCCAACATATTTTTTATCATCAATCAACTTTTTACTATACATAAATTAAGAAAAAAAAATCCCAAATTCAAAAATATGTCAGATGTAAGTAAAAATATGTCATACGTCAACTGTAAGCTCTAAATTGATCAAACGTCCGACTCGCGAATAAACTTTTCAATATCGCACATAAAGGCATGCACACATCGCGCTCTAGTGATCGACCCCACCGGAACTACAGTCGATGGGCCTACGACTGCCGGCTCCATGTGCGCCGTACCGAAACCCGCCTTACACCAAGTTACGTTATACGTGTACGGAATAACTTTCCTCGCCTTGTCCTTTGCGACATAGAGTTCAAAATACCGTCGCAAAAACTATTGCACAGTTTGTTTCGATTAATTTATAAAGTTAGAAGCTTTGGAAAAGCACGTTTTTCTATTGTTTTGGTTTGGTATTGTCATAGAGGAGAATTGATAAAGACAATAAACAAAAAGAGAATGTAAAGTGTATAAGTATAGTCGAAGTTCGAGCCGTTGTGGCATTAGGTGCCACAGCCGGGTGCCTCTTTACTTGGCCTCTTTGTAGTACGCATATTTTTTCAAATAGTACAAAAAATATAAAACGACACTCATAGTACACAGTGCAGCAGACGATAAGTAGATACTGTGACCTACGGACACCTATCTACCTTATCCATAGAATTCTACGAGGCATTTCCGGAGCTTCCCTTAGTTGCGATAATAAAGGCTTAATCCACCACTAGACTATTAGACATAAATATGCGTCAAAATATAATTTTATGTTGGGTACTTAAATATACCGACGAATAAGTTTAGATAATCATAATGAGGATAATCGCACTACCAGTAGCCTGAAGTGGCAGTGGACAATAACTCGAAAAACCTCGTAAACGAAGTATAGGGTGGCCCCCCACTAGATAGAGTGACATGCAGAATTATTCCTGTATTCTTTCGTTATAGTGATTCGGATTCGTTTTAAGAAATTTCAAATAATAACGTTCAAATCATCAGGATGCGCAATTTGTGTTGAGTAAAATAAAATCTTTAAAATGTTAAAAAAATTACTCTCGTCAATTGTAACATTTTAAATCTCTATCGTTGCAGAATGAGGTGCCTCTAATCAGAGCATCCACCACATTTTCTGCCACTAGGGCGGCGCCACTAGAAAGTGAGGTATAATATTTGACAGATTTCATATCGGGGAAGTTAATTTGTTCGGAAAATGTAAAAATTATTGTTTCTTTCTGTACCATTAGCTATATTTTATATTAATCAGTGATCACATTAAAAATAAATAAACCAATTCATAAAAGTAGATTTTTTTTTAAAAGAGTTAAAAATGTACAAAAAATTAATGAGCAATTCACGCATTGTTTTGTGTATTAATATAAAACTCCAGAAACTGATAAACTTTTATTAAAAAACAACTTCTCAATTAAATTACATTGTGTAACAAAAAACTTTACCTCAGTGCCAACTAGCGACATCTGGTGAACAGAAAATTATTAGCCTTCATTGAAGAGAAACCACCAAACGTAGATATTCCCTTTGTATTGTTTTTATGGCCAATGTTACAATAAATTTTGATTATAAAAATTAAAAGAAATAGACCCATAGTCAACTAAAAAAAGTTCTACTAAAGCAGCATCTTTTCACAAGCATGACGTCGAGGCGGTCACCGCCTTCCTCGACTGTATTAAAAGGAAGTGGACGACCACCAGTGGCAGATTCTTGAAGCAAACTAGGCGCGTGCCTAGGAGCGCGTTCTTAAACGAAGAATATGAGCATCGATGGCAGTTAGCAATTACTGTGACGAGCAAAGGTTTTCTTTCCTAAGAAAATTGAAAAATTATCGTCGTTCAACTATGAGAATAAGAATAAATTCGTTAGCTATACTTACTCGTAACATTGCATCAAACTTATTGCTATAATTTTAAACTATGTCGATGTTATTGACAACTTCCCAAAACAAAAATGTATAGAAATACATTTTTATTACATGTGGTAGGATAAATAAATGTCTGTTGATACAAATTTTTAAAAAATAATTTTATTCATACCATTTGCTGCTGGTGATAAGAATGCTGGTTCTGTTTTCGCTCAAAGGCTAAGTATAGCCGCTCAGTGGGGAAACGCAGCTAGCGTTCTTGGCACGATACCGCGGGGAGTGAGACTGTATGATAATTAAGTTACTAGTTTTAGTTTTTTTATTAGTTTTTGATGTTGTTATATAATAAAATATAAATTCATAATTAATGCCATTATCTTTTATATGTTAAATATGAAACGAACTTCCAACAATTTGGGGAGTGACAGAATTTCCACATTCTGTCCCTCTTGTTTTCTCCACTCTCATCACATTTTCACGCCCACCTGTTAAGGGTACACGTGTCTCACCTACCTAATTAGTTTGCAAATTAACCACGTTATAAATTAGGTGGCGGCGCTGTCGTTGCGCCACAAGCGAATCTCACGGAAGCCTAAATCTCGCTCTTAAGATCCGAAGTAATTTTTTCTTATCTAAAGAGCTAGAGCAAACTGTCGTTAAATTTGCCGAAGGGCGTGTATGAAGTACACCGCGTACTCTTCGTACACCTGCGTACCTGGGCAGTTCTCAACGGTCATAACATCGATCGTCACGAATTAAGCAGTTAGAGATGGGAGTTCACACTCCCCCACTCGGACAGCGGTTAGATAGCTTAAAAATCGTACAGAATTGTCCTGATGATTGGTAATAAACTAAATCATAAACCATTATTATCATCGTCCTCATCATCGCCTTTCCCTTTTTATATAGCTCGCAGTCTTACAGACCGCTAGCACTGAATCAGCAGCAGGTGAAGGTGTAAAAGCTAAAAAGACTAACAGCACTAATATCACAGACTACAGATATAGATAACACACGGAGCGTGTAACCTTGTTCAGCGTGAGATCTCCTTTTTTGTTCCAAGACCAAAATTTTTTTGTTTTTTTTTTACCCCCACACTAGGATTTTCTTCTGTATCGTGGAGGCAGTTTACAAACACAAATTGCACAATGACAAACATCCAGACCCGAAACAATTATTTGTAGGCCATACAAATACTTGTTCCGTGCGGCGAATCCCGCACGAAACAAGTATTTGTATGGCAAACCCGCGGCCCCCAGGGCAGCAACTCATTGCTAAGCCACTGCGCCACGGAGCCGTCAATTATAATATAGTTGCAAAATAAGTATTTATAATTTATAATTTTGACCGCCAGTAGGGCGCCGATGATATGCAAGCCTAGGTCGCTGTCGACATTTAATCCGTCTCTGACGACCACGTCGAAAAATATCACCGTAAGCAGAATTAAGAAACAATTAAATTAATGAATATCAAAATAAGGAAATGATTTTAATAATCTTGGCACGATACCGCGGGGAGTAGGACTATATGATATTTAAGTTTCTAGTTTTAGTTTTTTTTTAAATTATTATTATAGCTTTTAATATTGTATATATACGAGTATTATAGTCAATAAAACCTTTTTAAATTCCTTATTTAATATTCACTGTTTTAATTATTGTCGATTAGATATAAATATATAATAAAGGTTTATAAAAGAACAAACAAGTAGCAATAAAAGTAAAGTGACCAACAGTCTCAAAATCTGCGGGACCGTCCCGCAATGACAATTTTAATCCCGACTTGTAATAATTAATGAAATACTCCTGCAAAATACGTCCCGCGCGTCCTATCCCTTACAAAATCTTGCTCTATGCGCCATTCTGTTTGATGAAACGTACAATGTGGTAGGACATCAAAATGAATTTCATTTTAAAGTTCAACCTTATTATCGGACGTATTACAAAAGGTGATAGTCTCCGGTTAAGAAAGAGTATTTATTTTTGGAAGTAAAGACTAGAAATTCGGGGGCTTGAGGGGGGCGGGGGGGGGGGGACTCGATCTTTAGGCCTAGTCAGTTTTAATAGCCTATCATGTAGACTCTACATTGTAGAGGATGTCATGGCATGGTTGAATAGAGGCAAAAAGCTCTCATTACACGCCTAGGAATTCAAAATAGCCAAATATCTAAAAATTGGGGATGGCTCGAACTTTAGTAGGCATAGTCAGTTTGAATAGCCTATCATGTAGACTCTACATGATAGGCTTGGATCCTCTACATTGTAGAGGATGTCATGGGGGTCATGTTTGAATAGGGGCAAAAAGTTCTTATTACACTCCTAGGGGGTCAAAATGGCCAGAACCAAGAAAAAAAATCTTATTTCGGGTATAACTCCGCCTCATTCGGAGGTTCTTACACAGTCTTTACTTCTCGCGTCCCACTTGTTTGTCATATAAGAAGTCAGTAAGCCGCGGAGGCAGTCAACGTGAAATTTAACATTTGCTATCCACTTCCACACTTTACATCTAAGTTCGCTTATTTTCCACGGGACTTCTTTATTGAACGAGTCTCTAGTTTGAATCTACTTTATTACTAATTGCAAACCTTTAAGATGTGAAAACATTTATGAAATTCTGAATTAGAATCAATAATTAATAAAAAGAATGCCACTTATGTGAGACTTCCACGAAATTTACTTCAATATTAAGTGTTATAATCATATAAATATGTAATTATACGTATGTGGTAGAGCCGCACCGACAGGCTGTAACGCCTATACCTGCATCACGAATGGCTAGGCTCGACCACTGTGATTTGTATGATAAGTAACGAGAACAGGAGGCGCTTTTTACTGGTAAAGAGGCATTCTAACTCAGTCATTACAGAAGAGGTGGCAAAAATCTACATTTTGACTCTTAACCGAGGAAAAGATGTAGGTTATAGTTGCTAAAAATTAATTTGTTAAGATCCGCGTAATATAATAAAATTATGTGTCTTACCTATTTTTGAAGAGCGCCCCCCGCCTCCTCCCCCCCTCCCACAATTGCGTGCACAATCCCCGTACCAGCCCCTGCATCAATTCTACACTAGGAAAGATACACCACCGTCGATAATTAATACGACACGTGTTTCGCCTCCACACGAGGCATCCTCAGGTGAAGTACACTCTGCGGTGGCTGGCCGCTAAGCACCGCTAGCGGTCAGCTACCGCAGGGTTCACATGTTTAACAACTTTAATATAATGGATTTGCGCAAAGTAACGCCTGATTCTATTAATTATTAAATATATAGGTATCTTTTTTTACATGGGGAAATGCCTGCGTATACCCGCTTCGCGGGGGCAAGGGCGAATTATGTCGGACTCGCATCGACTAAAACCCCATGGTGTTCCACTTTCGTCACATATTGGCAGGACCACGGGAACGCTTTCGCACACACCCGCGAAGTCCCTCCTCGGGAGAGGACTACTCCTCCCCAAGCTCCTTCTCAAGTAAGGCGCACCGGACACATGGCGTGCCCTCCCCCGCGGCCTCCAACTTCACCTTCGCAACGGGCTCAGAAACACTAGCCTTCACAGGTTAAGGGTGCAGTGTCTTCGACTTATAGTTTGCGTCCGAATGTTTGCTTATGCTTATAATCATAAAAAAGTACTATTTTAATGTAGCACTTTGCGAATCCATTACAAACAGTCACAAAAAAAGCAATCAAACTACAAAAGCAGATAAGACCGCGCACAGCTATAAGTTAAAAGTTGACGTTTCAGACTCGTGTATTGAATTTATTATCGTGTTATAAATGACAATAGGATTCGTCGTGTATGGGCACCCTGCCGTAACAGGTGACTAAGAAATAAATCCGAATAACCTTGTTTCATCAGATATAATATGGCGGTATATATGTATGCTAAGAATATGGGTGCTAAGAATCTCCGGTGGAGGTTCGGTTGCCACCTACGACGACTCGACCTGGCAACGTACAACGCACGCACCCTGAGGACTGACGAGAAGATCGTGGAGCTGGAAGAAGAGATAGACAAGTTGCGCTGACATATTATAGGATTATCCGAAGTCCGAAGAGAGGGGGAGGACACGGTAATCCTCGAATCCAGCAACTTGCTCTATCACCGGGAGGGCGACCATCTGTCCCAAGGAGGTGTCGGATTTATCGTCCACAAGTCTCTCGTTAACAACGTTGTAAAGATCGGGAGTGTGTCGACAAGGGTTGCGTACCGTATACTCAGAATCACCAAATGGTATTCGCTGAAGGTCATACAGGTTTACGCACCAACCTCGGCACACCCAGATGAGGAGGTGGAGGAAATGTATGATGATATCTCTAGAGCCATGCATTCCTCCAAAACCCAAAATACGGTGTTAATGGGAGACTTCAATGCAAAACTAGGCACAAGAGAGAACGGTGAGCTGAAAATAGGAAAATTTGGAATACGGCAACGGAACCCAAGGGGCCAGCAGCTGGCCGACTTCATTGAGAAAGAGGGACTTTTTATGATGAACTCTTTCTTCAAGAAGCGGCCCCACAGGAAGTGGACCTGGTCGAGCCCCGACGGTTCGACAAAAAATGAGATTGACTTCATTATGACGACCAGACGACAACTGTTCAGTAATGTCTCAGTGATCGCGAGGGTGAAAACCGGCAGCGATCACCGAATGATTAGAGGCACACTGAACCTAAATGTTAAGTTGGAGAGGTCTCATCTGATGAAGTCAACGCTCCGTCCCCCTCGTGCTCTAATCCAAAGTACCGAAACCTTTCAGCTCGAGTTACAAAACCGTTTTCAGTGCCTAGAAGACTGCAATGAAGTGGACGATATAAATGACAAGCTCGTGGAAACTGTCCATGCGGTCGGAGCTAAGTTCTGCAAGACCCGCCGCAGAAGAACACAGAAACTCTCCGATCACACTCTTAATCTCATGGCTGTTAGACAGGAGATGAGGCTACATTCTTCAACAGATTTGACAGCATACAGGCAAATGAACAGACAGATCTCCAAATGCATGCGGCGGGACTTACGCAACTTCAATACAGCTCGTATTGAAGAAGCGATCGAGCGGAAACAAGGCTCCAAAGTCTTTGCCAGAGATCTGTCTGCCAGAAAGAGCCAACTGTCAAAGCTGAAGACTGAATGTGGCAGCATCGTTTCCGGAGCACCTGAGATTTTGAGTGAGATTGAGAGGTTCTATGGGCAGCTGTACACGTCATCGTTGGAGCCACACGCAAGTGCAAGTAACGATCCAAGAGCAAGTCTTATCCGACACTATTCCGAAGATATCCCGGACGTCAGTCTGAGCGAGATTAGAATGGCTCTCCAGCACCTTAAAAACGGCAAGGCCCCAGGCGAGGATGGAATTACAGCGGAGCTTCTGAAAGCGGGTGGAAGACCGGTACTTGAAGTCCTTCAGAAGCTCTTTAATTCCGTCCTCCATGGTGGCATTACACCGGAGGCGTGGAGCAGAAGTGCGGTGGTCTTGTTCTTCAAGAAAGGTGACAACGCTCTCTTGAAGAACTACAGACCGATTTCCCTTCTGAGCCGCGTCTACGTGCTGTTTTCGAGAGTCATTACGAATCGTCTCGCGCGCAGACTTGACGACTTCCAGCCTCCCGAACAAGCCGGTTTCCGAAAGGGCTTTAGCACCATAGACCACATACATACCCTACGGCAAATTGTACAGAAGTCCGAAGAGTACAATTTGCCACTATGTCTAGCGTATGTGGACTATGAGAAAGCCTTTGATTCCGTCGAAATTTGGGCGGTGCTGCAGTCCCTTCAGCGGTGCCAAGTTGACTGTCGGTATATCGAAGTGCTGAAGTGTTTATACAGTAGAGCTACGATGGCTATCCGAGTACAGAACCAGAGTACGAAACCTATCCAATGAGGGCATCCACGAATTTTTCTGCCACCAGGGCGGCGCCACTTTACAGTGAGGTAAAATATTTGACAGATTTCTTAGCGGGGACGATAATTTCTTAGGAAAATGTAATCTTTAAGGTTTCTTTCCGTATTATTAGTTATATTTTATATTAATTATATTAGAAATGAATAAACCAAACTATAAATATAACTAAAAGCCGTTTTTTAAAAAAAAGAGTTATAAAGTGCAAAAAAATAAAAATCAAACCACTAACGCATTGTGTTGTGTATTAATATAATACTCAAGATAATGATAAACTATTATTTTAAACTAATTTCTCAATTAACTGACACTGTGTAACGAAAAACTTCACCTCAGTCGCAACTAGCGACATCTGGTGAGTGTAAGATTATTAGCCCTCATTGCAGAGAGGTGTAAGACAGGGTGATGTTATATCCCCGAAACTCTTCACCGCTGCATTGGAAGACGTTTTCAAGCTTCTGGACTGGAAAGGATACGGTATTAACATCAATGGCGAGTACATCACTCACCTTCGGTTTGCCGACGATATAGTCCTTATGGCAGAATCGCTGGAGGACCTAAGCACTATGCTCAATGACCTCAATAGTGTCTCCCAACGGATAGGTCTTAAGATGAACATGGACAAAACAAAGATTATGTTTAATGTCCATGTCACACCTATGCCGGTAGTTGTTGGGAGCACTAAGCTCGAAGTTGTTGACGAGTATGTTTACCTGGGACAAATAGTCCGACTAGGTAAGTCCAACTTAGACCGAGAGGTCAATCGACGGATTCAACTCGGCTGGGCAGCGTTCGGGAAACTACGACACATCTTCTCGTCAGACATACCTCAAAACCTTAAAACGAAATTGTACAACCAGTGCGTGTTGCCAGTGATGACTTACGGAACTGAGACGCGGTCCTTCACAGCTGGCCGTATGAGGAAGCTCAAGGTCGCTCAGCGAGCTATGGAGAGGGCTATGCTCGGAGTTTCTCTGCGTGATAAACTTAGGAACAAGGATATCCGCAGTAGAACCAGAGTAACCGACATAGCCCAACGGATTAGTAAGCTGAAGTGGCAGTGGGCCGGCCATATAGCTCGAAGAACCGACAACCGATGGGGAAGAAAGGTTCTCGAGTGGCAGCCTCGTACCGGTAGGCGAAGTGTAGGGCGTCCCACCACGAGATGGAGTGACGACCTGGTAAGACATGTAGGAAGTCGATGGATGCAGGTGGCTCAGGACCGTGCTTTGTGGCATTCTTTGGGGGAGGCCTATGTTCAGCAGTGGACTTGTGAAGGGCTGTAATGATGATGATGATGATGATATGTATAGCGTTTTCTTGTCTTCTCTTATATTTACATATTTTCTTCTCTTCTTTAAGTTGGATTGATATATTCCACTGGGCTGGGCACGGGTCTTTCCCATTGAAATAAGGATTTGAAACGCTGGGGATCTTTCTCTACACGTATAGAATCATGCCGTCAAGATTAAAGAATGTTAATAGGTTACATAGAAGACTCGTTGTTTTAAAGTTATTTAATAACATTTATAAATAAAAATTTATGTAATTAAATATGTAACATTTTTGAGCAACTCTTAAATCTATGAGATTTTGAGGCATTTTTCACAGTCGCCTCTTGTGATACCCACGGGTCAAAGTAACGTGAGTACATATAACTTAAATGTGACCTGCGTAAGAACTACACTAACAATATGATTTCTGTCATCATAGTCATCAGTAACAATATGATTTCTGTCATCATAGTCATCATCAGTAGTCGGCAGTGGACTTGAATAGTAATTCAAGTCCACTGCCGAACGTAGACCACCTCCATAAATTACAGCATACGGGAATTTTGCCATGGTTGCCACGCTTGTCAGTCGGGTTGGCAACGGTGTTTTTAGTAGTTCCAGAAAAAAGGTGGCAACACAAGTCCTTATTTAGTTTCCCTCTGCCGCTATTTTTTATTCATTCAATATATTTAAAAAAACTGACAAGAAAGAAAATGTCTAGCCCTCCAGTAGAAACCACACACGGTTTAATGGCTGGTGGTCTATCAACTATAAATTACTAATGGTACTAATGATAAATTTATAGATTTATTAACACACCACTATATCAATATAAATGCGCAGGTACATTAAATAATGCAATATAAAGCAAATTATGTTATCATTCAATATACTATTAATACATTATACTAACCTATATCTTTATGCTGCTGTGTTTCATATGGTGAATGTGGAGCACCGAAGACCCTTTTTACTGGAAAAGAGGCATTCTATCTTAGTCCTCACGGCTGACCACGCATCTGCATTTTAGATGTGGATGTCTATGGGCCACAGAAACCACATACCATCAGGTGGACTGTGTGCCCTTATTCTATAAAAAAAACATAATAATACTACATACTATAGGATATATCCTCATAACATACTATTCCGACCACCTAGTTATTAAGTAAGAAACTATTTCAGAGTTCTTTTAGCTATTTTGAAAATAAAAACTTTATAATATTTTACTTATTTTTTTAAATTGTGGAAATTATTTAAGTAAAGAGTGGCGCTTTCCATAAATATTTTTGTAAGTTGATAGCTTAAAATGTAGGTAAGCCATTCAACATAAATAGGATTTCACTATATTTTATATAGGTAGAGGATAGTGGATTATCTTAATCCGCCGCCACACGTCAAACTAGTGATAACATGAAAAACAATTCAGGATCCTCATGCTAAAATGCATCATCATCATTATCATCATCACTACAGCCCTTCACAAGTCCACTGCTGAACATAGACCTCCCCCAAGAAATGCCACTAAACACGGTCCTGAGCCACCACCAGCCAGTGCGTGTTGCCAATGATGACCTATGGAACTCAGACGTGGTCCTTTACTGCTGGCCGGATGAGAAAGCTCTCGGTTGCTAAAATGCATAAGAATAGTCTAATCTCTGAGATATTGATTGAAATTGAAGTTGCAAAAAGCTTACAGACAATGATGATAATTTCTACAACAATAATGAAAACTTAAATGAATCGTGGAAAGCGTAGAAAATATGCCATGACACAGTTTGAAATTCAAGATCAGTAAAGGAATCTAATTGTACAGCTCATTTAATTTTTGACTAAATAATATTATAAGCTGTAGATACGCTTAGAAATTCATAAATTTGAAATTTTAAGCGAACGTGAAGAATTAGTAATGTTAAAGACAAAAAAATATATAACTGCAATTCTCGATAGTCTACTTCCAATTATAAACTTAACTGTAATATTCGGTTTACTGGACTTTTGCAAGTTTGTAAAATTGAAGAAAGTTGAATTTTACCTGGAAAGTATCCAAGAGACAAGAGTATATTTTTAGTAGAATTAATCAAAGGAATAGTGCCAGGGAGTGTACTTAATTGAATGTACATTAGAAAAACACGCTTTTAAGTGGTATTATGACTGAGCACGAATGGCGGCTCGAATGGGAAAGCACTACGCTTTCAAAGAATATCAGCGTAAAATAACAGCATAAAAATGTTTCGTATGACTATGAATGACGAGAATCTAAATTCATCATCACATCATCACAACCGGACCAAAACATGCTGCTGATAATGAACAGGAATAGAATATTTAAAATATTTGATTGTTTGCAATTACAGCGTTTTAGTAGTTGGGGTAGGTAGATAGTAGAATCTCACAAAATAGTCAAGCAGCATTTCTGTTACTATACGTATAAAATGGCAATGAAATTTTGTCATAGTTGCCTAAGCAAATCAGTGAGCCTTTTTTTATAAAACTGAAGAGACAAATTAACTAATAGGCCTAAACTAACATTATTAAATATAATTAAGTATATAAATAACACTACTAAGCTTTTAAATTTAATTTTTCTGTTTTTTTTATTATTTGTTTTTATATTTTAAGTTGTAAATCCAAGATTAAGTTATTAATTACAGGAGGCACATAGAATGTAAGTGTCATACACTGCAGCATGTGGTATGAAATGAGGAATACTCCTAAATAAAAAATATCTCCTCAGTTCTTACCGCTCACCATGCGAATCACAGCACTATAGCTGCTATTCTAACGTGGTCCATCTTTCTATTCACTTTAATATTTTTTTACTTTACCATTATAACACCAAAATGAAAATATAAGATCTTTACAAGCTAGATATTCCTAGGTTGGGCTTCTTTTCTGCCTAAGGTAGAAGACCCTCTGAGAGGCAGTACCCTCTTAACCGAGAGCAGTGTCTGCACTGCTGTGTTTGTGTCTAAAGGGTGTAAAGAGCCTATTTAAATAAAGGCTGTGAGACATTTCATCTTAGAGCTAAGAGGCGATTACGTACCTGTAGCCTTCTTTGTTTGTGTTGGCAAACCATGGACTGCAGTAGCTACCTATCATCAGGTAGACTGTAAGTTCGTTAGTCACTTCAGATTTGTAATTGCGTGTAGGGCCCTATTCACTCTATTACACCCCTACACGCTATTGTGAAGAGTCAGAATGTGTCAAAGAAGGCACGTATGGCAATTCATAATGCTGTGTTAGTCCCTGTATGGTAGTGAAAGTTGGGTCTGACAGAAGAAGCATGAGAGTAGAATAAATGCTGTAGACATGCGGTCATTAAGGAGTATGCTAGGGCTGAATCTGAATGACAGGTGAGAAATAGTGTGATAAGAGAAAAGTGTGGTTTGCAAGATGACGTTGTGACCAAGATTAAAAAAGAAATGCTTCGGTGGTTTGGTCATGTAGAAAGAATGAACGAGGAAATGTTTCAGAAAAGAACGGCAGAGTCGGGATGGGGCGCCCTAGAGTCTAGGGCCTAGACGAAGATTTATCGACCAAATCGGCGATACATTGAAAATGGGCCAGATTAGAAGTACCCTTAACCGACGAGCGTGTATGCGTAGATATATGGATGTAAAGGAGGCGAGAGATGTGTGTCAGGATCGCGCCAAATGGAAGTCCATAGTCTCTGCCTACCCCTCTGGGTGACAGGCGTGAGTGTTTATGTTATGTTTGTTATTTATAAAAAAAAATAGAGTTACTTGTTTCCTTAAGTTTAGTTAATCTTTAGAGACTGAAAGCGGTAAGCCACATCCAAATGTATCTTTGTAATGCACTCTAATTGCTATTTGCTAAGGAAGTAGTCGTTGAAAGGCCGAGAGCATAGCTGAGTGACTTTTACTTAGTAATGACTCTCGACGAGAAAACTAGCGTTTTGAATGCAGCTGAATTGTTGTTAAAAGCCAAACATTAAACGACAATTTAATATGCGAATTCACGTTAGTTTAACCAAAGTTTATGTAAGAAATAATCTTTTTGAAACAAAAATTGTTTTCGCTTATTTCATGTTTTGCAAAAAATTTAACAGGGTACAATTTACAAATTTATTTATTGGCTATTTTTTTATTGGTGCGTATTCAATGCGTGCAATTTCATCATGTAGGTACAACATGTTGTCAAATTAAGAAACATTATAAGGTGAAAACTTCACTGACCTCTGATTACTCTGAATTCGGACCTTTAACTCTTCGATATTTGCTAAGACAGCAGCGACTTCAAAAGCTTATATTATGTGAAAATTATTGTTTTTTTAGTTTTGATGTCGTTTTGTGGTTTTCTACCGATTTCAACGAGGAGGAGGTGCTCAATTCGAATGTATGTTTTTATTTATTTTTATGTGTATTACCTCATAACTTTTTTCTGGGTGAACCGATTTCGATGATTATTTTTTATTTGAAAGCTCATGCTTGTCATGTAGTCCCATATAAATTTGATCAAATTGATCATTTGATCAAGGTCTGATTAATAGTTTTTGAGTTATTCTTAATAATTTAATATTGAAGTCGGTTGTACAAAATTTTTAACTTTAAATTATTATTTAAAGTTTCATAATTTTCCCAGTTAAAGTGGCGTTATGAATATCACAAATTCAAGGCAGTAAACTAGAATTTGGTCCAATTAGTTACATTAAAATCCCATTATATTAAAAAATGACCACCCATAAGGCTGGAGTTTATAAATAAATTAAAAAATCTCACACTTTTAAAATTATAAATAACTATCTGATACCCGGCGCGTTGCTGTCACAGAAGAAATGATTGTGGAAATATCGTTTTAAATTTGAAAGAATTATATTGATTAATTAGGAATGATAATACATTCATTGAAGTTGAATGAAATAATATAACTTTCAAATAAATTTGTCGGTACGATACGCGCGCCACCCACTGTAATTTAATTGTACTATGCTTATAACCTTCGCGCAAGTGCAAGCTGATGAACGGTATGGCAGCGTAAAAATACGAAGAAAGAAATATAAATTTTTATATATATGGCAATATGGCAGGTTTGAAAGATGACCTTATCACAAAAATTGATAAGGGCGTGCTTCGATGGTTTGGGCACGTTGAGCGAATGAGTGAAGACCGAATGGTGAAGAAAATATATAGCGCGAAAGTTAATATTAAAAGGTGTCGAGGTAGACCGAGACTAACTTTCGAAGACCATGTGAGCAAACTGCTCGAAGAGGGGAGGGTCAAGAGTACTCGGATACCTAGACGTGCATGTATGAAGAAGATAATGAATCTGAAAGAAGCGAAAGAGGTATGTAAGGATCGTGACACTTGGCGATCTGTTCTCTCTGGCTACCCCGTCAGGGATTGTGCGTGAAGATAAGTAAGTATATATCATATTATTTCTCATACATTTTATGGGACCATCCCATATAATGTAGGGATGAAATTTTCAAAAACTCAGTGAAAATACAAAATAAACATATGTATCGATTCAACCTTCTCGTCTTTTGAACTCTGCTATAAATTTGTTCACTACTTTGTCTACTTTTTAATCATTTTGTACCAACTGTCACGTTCTTAAAATACTTGTAAGTTTAAACATGTACAAGTAATTAGTGTCTCGGTGACGGCTGTAACTATTTGGATATTATGTATTTAGGTAATGTTTTACTTTCTGAGTTTATCTTTCATTCATCCCTGAGGAAGTTATATATTTTTGTTAACGCCGAGCAAAGCTTGGTTTTTTTATAAAATTGATCCCACTTGAAATTTTTGTCTGGTCTGGTAATTTAGCTCAGTCTATAGGTCCTACTTAGTAGTCCTACTTACTTTCCCATAATATTCATTAGTTTACGATTTTTCTGAACGATCCGAAAATCTACACACAAGTAAAATTGAAGTGTCTGTCTACAATATTGAAACAATTAGCATAAATTAGACTAATTTATATATATTATGTATAACTGACATAATTTAGAAGTATTTTTTCTGTCTGTCTGTCTGTTTGCCTGTCTGTCCGTTCTTATCTTCGGAATGACTAAACCGATTGTTAAGAAAATTTACGAACGAATAGATAGCAATGTCTGTAAAGTTCTAGGCCATATTATATCCAAAAATCTTGAAGTTTTTTTTTTTTTGATAATACGTAAAATTGAAAAAAAAAATCCTTCATTATATTAAATCGTAATAACGCCACATTAATATATCCTATCCAAGCGAAGTGAGGGCGGATCACTAGTGTTACAAAAAAAATTACAAAATAATGAATGAATCATTACTATAATTTAATTTATATTTTTTAAATGCGACACGATCTCAAAAACACAAATCAATGTCCATAGAGTTATAACTCTATGGACATTATTTATGATTTATATCCCAGCTTAGCGCCTGAAACAATTCTCAGGATTAATTTACATACGTCTTTAACCATATTCATGAAAAATCCATTACTGAGCGTAGCCCTTCCCCATTGATAGCCATATATTTGTCAAAGTTGCCACGCTTCGTTGGCGGGTTAGCAGGTTTTACTATTTTTAGTTGTTATCAGAAAGATACTGCTGCCAGCCCCAGTCTCATTTTTAATGTCACCTCAAGCGAGACCCACGGGTATGGTATGATATTTAAAAAGTGTTTATTTGTTAAACGACGAAACCTTAGCCAAATAAAACTTACATTTTGCTTGCGAGAAGTAACGATATATTAAATTAAAACAAAAACAAACGTTAAAACTAAAACAAACATAGCCAGAATAGAATTTTAAAGCAATGTTACATTCATAGCATGTTTTGTAGTATTATGTAGCAAAAGCTCTACGCTCAGCGTTAAATGCGAGCATAGATCCTAAGCGGATAGTGCATAAACATAATGTTAAAAGGAACTGCTTACCATATAATATTGGACCAAATATTATACTAGCGTGTTATCAAATTATTTATCTAACAAAGAAATTACAATCGATACATTAACTAATCAGAAAAGTCTGAAGTAACGACATACTCGTAAGATAAAAATAATTACGTAAGGTTAATCAGAAGAACAAAATATAAACATAAAAGTAAGAAAACAATAAAATAATTGCACAATATGACTTAAAGGATGAAGACTCTATATAAAGAAAATATTTCAATAAATAAAATGTGACGACGAGAGACTAGAATATTTAAAATTTAAATTTAAATTACAAATAATAATTTTAATTAACTCTCTTTTAAAAATAACTAATCTAGTATAACTTTATTAACTTTTTTAGACTAAAAATAACTAGCCTTAATCTGGATTTTCTCATCTTTACTAAACATATATTACCACCTTTAAAAATTACCTCCTGTATTTGCTCTTACTTCATTAATTTATTTAAAGATACCAACAGCGATGCAATGATATAGGCACTATAAATACCATATTTTAAATCGTGTAGTAAGGCTATTAATAGATTCCTCTATACATTTAAAATATACGTTAGACGTTAAAACATAATTGTTGTTTGCGCAGAACACAAAAGTTAGTAATTAAGTACTGACTTCGGTGTTTGGACTTGAATCCAAATCAGGCCGTGTAGGCCCTGTTGATTTTGACACAAACCCTAAAGCTCCTATAAAGATATTTCAATGCCTATAATAGACCAATGCTCAATCCATACGTGGCCAACGTTTGCCATCCAGAAACCGAAAAACCAACCGTGACATAGTCCTGTCATAGGCCTTGTCCAAGTTTAAAAATGCACAGAATTCTTTCTAGAATTTTGGCCCAAACTTTCTCTGTGATTGTGCGTATAAAATAGACTTAACCCTTACACCCTGTACTGATCAGGTCTTTTTATCCCCTTTCTTAGTCCAACATGCACAATTCAATTTTCAATTGTTACATCAGTTTCCTTCATAGCTTTTTCAATCAACGTCAAATGCTAAGAAAGCTGATTCTACAGTTTCTTATACAGTGGAACTGTAACAGTGGACGTTGTACCAGTCTCCCGGTACTGCTTAGGTTTCCAGCATAAATTAAAGAGAGTTTTGAGCAGGCTTGCCTCAACTCCCTCTCCCGCCTCTACCCGCTCCGCCTTACCTGCTATTATCCTTTTAAATTATTTCATTACTCGTATGTAATAAATAAATATAAAAAGATTGTGTTAGGAGCGACCTGACATAGTCATTTTTGTTTATGACAATGGTCAAATGGGGACATTTTAGATCGCTGTTCTTACCATTAGGTTGATAAAAAACAATTCTGTGCACGCCACCCCTCTTAAGGCAAATCTACATACATACAAAAACCTTATATTCAGCCTTAGACTATCTTATCTACAAGCTAATAAAAAATAAATATTTGCTTATTTAATAAAAAAATTTTTTTCAAAAGAAGTATTGTACTAGATACATATTATTTTTTTATTTTGACAGACATGCAGGTTTCCCTAAAATGTGTTCTTTCACCGTCAAGCACTTGGTAAATCAGAAATTTAATTGCAATTAATAATATCATTCATATCGGTTATTGACGGGAATCGTACCCATTTTGCTCGCGTACTCTGAAATGTATCAATCAAGCGAGAGAAATTTATTTAGCAAGCGCTTAGCCTCTGGACTACCTCAGCTCTACTCCTCTTGGCTTGTGCCCCTGTGTCCCATTCTGGAACTTATATAGACTGAAGTTTACCTTACTTTTATATTAAGTAATGAAGCTATAATTATTTTAATTTTTTTTTGTAGCTACAAGGTATTAGTAACAGTAGTAAAAACACAAACCTTAAGAATTGTTACGTTTCGCCTACTCAAAAATAGAAGGCGCTTATAATATTAATAACGGCAGTAAGCTTTTTTGCATTGTGCTTACTCTCGTAGTAGTAGTTTGCCGTTACTAAAGCGTATTACTCGTGTAACTTTAGTTTCAGTTGTGTTTACTAGATGGAATTATTTCCATTTTTATATTAAAAAAACTAGCCTTAGTATTTTCAGCTAAAAATAATACATATTTATGAACCACTGTTTCGAACCCACCACTTTTCAGTTTCGCTGTACAAATTTAAAAAATTCTCCTGTAATCCAATTTCTTACATGTTAATTAGTATGAAATGCCGATTTCTATGGAAAAAAATATTAAAAAGATATATTTTAGGAAATATACGTTTTTGTTTAGTCTGAAGCCTGATTTTTATAATATTTATAAATGTTTCATTTCTGTGCTCGAAAACTTAAAAAAACATTTGCTCGTTGCTTTCGTATTTTTTCTTTTGTGATTTTCAACATATATCATAACTACACTAATAACATCAGCGACACGATAAGTTGTCGTGTAACAAAAATTGATGAGTGTAGAAAATCTTGGTACCTACATTCACAGTCAGGTCATAAGTATTGTCACACAGTAAAAACTTTTCTTTTAGAATGCTGGCCACAAAAAAGTTTATTGAATTCTAATTTCGAATTGTTCATGAAAATAAAACTGTATACTTTTTAGAATTTTATCATTTTTAAATATGGAGTGGACGCTTAAAGAAGACCGTGTTGCAGTTATTGCGTTGCATCGTTGCGGTTACGCGCCAATTCAAATTTTTGACATACTGAAAAATTTGAATATAACCAAAAGATTCGTTTATCTTACCATCAAACGATACAATGAAGACTCTAGTGTAGATGACAGGTCAAGAAGTGGTCGCCCTCGGACTGTTAGGACTCCAGCAGTGATAAAAGCTGTGAAGGCGCGAATTCAAAGAAATCCCAAACGTAAGCAGAAACTGTTGGCCCTTCAGATGGGGTCAAGCAGACCACGGTGAAAAGGATGTTAAATGAAGACTTAGGGCTTCGGGTATATCGAAGAAAAACAGGACATCGTTTGAATGCTCGTCTAATGGACCTGAGACTGAAGAGATGCCGCGCTTTGTTGAAGCGGTACGCGGAAAAAAATATCGGGAAATTCTTTTTTCGGATGAAAAAATTTTTACCGTAGAAGAGAACTACAACAAACAATATGATAAGGTGTACGCACACAGTAGTGAAGAAGCGAGCAACCGTATTCCGCGTCTCCAACGAGGTCATTTTCCATCATCGCTCATGGTATGGTTGGGAGTTTCTTATTGGGGCTTAAGAGAGGTACATTTTTGTGAGAAAGGTGTAAAAACGAATGCAGTTGTGTATCAAAATACAGTCCTGACGAACCTTGTGGAACCTGTTTCTCATACCATGTTCAATAACAGGCACTGGATATTCCAACAAGATTCGGCGCCAGCTCATAGAGCGAAAAGCACACAAGACTGGCTGGCGGCGCGTGAAATCGACTTCATCCGGCACGAAGACTGGCCCTCCTCCAGCCCAGATTTGAATCCGTTAGATTACAAGATATGGCAACATTTGGAGGAAAAGGCGTGCTCAAAGCCTCATCCCAATTTGGAGTCACTCAAGACATCCTTGATTAAGGCAGCCGCCGATATTGACATGGACCTCGTTCGTGCTGCGATAGACGACTGGCCGCGCAGATTGAAGGCCTGTATTCAAAATCACGGAGGTCATTTTGAATAAACTTTAGTGTCATAAGAATCTATGTTTTGTTAAGTTCATTTTGGTATATAAATGGTTACATAATGAATAAACATGTTTCAATTATTTTATATTAAACATGTGACAGAATTTATGACCTGACTAGGTATAAAAAATCTTTATTTTTTTATTGTTATTTTCAAGGAGTAATAATATAGTCACTACATTCTAATTATAGTGCTTGTACCAATTTTTTTTACATAGAGGATACCAAGTAAACTTTTTAAATACAATTTATTTATACAACTTATGATGGCTTATATTGACTTTATTTAAGTATATTTTACAGAATGAGGGTGACAAACGAACAGACAGTCCGCTTGATGGTAAGTGGATGCTGAAGACCATAGACATCAAGGTATACTCTCTAACAGGGCTAATATGGAATGCCTCGTTTCTAGTATAAAGAGTAGCTTTACGTTTTCCTTTGCGGAGTAGGCAGAGTGGATTTATCGCCAAGAGACCGATCCTGATATACCATTTTCACTTATTTTTTAGTTAGTAGCTATTGTTCGCCTACAGTTAATTCGTAGTACTCATGTTTTAAGCGGGCGACCCTCGGGATAGTTTAGGTCAGAGATGGTTTACGATAAGGTTCGTTACGGTCATGTATATCTGAGGGTTGCAATGCCGGGAATTGGGACGGCACTATGACCATTTTTGTATGGACTTGGCATGTGAACGATTTGATGTAGATTGTATGATTTTCAAAATCGAAAAGGTTTTAATCGTTTTCGAATACCATTCTCTATATGTCTGCTTGGAAAACAAGACCTTCAATTACCATCGTCCTATTTGGGACGATAAAAATGAGATAGCGAGATCTTTAATAGAATTTCCCCAGTAGCCTACAACACCTACGGAACGGAGCAAGGTGATTACTGCAAATTTCCATATAATGGACGTTTTTCCACTCTGCGGACTACAACATAAGTTCTTTTCATACAGCCCTCGCGTCTCTTGACCTACTTAAGATTTTGCGGCATACTTGGGGTAGATTGTTGTCTTCCCTCCATAAAAGTTTGTTAAAGGACACACAGCTCTTGTTACAGTTTATTTAAATTCAGGAGTTGTGATAAATTCAACTTTTGTTTTTAAGTACCTATTCCGAGAGTATAATAATATTATAACGCCATTGAACGCCGATAAAATCTTTATCGGATTAATTCACCGTACAGACAATTTGATATTACCGGAGATTGGGGATGCGCCTAGGCGTTGCTATGGAAACGCCCGGGGCTCGATGCAGTTCAAACGAATAGGATACCTGATTGTGACATACAGTTGTATAACATACATTTCTATAATAGCTAGGTGAGGGGTGCACCCTGCGTTACCGATTATTCGATAAAAGCATTCAATTGCGACCGCTTTAATTAAGTTATGTCCTGCCATGTAGAGACGGCGTAAGTAAACCTACTACCCCTATCATCCCATGAGTGTCGTTAGAGGCGACAGAGGGAAATAAATCATGGGTTGGACAGCAGCATGCTTCTAATAATAACTCAAAATAATAAAAAGCTGACCACGTGCGTGTCGGACCACACACTGTGTAGGTGTGTAGAGGTAGGGTTCCGTAGTTGCCCGTCACAATATGTGAACTTAGCAGGGGCCTTCTTGATACTATAAGTATATTAAGTGACTTCGCGGTTTGACCGGTATAACGACTAAAAATGGGCCCAAATAGGACGATGGCAACTGAAGGTCATATTTTCCAAGCAGACATATAGGAAGTGGTTGTCAAAAAAGATTAAAAAAAAATTCCATTTTGCAGATAATACATTCTAGATCAAATCATTCACATGCCAAGTCCATACAAAAATGGTCATAGTTCCGTTCCAGTTCCCGGCATTGCAACCCTCAGATATACATGACCGTAACGAATCTTCCCGTAAACCATCTCTGACCTAAACTATCCTGAGGGTCGCCCGCTTAAAACAAGAGTACCACGAATTAACTGTGGGCCAACAATAGCTACTAACTAAAAAATAAGTGAAAGTGGTATATCAGGATCGGTCTCTTGGCGATAAATCCTCTCTGCCTACTCCGCAAAGGAAAACGTAAAGCTACTCTTTATACTAGAAACGAGGCATTCCAAATTAGCCCTCTTAGAGATTAGATGTAGACGTCAACGGGCTTTAGCATCCACTTACCCTCAAGTGACTGTCTGTTCGTTTGTCATCCTTATTCTATAAAATATACTTAAATAAAGCAAATTTAAGCCATCATAAGTTATATAAATAAATTGTATTTCAAGAGTTTCCTTCATACCCTCTAAGTAAAAAAAAAATTGGTACAAGCACTATAATTAGAATGTAGTGACTATATTACTCCTTGAAAATAATAAAAAATTAAGATTTTTTTATATGTACCAAGATTTTCATAACTTCGACGACAACTTATCGTGTCGCTGATGTTATTAGCGGAGTTATGATATAGGTGGAAAATCAGAATAGAAAAAAAATACTTATAAGTAGATATATTTTCGAGCACAGAAATGAAACATTTATAAATATAAAAATCAGGCTTCAGACTAAACAAAAATGTATATATTCTAAAATATATATTCTAATGTTTCCCATAGAAAATGGCATTTAATACTTAATAACATGTAAGATATTGGATTACAGGAGAATTTCGAACAAATATTACATTATATTAGAATAATGTAATATTTGTTCAAAATTCTCCTGTAAAAAATGGTTCGGTTTCGTTACGTTTCAATAGGTTTCTTTCAGTGAGCTCGTGTGGTACCCAAATATCGGGCTATTTTGTATAGCTAGACTTTTTCAAATGGACGAAAACTGTTTTGTGGTCAATCCTCAATACCTCGGCTCTGTTAATATGCCGATTTGGCTCCATTTTTTCAAAAATGGCATGGACTATATCCGTTTGAGGGCGACCAGAGTGAGCTGCATCTTTGACACCAAAATTCCGGACTGAAAAGGCTCTAACCATAGAATTATTGAAAATGGCGGGAAAGTGGTTTTTAATTTTTGTTTTTATATTTCTTAATGTCCTTTTTGGATTTTTATTACAACCATCCAATAACAAACTATAAAACCAAAATGATTTTTCGTCAAATTTATACGAACAAAATAGCAAAGAAACTTTTTCCCCGTCTGATTTTTTTTATAGGATAAGGATGACAAACGAGCACACAGTCCACCTGATGGTAAGTGGTTACTGCGGCCCATAGATATCTACATCTATCCTCTATTAAAAATCCAAATGCAGATGCGTTGTCACCCGTGAGGACTAAGATGGAATGCCTCATTTCCAGTAAAAAGGGCCTCCGGCCACCTGCACTCACCAAGCGAAACGCAGAGGTAAACCTCTACTTCACGCTAGTATTCTGTGAGGTCGTGGGACCACCCCGGTTCGAGCCGACCCATCCGTGCGACAGCAAAAGCTGCCGCGTGGCTCTACCACTGTTAATTTTTAATTCTCGACGTTTCCCACATTAAAATCCGTAAAATTAGTTTTAATAAATGTCTAGTATTTGTGTAAATATAAGAAATCATTATTTATATGGTGAGGAAGTTTTTAAACAAATGGTTAAAAAAGTTAATTTCCTGTTACTTGATACTGGCAAAAGTACGAACATCCTAGTCCATAACCATAACCAAAGAAAAAATAATATATCAGCTGTAGGGATGGGCAAGGAAAAAATATATCGATATATATATATATATATATATCGAATCGATATTTTTAAACAATATCGATATATATCGATTGATAAATATCGATATATTGATATATCGTCATCATTTGCATGATGTATAGATAAGTTCCAAAAGAAGGTTGGCCAAATCGTACCAGACGATGAAACGATGGCGTCACTATATGCCATATTTATGAAAAATATCCTTATTTTTTAAGGTCTTAAAAAACACAAAAAATACTTCTCTAAGTAGCCACAAAAAAGGAATCCTTATATTTTTGTTTTTGTAACTGTTCCGAAATTATTTAAAATAATGTTTTCTGAACGCACGGCAACGCACCTAATGACGATTCATTTCACGTATGAAAGGACTTTGTATTCAAAGACTATAATTATTCACGTTTTTTTGAATATTTTTTAATTGACATTCAATTCAATTAGTATGTGCGCATCAAATCCACTACTATACTACTATATATATATATATATATATATATATATATATATATATATATATATATACTGATTTATTACGTACTGGATTCATATCATAAAAACAATTATGTAGCTTAATATTATGCTAAGCGTTTTGTTCAATTACGTACAACGGAAAGTCATTTTGATCATCGATCGACATTGATTGTCACCTGGCAATCATCTCCATATCTTTTTATCTATGGCAATTATTTGCATCATCTTATTTGCTTCACTCGTTGTGGATTGTGATACGTACTGTACTATTTTAGATTTTCTTGTTGTTTTGACTTCGGCATTGTTTTACGGACTGATAACTACCACTTGTAACGATTATTCTGTGCTTTTGATTTCTGGACCCCGATTTGGCATCTTGCATATTTGTGAGAGACATCATGCAGACTACAGCTACACAACAACGATAACTAGCCTTGCGATTGTTATGTGTTAATTGAACATATGCATTGATACACTTAGCCGACATTTCGTTTTCGAGCTCGATACCAGAGTAATTTCTAAGATTCGCGAGTGGAATTTTTCAATAATAGTACATATTTACATACCTACTTATTTTATTACACTAACATAAACCATTATACACAATCGAACATCATAATACAAATCTAATTCTTATTATAGATCACTGAAGAAGATTACATATGATGCTAACCTCAAAGTATTGTTGACGTTATTATAAAAAATTGTGGCTATTTAGATATAATTTTCAAACGGGATGGTGTTTACAACATAAAAACAAACCAATATAGCTATAGTTTGTTTTGGGACATCAAAAATAAAAGTCAAGTCCAGCTCCTATAGAAATTTGGCCATTGTTCTTTTATCTCCTGATGGATGGTTGACGAAAAAAAACGACAACCAACCACACCTAAATACTTTTGTACTTCCTTGTGTTGTTACATGTTTTCTTATAAATACAACATTTTAAAATATAGCGAAATTGATACGAATTCGATACTCTAAAATAAATATCGATATATGGCAATTTCAAATATCGACGATATATACAACGTGTCCCAAAATTCAACGATAAGCCAACACCGGAGGATAGACCTGCCCCGTACTAATCGGGGAAAAAAAGAAAAAAATATATCCCAATTATATTTTAAGTTATATAAAAAAAATGAAATTCTTCAGAAATTGAGACCGTTTATGATATTTTTCACTACCATGACCACAATTTTTTAAATATCTTTGCCTTTTTTTTTATAGGCAACGTGAATAGTACTGCTATCTACCACAATTTTTAAAAACTCCAGAATAACTCTTGTTTTATCACAAAAACTAATGAAACTTATTTTATGCTCTAAATTTTTTGAAGACTTTTACTTTTAACCTAATTTAACTTATCGTGGTGTAAAAAAAAAGTATGAACACTAGTATGGCAAGTTTTTTTAAAAATTAACGCAACTAACCAACATTCCAAAATGGTATAATACTCTAGGAAAACAAGTTATAAAATAATATGGGCTTATTATTTCTTAACAGGGGCCAAATGACGGTCGGGTGTAATAAAAGTATTAGTTCTTGAAAAATGTTTAATATTTCTAAACAAATGGTACAAACAGTTTCACGTGTAATTTATTAAGTTATTAATATTATAGCAAATGTTCGAACTGTTTGCCACCGGCATTAATACATGCACGACATCGCCTTAAAAATGATCGTTTTATTTGTCTTGCATATCTTCTGCTATTAATGTAATCAGCAGCCTGAGTGATATTTCAACGAAGCTCGTCCAATGTCACAATGGGTTTTGAGTAGACCCTGTTTTTAAGACAACCCCAATAGAAGAAGTTCAGAGGGTTCAAATCGGGTGAACGGGGTGGCCATAAGATAGGACCAAGTCGCCCGATCCAACGCCCTGGATACTCTTGATTTAAATATTCTCGCACAGGACGGGCATAATGTGCTGGGCAACCATCATTTTGGAACCACATGTTTTGAAGATCACTTAAGGGCACGTCGTTTAACAATTCTTGCAAGTCATTTTGTAAAAAGTTTAAATAACTATTGCCATCTAAGTTTCCTTGTAACTCAAAGGGCCCAATTACTTTTCCATTTAATATGCCGGTCCATAGGTTAACCTTGAATTGATATTGGGATTTGTCTTGTCTCATCAAGTGTGGATTTTCATTACTCCAACTATGTAGGTTGTGAAGATTTAAATACCCATCTTTATTGCACGTTGTTTCATCCGACCATAGAAATTAGTCTAGGAAGTGGGGATCTTCACTGTGCTTTTGCAGCATTACACGGCAAAATGTGACCCGTAGCGGATAGTCCCGCGGTAATAACGTCTGCACACGCCTGTAGTGATATGGGTGAAGCTTGTGACGTTTTAATATTCGATGTGCAGAACTTTTCGAGATTCCTGTAGCTTTTTCTATGGCACGTACCGAAGTCATTTTCTATCTCATTGAGAACTTCTTCATCACGATCCAATCTAGGTCTTCCAGCGCTTCTCCTATTGGATGGCATACGACCCTCCGAAAACGCTTGATGCACGTTAATAAACACTCGATAATCAGGATATTTTTGAGCATTTGGGTATCTTTCTCGATACAATCTGCTAGCAGCGTTAGCATTACATTGGCATTCTCCATAGATTAAATGCATATTAGCGTATTCCTGTGGTGTGTACGGTTGCGGCATGTTAAACGCCAAACAGTCCAAAATGCGCCAGAATTCTAAATCACAAAACACACAATCGTAGTCCAAGATAATGCCAGGTCAGTTCAATTTGCAGATCACTTCCAGTCGAAATAATGCCAGGTCAGTTAAGTTTGCAGGTCGATTCCAGTCCAAAAAGCCAAGCCAAAAGTTGATAGTATGTACGAGGGCCACGTAAGTTGAATTAGGAACGGTGCGCAGTAAACAAAGGAGCAGAGCGTACTGAACCGACTTGCTGAGAATAATAACCGCTTCTCTACCTGCCCTGTTGTTGTCTCTTTTTAACGTAAATATCTCTATCTATCTATCTCTCTCTAACATGTATGGTATTATTGCCCCATTCGAATTCCTAGAAATTGTAACAGGAACCCATTTTGGGCATGTAGTAAAAGTGATTACTGACAATTACAATTTAAGGAATTTGGCCCCTGTTTAGAAATAATAGGCCCATATTTTTTTATAACTTGTTTTCCTAGAGTATTATACTATTTTGGAATGTTGGTTAGTTGCGTCAATTTTAAAAAAAACTTGCCATACTAGTGTTCATACTTTTTTTACACCACGATAAGTTAAATTTGGTTAAAGGTAAAAGTCTCCAAAAAATTTAGGGAATAAAATAAGTTTCATTAATTTTCGTGATAAAACAAGAGTTATTCTGGAGTTTTTAAGAATTGTGGTAGATAGCAGTACTATTCAGGTTGCCTATAAAAAAAAGCAAACAAATATTTAAAAAATTGTGGTCATGGTAGTGAAAAATATCATAAACGGTCTCAATTTCTGAAGAATTTCATTTTTTTATATAACTTAAAATATAATTGGGATATATTTTTTTTTCTTTTTTTCCCCGATTAGTCCGGGGCAGGTCTATACTCCGGTGTTGGCTTATCGTTGAATTTTGGGACACGTTGTATATATATATCGATATCTTTATTAAAAAATAACGATATTTCGATATATCGATATTTTTTGCCCAAGCCTAATCAGCTGTCAAAGGCAAACCAAATAATATTTTAGGTTATTTTTTGCAAAAAAAGGTTTATAGGATTATAATAAAAATTGCACAATAACTATTTAATTATATAGTGGTTTTGAAACCACTTTAGAGCCATTTATAGTTTGCTTGTAAATATTTATTTTTGTTGATACATTTTAATTACCCTTTATTTATATATAATGTCCGCAAAAACAGATATTGTTAAACCTAAAACTGTAAGAGTTTATGAGTTAGATGATTTTGAAAAATTATTACGAGGTTTAAAGGTAGCAGTATGTATGCTGACCGAGTCACATCAAGTCGGTATGTAACGTTTATTTGCTTGTTAATCATATCCATTTATTTATTAGTGCGTACATAATTTTTATTTTTAAGATTTATGTGCTTACTTATGACAAAATTTAATTAACTTTTTATACAAGTTTATAATCTGTTATTCAGGGTAGGATGGAACCATGTAATGGCCTAGGTCTGGGTGTTTAGAGGTATAAAATTATTCTGGGACTACAGTGATTTAAGCAGCGTAGGCCCTATCCTATAGACAAGTGCCTACTTTGCCCTTTATGTTAATCTGGCATTGATATTGTTTTATGTAATTCTATTTTTATATGTTTCTATGTAGTCAAACTGATAATAATGTATATTTAAAACAAAAAATTACTGACTTGACACTGGCAGAATTCTATCAAGAGAAGCCATAATTTAAAAGAAGAAGAAACAAAAATTATCTCTTGCTGTAGGTACTGTAGATTGCTTTCTATATTTATGTAATAAGTGCTGTTTTGCACTTGGACAGTATGGAGAAGTCTAAAAGTCTTATATTTGTCAAAAATCAAGATATCTTTTATTCTTTAACAGTGGATGAAGCAAGTGTTATTAAACGTCTAAATGCCCTAACCATTGGTGGTCCATCGGACGGCAACTGTTGTTCATGCTGTGGTGTTGGCCCATTTGAGACTCGAGCACAGCAAACTGCACACTACAAGCATCACTGGCATACTCACAATTTAAAGAGAAAACTGTTTGGAAAAACACCTCTGACATTAGGTCAATTTAATTCTAGGCAAGGTGAGTAAATTTTAAGTAAAGTATTGAAGTATTCTATATAACACCCTTACATATAAAAAGAGCCATCTACCACATAAGCAGTAAAAAAGTAAAGTGTAGTTTAGTAGTAGTGTAGTAGTAGTATATAATATAAAAAAACTATAATAAAAAAACCTGTATGATAATTAAGTAATAACGTAATTATCATACAGTCCTACTCCCTGTTGTATTGTGCCAAGAATGCTGGCTGTGTTTAATTGCTGAATGTGATAGTAGTAGTACTTATGTGGCTAACCTTTTAATGTCTATTGTTGATCATAGGCTTCTCTCCATAAAGGTGGATTTGTTGTAATTAACACATTCACCTAGCAGGTGAGAGTTTGAGAGATCATTTACTGTTAGACTCCTCTTGTAACATTGGTGCTCCTTGTTATGCATAGGTGTTTTATTAGGTTATTCATTAGTTACATCCTCTGCTGAACTGAACATAGGCCTTCCCATGGGTTTACCTTATATATATTTGCATACATAAATGCTTGGCATAGTCACCACACTTAACAGAAGGGTTGGCAAACATAGTTTTTATTTTCTGGATGTTGTTGGGAAGATCCCACTTCCATAACACTAAGGGACGAAACAATTCAGTGTATATTCTTATACTGTCATTACTCAGTGGTTGTTATATTGTTTAGTATATTATATATTATGTAGTTTATTATAATATTATTAATATTAGTTTCACAGCTTATCAGCTGATGTGATATCTTTATCTTTGTTAGTGTTGTTCAATTTGCAGATACAATAAACCTAGCAAGCTAACAGCATAGCAAAGTGGCGAAGCAATCAGCTTTGTAGCGGTTTCTAACGGTTGCCGTTGAGCAATCAGTTTCAAAATAGGAGGTTCAGATGCCTGGGTATCAGTAATCGATTGCTGAAAACAGAATTTGAAAATTCGAAACCATTCTCGCGATAATCGTGGGACAGAAAGACAGACGGACAGACATTGTGAAATCAATAAGTGTCTTCGCAAGCTTTGCCACTTAATAACTGAAGTCATTACACTATATTGTGTATTATATCATATTCTGACTTACTAATACTAGATGTTCAATATTTTTTTTAATACCTTTATCCTATATTTATGTTAAAAAATATATGAATTCATAACATCTGTTTTTCAGATGATAACTCAAGTGTTTCTGGCAGTGACTCGGAAGGAGATGATGGTGGAACCAAACCTACTAATGATTTATTTGCGGCTGCTACCAGACACTGCAAAGCATTCTTTACTAATCACTACGGACAAGTGTTTTGTATATATAGATGTATTCTACACCATAGAAAGGTACATGTTGTGTTTATAATCTACATAATTTATCATATACAGGAAAACTGCATGGTTTAGTTGTCATAGTATATAACTACTATGTCAGGGTGTTGTGGTTGAATGTTAAAACTAAAATCCTTGTGTATGTCTTTTGGATACTCCTCATCACTCTGACACTGCTCCCTGGCCTACTTACAGTTTGTGTATATCTTATAGCTTATTAGCATTACATTGAGGATGGTTAAATTAGTGAGTGCCTTTATCTAAACTTGTACACTTGTGTCAACTTAGGTTGCGTCAATGGAGAAAGGTGTTTGCTACTGCACAAATTCTTCCTACAAGGGGGAAGCCCATGTCCAGCAGGGGACTTTTATTTACTTGTGGTGACGTTGTCATTGCGCCACAAGTTAAATGCCACGAAGCTTAAATCACGCTATCAAAGTTTTTAAGTACCGCAATATAATATATAGTATAGCTCTGAATGAACACATGGAGCATTGGAGCATTGGCGGCTGCCCAGGAAGATCATCTTGCCCGGCGGGAGATCTCCATTTTTTCATTCACGTCTAAAGTGGTGACCAATTGACGTGATTTGAATACACACAACACGCAACATATAACCTTCGAAAACCGAGGATGATGACAAAAACTTGAAATTCAAGTTTTCCCCATCATTCTCAAGTACCCCCATCCATTTGCTCCCGAGCAGTTATTGTCTGTAGTCTTCAGATCTTGCAAGCCATCTAGCTTTACAAGGTTCATCGCAGCACTGGAATAATGCTTCCTATCCCTTCAAGCTACTCCCTGCGCTACAGTGTTCGGCACGGCACTGAGCCTTACTACCCTTTTTCTTCCACGACTAAAACTTTTTATTTAAATTTTTATTATAAATTTACTCAACAAAACGAAAGATAAAGATGAAATAATGATGATGATATTCAATAATTTTTTTTTATATAAGTCTTTTTTTTGTTAGTTATTCTCTTGATAACGCCATTATAAATACACTTACACTTACACTTAAGCCTTTATTGCCAACACAATATACATAATTTATCATTTCATAGTTCAAAATTATAAATAGTTTACTTGAAATGTTTCTTAATACAGGAAGAGTTATCAACAGACGGCGATGGCCAAGCTTGGGTTGAACGTTGCCAACGTATTTCTATCCCCGGATTCCAACGCTGGGCTATCCTAATGATTTCCGGCGGTCACTTCGCCGGAGCAATATTTTCCGGAGGTACAGCTGTCGTTCACAAAACTCATCATTCTTACGTGACCCGGCGTGGTCAGGGACAAGCACAGGCTACAAGGGATCAACATGGAAATGCACCAAGGTCAGCCGGAGCCAGTTTGAGGAGATACAATCAAGCGCAGTTTTTGGAAGTATGTGTTGAATAAATTTTAGATAAATATTATATTTTAAAGGAGCTTTTTATCCAAAGCTTGATTCAGATTACTTAGTATCCATGCAAACCAGGTACAGTCTTCATTGACACCCTGAGATATTATTAAATGCAATTTAAAGTGGTTATTTATATTGAGGGAACACCTGTGTGTTTGAGAAATTAAGAGATTTTCTGAAGATAAGTGCAGTCCTTCAATTTGCACTGGAATAACACGGCGGCCTTCATAACCCTGTATTGGAATCCTTCTGAATTCTCTTAGTATCCATGACTGTCACATAAAATTGTATAAAAAAGAAAAATACAAATTATTTTTCAATCTTACAAAATAAACTTTAGAAAATTAGAAAATTGCAGAAAACTACCAAAAGACAAAAAATGAATGTACCTATCGGAGAAACTACATAATGATCTTGATAACAAAATCTTATTTCTTTTTAGAAAAAATCCAGAAAATTTAGATTTTTCAAATTTTTATTCTAATTATAAAACAAAAAAAGTTCTTTTAGTTATTTGATATCCAAAGCTGCAACCATGAAAATCAACCATAAAACTTTCGTGTTTCTGTAAAGCATAAAAACCAATGTTAAATGTTGATATTGTTTAGTATTGTTTGGCTTAAGAGACATCACTTGATGAGTTTCGCGAATAATACACATTGAATAAAATGAATTTCATGCACTTGATAATTTTAATCTAATTAATTTCTAACTCCCAATGTTTCACGTACACATACATATTATTTAGAAGTGAATTCGGCAATACAATTCTTTCTAATTAACAGTAAAAGGGATTCATATTTATGAACTGTTATATATGTGAAATAGACTGATTTATATTTGATTTTAAAAATAATGACTCTAAATTGTTCTAATGATTCTTTCTATAGAGGCCTGACTTTTGGTTGGTTGTGTTGGTGGTTAACCTTAAATCGGTCATAGATTTTTATGCTCAGAAGGATTTTTAAATAAGTTTGATACTGATATTAACAGTGGTAGAGCCAGGCGGCAGCTTTTGCTGTCGCATTGATGGGCCGGCTCGAACCGGGGTGGTACCACGACCTCACAGAATACCAGCGTGAAGTAGAGGTTTACCTCTGCGTTTCGCTTGGTGAGTGCAGGTGGCCGGAGGCCTTTTTACTGGAAATGAGGCATTCTATCCTAGTCCTCACGGGTGAAATCGCATCTGCATTTTGATCTGTAACAGAGGATAGATGTAGATGTCTATGGGCCGCAGCAACCACTTACCATCAGGTGGACTGTGTGCTCGTTTTTCACTCTCATCCTATTAAAAAAAAAGTTCAAATTTTATCTACTAAAATATTTTTCAATGTGATTGCTGAAAGAAAATTTTCGTACATCATTATTCCTGCAATTATTCGTCAATTCTGTAATAATCCATACTAAGCGGCATATTCTCTTAAGTAAGCGTAATGAGAACGCCTTCTGGCTAGATGGAGCGACGATCTGTGCAAGGCACTAGGCAGCTGGGTTCGTAAAGCCCAACTGGAGTAGGTTTATCTCCATTTGTGGACTGCCACTGTCTGATGATGATAATACTGATTTTTTTACAGAATAAGGGTGACAAATGAGCACACAGTCCACCTGATGTTGAGTGCTGTGGCACATAGACATCTACATTTATCTTCAATTAAGTATCAAAACGCCCTGAATGCCTTGTTTCCAATAAAATTGATCGTCGGTTCTCTACACTCATCATACGTATCACAGCAGCATTAAGCTGCTATTTTACACTGGTATTCTGTGAGAGCGTATTCCTACCTCGGTCAAGCTGACCCTTTCGTGCTACAACCATAATATAGTTACAGCGTTGCTCTACCACATGCAAATGTATAATGAACCAGAATATATATAAACATGTTAAACTTTCAACTATAAACGAAAATCGAAATATTACAGCTTATTTCGATAACAGCGGCAACTTCGGTCATAAATCAACATTAATTTCTTCGTGGCATTTCAGCACGTTCAAGAAATAGTCGCGAGTTGGGCTGAGGATTTGATCGGATGCTCACTGGTACTATATCGTGCAGTCGGCGCTTCTAACCAAGCTGCGCTATTCGGGAAGAATTCGCCGTTAAAAAGAGACGACCTCCGTGTTAGGGCGCTGCCATTCCCCACTAGGAAGCCCACATATAAGGAAGTCAAGAGAGTGCACGAGACTGTTGCAAGCATAGAAGTATATGGTAAGTTGGTTAATATTATTCTTTAAGCTCTTTTGCACCTTAACAGAAGCAAAAGAGAGAAATAAGACAATAGATTGACAGCAGCATCTTCCTGACAACAAAAGTAAGAAAAAAAAAACTGCGGTTGCCAACCCGCCTGCCAAGCATGGCACTATAGCAAATATCCTTTAAATCCTTTTTACTGGAAATGAGGCATTCCATCTTAGTCCTCAGGAATGACAACGCATCTGCATTTTGATTCATAACTGGAGGATAGATTTAGATGTCTATGGGCAACAGGTATTCACTTAACTTTCGGTGTAGTTTGTACTGATTTGTTACCCTTATTTCTATAAAAAATCCATACAAGCTAATATATTTCTGAGAGGGTTTTAGGGCAAAGATATGTCCGCCGCACCGCCCCAATGCGTGTTGGCGAACTTCACATGTCTTCGAAATATTTTTTTTCTTATTTCTCAGACATGCAGGTTTCCTCACGATGTTTTCCTTCACCGCCGAGCACGTGGTAAATAAGCACTTAAAATTGCATTTAACAATCCTCTCAGAAATGAGAGGAGGCCTGTGCCCAGCAGTGGGACGTAAATAGGCTGCAACTTTACTTTTAAGGCAATATATATGGAGACCTATGTTCAACAGTGCCCTTAATTATCTATAAGGAAGTTCATTTGTGTTATCTATACAAATGCCTATCAGGATCAGGATAAAGTAGTATTGTCAAGTTTTCAATTATAACAACAATTTCATCAACACTTCGCAAGTTTGTATAGCCTAATGGTAAGTTCGGAGTGATAATATCGAAAGGTCGGAGGATCGGTTCTGACGCATTTAACAAATTTATTATCTTTTTTCATTTCTTATAAAATGGCATCAAGGGGTAAAAAAATAATATGCAACAAATATGATAAAGAAATATGTCATAAGGAATTTCTTAAATGTTACGATTGCAAACTTATTTATGAAATTGAATGCTTAAGTATTACATCCAAACGCTTCTATCTAATGACCAAAGAACACAAACTTAAATGGAAGTGCCAAACATGTTTGGGACAGAATACAGATGTTACCGAAGCTAAAACCTCACAAGGATTAAGCAATGTCACAAAATCATGTTCATTAAAAAAAACCTTGCGTACTGATGAAAACATAACACAGAGAAAGCCAACAAGACTGGTAAAACATATTTCAATTGAAGATTTATCAAGTAATGAGAACATAGAAAACTCCACATTTTTAGATGATAGTTCCCAAAGTCTACCTAATTTAACAACCACGGAAAGCTCACTGATTAATGATCTTAGAGATGAAATACATGCGCTTTCTATACAACTATCTAGTGCACACAATGAAATAGACTTATTAAATTTGGAAATCACAAAACATCAAAAGAAAATTACTGAACAGCAAAAGAAGCTCGATATGTACAAGAAACTTCTATCAAATGGAGAAGTATCACCACGAAGGTTAACACCGATGAAGTTAGATAAAATTACACCGATGAAGTTAGATAAAATTATATCCATCTCGCAGGATACGAATAGGAAAATAAAAGTTGGGCAAAGTTTAAACACTCATTCGACTATAGAAAAGGACCTAAAACTGCAAGAAACTTGCATAGAAAAGAAGAAAGATGTAAACAATACACTCAGTGAAACACGTATGTCATCTTTACCTATAACAACATATACAAAGGTACCCAAAATGAAAAAAAATACGATCACAATTCTTGGGGATGAAAATACGTCGGGTTTATCTTCAGCTTTATACAAATCAAGAGAAGGAAAATGGAATAATAAGTATATGCCATTAGCTATAATAAAACCAAACGCTTCTTCATGTGATATCTTAATTCATTGTAACCAACTTGAAGAGACAGTAACATTAAGTGATTATGTTATACTGTGCGTTGGAAGCCATGACAAAGATCCGTATAAATTGTACTCTAATCTTAGTGTTGCTTTGTATAAACTGCGCAAAACTAATGTTTATTTATTACCGGTACTAAGTAATTTGTGTTTGAATGAAAAAATGTTAAATAATATGTATAAAATATTGACTCAAAATCACAAAAATTGTAGGTTTATTGACATTGATTATAAATACTGTAATGTAAATTCAACAACCGATTACATAAATTATCTGTGTTATTCTATTAATATGTCTATAGATAGTCATGAATATGATAAACAATTTATAGTGCAGAAAAGTAGGCATAATAACTTGACTAAAAAAAATGTGGATAGAACCTCATTTATAGACGAACCTAAGAAGGGAACCATACCCTATTATTTCAAAAAACAACTTATGAAAAATCAAGAAGTTCATGAAGTTATTAATTATAAGAAGGGTACTATAGAATATTTCTTTGAAAAAATGAAAATGAAGAATTTTAAATCCACGGGAGGAGCTTTAAAAACTTGTAACGTAGATATAAATAATGCTATAGCAAACCCTTGCATAGGATCCTCGTCAAATAATAAAAAAATGTTTTTTCGATAAAAATTACTCAAATCAGAAGCTACTTCTTTTACATCAAAATATTGCTGGAGTTTTAAACAAACAAGATTTGATTGTAGTAAGTTTGAATGAACTAGCTAATAGTAATAAATATATTCAAATCATTTGCTTTACTGAGACCTTTATTAAAAGTGGCGAAGAACCTAACCTTAAGCTGTCAGGTTTTAAGGTAGCATCATTCTACTCCAGATCAAGAGAAAGACGTGGCGGAGTATGTATAGTTATAAGAGAAAATATAAATTATAATGATTTAATGATTACGAAAGAATATGAAATGACAAAACATTTTGAATGTTGCGGAATTGAAATCAGTAACTTTAATCTTATAATTTTATGCATATATCGAACACCAAATTCAGACATATATATATTTTTCGAAAAATTAAATAAATTATTATTAAAGTTATCAAGAGGAAATAGGAAACGAATAATCATTGCAGGAGATTTAAATATAGACACACTGAAGGTTGGTAAATACTCTAAAGACTTTAAAGACCTATTACTAAATTTTAACTTAATACAGCACATAACTTCCCCAACCAGAATTAATTCATGTATTGATCACTTAATAAGCAATGTTACACAAGCAAAAGGTTCTATACATTATTTGGGCCTCTCTGACCACACGGGACAAATACTGGAGCTTCCTATAAAAGTAAGTAAAACAGTAAAATACTGGCTTGAAGAAAAAAGAGACTTTACGAAAGATAACATAGAAAAGTTCTTGGAATGTATAAAATCAATATCCTTTTCTGAAATCTACACTGAACAAGACACCAACAAAGCGTTTTCAAGTTTTCATAGTATTTACAAACTGTTCTTCGACCTATGTTTTCCGACCAAATTTATTAAGATTTCCTTAAGAAATAATAAAAATTATTGGCTTTCACGAGGTATAAAAAAATCTTGCGTAGTGAAAAGGAAGTTGTATTGTAAATATTTGCTATCAGCAACAAGTAAAAGTATAAATAAATCTAAATATATTAGTTACGCCAAAATCCTTAGGAAGTGTATTTTAAAGGCACAAAAAATACAAAATGAAAAATATATCTTAGGCTCAAATAATAAAGGTAAAGCTATATGGAATGTTATAAAAACAAATATAACTAACAGGAGAACTAGTAGAGAAATAGACACCATAACTCACAATGGAAGAACCCTGGTAGAAGGATGTGACATTGCAAATGAGTTTAATAATTTTTTCATAGATTTGACAAATAAAGACAAACTGAATATGTCGAATAATTGTACGTGTAAACAATTCTGTAACTCTACTATATTCTTACGACCTACGATTCCTGATGAAATTAATCAAATTATATTATCCCTTCGAAACACTAATTCGGTGGGGTATGATGAGTTGCCGACAAAAATATTAAAACTAAGTTCTATATATATAGCACCTATACTTAGTTATATTATAAATTTATCTTTTGCCCAAGGAATTTTTCCAGCAGATCTCAAGTATTCAATTCTGAAACCCATCTTCAAAAAGGGCGATACTAAAGATATTAATAATTACAGACCTGTTGCAATAGTACCCGTATTATCAAAAGTTTTTGAAAAAGCAATACTAAAGAGACTTCATAACTTCATGGGAAAATTTAATATTATTAATAACGCACAAAATGGTTTTGTAAAAAATAAATCCACAACATTAGCCACCTTCCAACTTGTTAAGTTTGTTACAGAATGCATTAATGAGGGTGTACCGGTGACAGCTCTTTTTTTGGATTTGAGTAAAGCATTTGACTTTGTTCATCACGGAATACTTCTCAATAAACTAGAAAGATACGGAATACGTGGGAAAGCAAATGAATGGTTTAAAAGTTACCTGGGTCAAAGAAAACAATGCACCGAAATAACAAAGCTCAAAAACCTTAAAAAAGTGCATATCCGGTCTGAATATAGGTTAAACGATTATGGTGTACCGCAAGGAAGTATTCTGGGCCCTCTACTTTTTCTAATATATATTAATGAGTTACCAACAACAACTCCTCATAAAACGATTCTTTTCGCTGATGACGCAACAATTATTCTTAAATGTACGAACAAAAGGCGTTTTGAATTTGATATTAATAGTACATTAAAAGATATAATTGATTGGTTGAATTCTCACAATATGACTGTAAATATAAATAAAACTAAAATAATGCAATTTCACACGATTAGAAGTAAGCAAACTAATTTAAATATAAAGTATAATGAAAAAGTGGTACAAGAAGTTGGTTATTATAAGTTTCTTGGTATTACTATTGATAATAATTGTAATTGGAAAATGCATGTTCAATCAATATGTGACAAATTAAACAGATTTGTATTTGCGCTTCGCCGACTTCGAGAGATAGCATCTGCCAAAGCAGCGTTAAACGCCTATCATGGCTATGTCTCATCGATATTGCAGTACGGACTTCTGATATGGGGCAACTGTTCTGAAATAGAACGCGTATTTAGAATCCAAAAAAAATGCATTCGAGCAATCTGTGGAGCACATTCCATAGCATCGTGCAAGCCATTATTTAAAGAAATAAAAGTGTTACCACTCGCATGCATGTATATAAAACAAGCTGCGACTTTTGTCAAGCAATTCCCTGAATACTTCCCAAGTAATATTTTTTTAAGAGATAGAAGTTTAAGAGTAAAATCTAATAACAGAATATACCTTCCGAAATGTAAATTGATGTTTTTTCAAAAAAATTCGTACATAATGGCGATTAAAATCTTCAATTCTTTACCCGACGAGTTTAAAAATTTCTCAATGACAAAGTTAAAAAACAAACTTCACGAATGGCTCTTACTTAATTGTTTTTATACCGTTAATGAGTATCTTGATCATAAAAATCAAAGCAAATTACGTATTTAATATTCGTATCTAAATTGATTGAATTTTTTGCTGTGATTTAATAAAATAAGACTTCGATAGAATAATTATTGGTTGGTTGATTTTACTGTTTTTACATGTTAACATTTGTATTTTGACATTTTTGTAAATGATTGTGTGATATTGTACTTCGTAATTATTCTTTTGACATTTATTTTATTATTAATTGGACATTTTTTATTAGTACTATTAGGACATAATTATATTAGATTAAAATTCATCAATAATTATTGTAAAGAAAACGTATTGCAACTTATAAGTATTCAGTTAAAATTTGCACGCCTTGATAAGGCAGAATGTATCGGAACTTTATGCTTTAATAATACTTTTGTAACATCTACCTACATTCTAAGCAAATAAATAATTATGAATTATGAATTATGAATTATGAATTAGGATAGGTACAACCTTCTCAATTACTTATTTCTGCTACTAAAGAACAAATGCATGTACTGCTGTGTTTCATTTTGAGTAGTAATTGTTTGTTTGTTTTGTATCGACAAGCTGCAAAAACCATTAGCTATTAAAAGTTTGATTTTGATTGTTTCGAACCTACTTTTTTTAATTTTCAATGTCTTTACCCATTTGGCTAATTGTATTTATAAGTTATGAATTAGAAAGCTTCAGTAGCCTAATGGCAGGGCACGGACCGCGAACTCGAAAGGTCGTGGGTTCGAATCCGCCATTCGACTACTGTCGTGAACCACTTCTAACACAAGCATTTTAAGCTTACCAGAAGTGGTTAAGGGAATATTAGTAATACTTAATAGCATTACTAGTATTTTATTAAAAAAAATATATAAAAAAAATTATTTTATTAACATTACAATGACAACAATATAAATAATAGAAAGAGTTTTAGACTTCAAGAACCAAAATAGTGGCAACCACAGCTAAAGCTGCAGTAAGTAGTTACAGCGTACAACGAAACATTTGGTGCCTGTGGTATTAATATTATCATGCATTTGTTTGCGGAAATCCATTATATTGATGAACGTTAGTGTAATAAACAAATAAATGAAAAGAAATTTAAATATACCTTACAAAGTTATTACTGTACCGTGATGTGGTAGCTAAACTTGACTTAAAATTAAAACTTTGCTTGCAAACCTTGTTCGATTCCCAGTGTCACCACTGAATTTGTTAATATATTATAATATTATATTTATAGATACAATGGAGCTTTTCCAAAAGGCTTTAGTAGCTTCAACTGCAAAACCGTTGACAAAATCTGGATCAGACTCCAATGTGGAGCGAAACAAGAAGACGCAGAAAAGTCCAAACAAGCCAATAGATAGAGCTAAATCAAGGTAATTTAATATATCATAGCATCGTACTTTTAAACAGGTGATGCTAATGTGCCAATGAGGCGAGTGAAGTGACTGGTCTACTCGTGTTTGACTTTCCATGAATTTATACGTTAGCATGCCTTATTTAAAGATTTAACCATATTAACCAAAGTGAGCAGACAAGTTCAATAAAACTTATTTTTCGACGTACGTATCGTATCATAATGCGATTTGAAGGCCTGAATTCCTCCTACGCTGACGTCGGTCGCGTACGTCGGTCGGTCGCGCGTACTAATGTACATTGTGTTCTATATAGCCCCACACTACGACGCTGACGACAGTGGCGTGTAGGTTGCTACGTACGCGTACGCGACCGACCGTACGCAACTGACGTCAGCGTAGGAGGAATTTAGGCTTTAAAACGACGAAAAAAATTCCTCAAGTAGCCCCCTCTATGTTGGCGAACACAGAGCAGATGTTCTCGAGCCGTGATCTCATGACCACTAGACCGACGACACAGTCGTGAAATTTATATTGTTAGCTAAGTAGGACTAACTCGCATTATTCATTCATTCATTAGACCCTATCAAAAGTTCACTGCTGAACATAAGCCTACCCCATATATTGTCCGACAGGGGTATTCTGCCATAGTTGCCAAGCTTGGCAGGTGGGTTGAGAACCGCATCTCTTTATTATTATTATTTTTATATTTTATAGTACACTTAATCGGGTCATAAGTGCTGTCAAAACCTTATTGCTTAAAATTTTTGAATACTGGCTAGATGAACTTCACCAATTTTAAAAATATAACGTTTGCGCTTGTCGAAAATAAAAAAGACATTAATTTTCATTCATTTTCAAATATGGAGTGGTCGAAGAAATAAGATAGAGTAGGGGTTATCGCGTTGCACCGCTGTGGTTACGCGCCAAAAGAGATATCAATATTCTACAAAAATTGAAAATAACCCTACGACTTGTTTATCGTACTATCAAACGATTTCACTGAAAATTCAAGCTTCGAAGATCGTAAGAGGACTGGCTAACCTCGTACAGTTAGGACACCCGCGATCATCAAAGCAGTGAAGGCGCGAATCCAACGAAATCCTGTTCGTAAACAAAAAATCTTAGCTCTTCAGATGGGCCTAAGTAGAACCACGGTCAAGAGAGTGATCAATGAAGACCTAGAACCACGAACTTATCGTAAGAAGACCGGACATTTTTTGAACGAGTGTTTGAAATAAATTAGGCTGGATAGATCCCGTGCTTTGTTACGGTGGTACGCGGGAAAAAAGACCGCGAAATTTTGTTATCGGATGAAAAGATTTTTAACATCGAAGAAAGTTATAATAAACAAAATGATAAGGTTCACTGGTGTGAAGCCAGCACGCGTATTCCGAGGGATCAACAAGCACATTATCCTTCGTCACTCATGGTTTGGTTTGGAGTTTCATATTCAGGCTTAACTGAGGTGTTTTTCTGTGAAAAAGGTGTAAAAACCAGTGCCGAGGTGTACCAAAATACCTTCCTAACAAACATAGTGGATCCTCTTTCTCAAACAATCTTCGAAACGAGACATTGGATATTCCAGCACGAAGCACGTGTAACTAGTTGACCGCTCGTGGAATTAACTTTATCGGACATGAAGACTGGCCCTCTTTTAGTCCAGATTTAAACCCACTGGATAACAAGATATGGCAACATTTGGAGGAGGAAGTCTCCGCTAAATCTCATCAGAATTTGGAATTTCTCCGAGCATCTTTATATTATATATTTATTATTATATCATATATTATAGATATGAGTGTGGTGCGTGCTGCGATTGATGATTGGCCGCGTCGATTAAAGGCATGAATTCAAAATAGGGGAGGGTATTTTGAATAATGTAAATAAAATTGTATTCTAAATTAAATTACCTTTTATTTCATATATAATTTCTATATAATTATCAAAAAGTGTATCATTAATTTTATAAAAAGTTTTTGACTGAACTTATGACCTGAATAGGTATAGATAAAAGGGGTTCCATACTTGCGTTGCATATTTAACTTGTGGTCTGATAAAGTGACAAGTGATTTAGAAAGTAGAAGAGGATTTTTTAAAACCAATTTTTTATAGAATCTGTTATTTTTAGTTTTAAATAGTTTTTTTTTAAATTACTTTAACGCTAGTTTTAATTTTAATTAGTTTTTATTGGCACAATACTGTGTATCTTTTGTTCTGCAACCACTGCTATTTGGCGGCAGAAATAGGTAAGAGAGTGGTATCTACCCAGACGAACTACTAGGCAGATAAGAAGTCCTACCACCCAAATATACTTTGTAACTAATGATAGGGCTTAGATATTTTTGTTTACATGCCTCATTACTCAACATTTTTTTAGTAAAATACAGAGATATAAATACATAATTGCAATAAAAAAAAATTAGACAATATTACACATTTGTATGTGTAGTTTTCTTCCAGAGAACGGGCGCCACGCGAGCTACCTACTCAAGTAACTTCTAGTGAAGATGAAGGCCCTTGTTTCATAGACTCGGAGACACCAGTGGGTTGGATCAAAACCCTTTCCGAACAGAGTTCCCGTGGTATCATAACAAACTCAAGAAAAGACCTTCTCAATGATACCGCCATAGCAAGCGGAAGAAGCTCTGACAGCGAACAAAATGATGTTCAAGAGAACAAAGAACAAACTACAAAGAAGAAGAAGAAAAAGAAGCAAGATGATAGTAAACCAGTGAAGAAGGCACCGCCGAAGATTCCAGCTAATGTTAAAAAGGTGAGCTTTATGTCCTTATGCTTTAGATTTGCATTCTATTTTATTTTTATTCTATTTTATTATATTCTAATTTGACTGTTTTTTTGTATCTATGTTATCCCAAATATTCGTCATTTGTGAACCGATTATATTGATTCTTTATTTATGAAATATGTTATGCTTCAGAAGTGGCCCTAAGAAGGGAAAATTGGAAATAAAGTTTTAATGTAACTACTTAGACCTTACCATTACCTTTAGAGACTTAATTGAAAAAAATAGACAAAATAAAAAGTAGAAGTGACTTCAAAGGGATAAAAAGCATAAAATAATTTTCAGATAATAGGTCTAGAAGTAGGGACGTTAATTCTACACACTCTCCGTCATTACAAAAATTAATTTATACTAAATCTCAGGTCTAAACTAGAGTATTTCAATAAAGAAGTACCGCGGATATATGCGCACTAAAACGTGAAATATGGAATTTAACCACAAATGTCAAATTTCATGAAGACAGTGACGCCGCGGCTAACTAAACTCCAAAGTCTAAATCCTAGACTATATATAAACCATGTTTTGTAATAAGACGGATATTGTTTTAGCACCAAATACTATTTATTCAGTCATTTTTTTTTAGTTCAAAGAAAACAATCAGTAGTTAGTCGTTCGAGGTATATGGCCGGCGAGTTACTCTTTTTTTCTGCGGATATCCTCGTTTCGGATTTTATCACGCAGATAAATTTTGTGCATAGCCCTCTCCATCCAGAAATATATTATTAATGCCTGGCCGAATTCACAAGATGCCTTAGGTAGTTTTTGTGTTCTTTCCAAGGCTTTCGATTGTATTCATCATGAGACATTAATCAGAAAACTACAACATTACTTATAATTTCACGTTTAAGTAATAGAACTTAAAAAATCGTGATCAATGGTAAAGGTTCCTCCGGATCGATAGTATCAATGGACGTTTCTCAGGGCTCGCTTCTTGGCCTCTTCCTGGCCCCTTCCTGTTCTTAATCTATATTAATGACTTACCATATCTTGTAGGGGACAACCACGATATAGTATTATTTGCTAATGATACCTCTTTAATTTTCGAACTCAAACGTCAGTCAATTAATTATGACGATTTAAATAATTCTCTATCGAAATTAGTACATTGGTTTAACGCCAACAATTTGCTCTTAAACGGCAATAAGATAAAATGTATTAAATTTACAATACCAAATAATTTTATACGTGGTAGAGCCATGCTGTGCGTTGCCGTGTAGTGGCGGTCAAGAATATCCACTACCCTATATCTTCCCGTGGGTGTCGTAAAAGGCGACAAAGGGAAACAGGCAGGTGATGGGCAGCAGCATCTTTCTGATAATAGCCAAAACTACAATGAAAAAAACTGCGGTTGCCAATTCGCTCGCCCAGCGTGGCAACTATGGCAAATACCCCCCTATGAAGAGAGTAACAAGGAGACGGCCCCCAGCCCCCGGCGGCCCGCTATTCCTGGCTACGGTGGCGACCATGGTAACGGCGAGGCAGGGGGTGTTAAGAATCTCCGGTGGAGGTTCGGTTGCCACCTTAAACGGCTCGACCTGGCAACATACAACGCACGCACCCTGAGGACCGACGAGAAGATCGTGGAGCTGGAAAAAGAGACAGACAAGTTACGCTGGCATATTATAGGATTATCCGAAGTCCGAAGAGAGGGGGAGGACACGGTAATCCTCGAATCCGGCAACTTGCTCTATCACCGGGAGGGCGACCATCTGTCTCCAGGGAGGTGTCGGATTTATCGTCCACAAGTCTCTCGTTAACGACGTTGTAAAGATCGGGAGTGAGTCGATGAGGGTTGCGTACCTTATACTCAGAATCACCAAACGGTATTCGCTGAAGGTCATACAGGTTTACGCACCAACCTCGGCATACCCCGATGAGGAGGTGGAGGAAATGTATGAGGGTATCTCTAGAGCCATGCATTCCTCCAAAACCCAATATATGGTGTTAATGGGAGATTTCCATGCAAAACTAGGCACAAGTGAGAACGGTGAGCTGAAAGTAGCGAAATTTAGAATAGGGCAACGGAACCCAAGGGGCCAGCAACTGGCCGACTTCATGGAGAAAGAGGGACTCTTTATGATGAACTCTTTCTTCCAGAAGCGGCGCCACAGGAAGTGGACCTGGTCGAGCCCCGACGGTTTGACCAAAAATGAGATTGACTTCATTATGACGACCAGACGACAACTGTTCAGTGATGTCTCCGTGATCGCGAGAGTGAAAACTGGTAGCGATCACCGAATGGTTAGAGGCACACTGAACCTAAACGTTAAGTTGGAGAGGTCTCGTCTAATGAAGTCAACGATCCGTCCCCCTCGTGCTCTGTTCCAAAGTCCTGAAACCTTTCAGCTCGAGTTACAAAACCGTTTTCAGTGCCTAGAATACTGCAATGAAGTGGACGATATGAATGACAAGCTCGTGGAAACTGTCCATGTGGTCTGAGCTAAGTTCTGTAAGTCCCGCCGCAGAAGAATACAAAAACTCTCCGATCCCACTCTTAATCTCATTGCGGTTAGACGGGAAATGAAGCTACATTCTTCAACAGATTTGACAGCATCTGTTCAGTTGCCTGCAACTGAACACATAGGTCTCCAAAGGCATGCGGCGGGACTTACGCAACTTCAATACAGCTTGTATTGAAGAAGCGATCGAGCGGAACCAAGGCTCTTTGCCAGAGATCTGTCTGCCAGAAAGAGCCAACTATCAAAGCTGAAGACCGAGTGTGGCAGCATCGTTTCCGGGGCACCTGAGATTTTGAGTGAGATTGAGAGGTTCTATGGACAGCTGTACACGTCATCGTTGGAGCCACACGCAAGTGTGAGTAACGATCCAAGAGCGAGTCTTATCCGACACTATTCCAAAGATATCCCGGACGTCAGTCTGAGCGAGATTAGAATGGCTCTCCAGCATCTTAAAAACGGCAAGGCTCCAGGCGAGGATGGAATTACAGCGGAGCTTCTGAAAGCGGGTGGAAAACCGGTACTGGAAGTCCTTCAGAGGCTCTTTAATTTCCTTCTCCATGGTGGCATTACACCGGAGGCGTGGAGCAGAAGTGCGGTGGTCTTGTTCTTCAAGAAAGTTGACAATGCTCTCTTGAAGAACTACAGACCGATTTCCCCTCTGAGCCGCGTCTACGTGCTGTTTTCGAGAGTCATTACGAATCGTCTCGCACGCAGACTTGACGACTTCCAGCCTCCCGAACAAGCCGGTTTCCGAAAGGGCTTTAGCACTATAGACCACATACATACCCTTCGGTAAGTTGTACAGAAGTCCGAGGAGTACAATTTGCCACTATGCCTGGCGTATGTGGACTATGAGAAAGCCTTTGATTCCGTCGAAATTTGGGTGGTGCTGCAGTCCCTTCAGCGGTGCCAAGTTGACTGTCGGTATATCGAAGTGCTGAAGTGCTTGTACAGTAGGGCTACGATGGCTATCCGAGTATAGAACCAGAGTACGAAACCTATCCATTTGCAGAGAGGTATAAGACAGGGTAACGTTATATCCCCGAAACTTTTCACCGCTGCATTGGAAGACGTTTTCAAGCTTCTGGACTGGAAAGGATACGGTATTAACATCAATGGCGAGTACATCACTCACCATCGATTTGCCAACGATATAGTCCTTATGGCAGAATCGCTGGAGGACCTAAGCACTATGCTCAATGACCTCAATAGTGTCTTCCAACGGATAGGTCTTAAGATGAACATGGACAAAACAAATATTATGTTTAATGTCCATGTCACACCTATGCCGGTAGTTGTTGGGAGCACTAAGCTTGAAGTTGTTGGCATATTTAATTACGAACTGAGAACGAAATATAGGATGTGACCATTTTTTCAAGAACCTTTCCCAAAACGCATAATTTGGAAATCGGTCTATACTCAGTAATTATATCATTTCTGTTATTTTTGGGAATAGGAGTTATTAAAGATTTTTTCCATTTACTAGGATAAGCACCGGTTTCAATAGAGGTTCGAAAAATTATGGTTACAGGTTTTGCAAGTTCTTTGGCACATTTGGAGATTAAAATAGGATGAATGTTATCAGACCCTGCACCCTTATGAACGTTGATATATTTTAATTCTTTATGAACAATATAATAGTCATTAATAACAGAGTTTATATGTAACGTTGAGAGGGGATAAGAGCTAATAGAATTATTTATAACAAGAGAATCAGTTTTGACTAAAAAAATGGAATGAAAATATTGATTGAACGCATCGCAAATCTCACTACCACTAGATAAAAGTTTTCCTTTGTATAACATTCTATCTGGAATGTCATTTGTGGAATTTTTAGATTTTACAAAAGACCAAAAATATTTTGTATGCTCTTTAATTTTCTCTTCAGCGATTTCAATAATTCTTTTGTAACAGTTTTTCTCCATTTTCTTAAAGCGATGTCTCAGAATAGAGAAAGTTTCATAATCGTACAAGTTTCTATATCGTTTCCATTTTTTATGAAATTTATATTTTTCTTTTGATAGTTTATTAAACCACGGAGGAAATTTATTTTTGGTAGTAAGATATTGCGTCGGTACATGTTTGTCCACAAGCCCATCAAGCACATACGAGGGTGGATTGAAAAGTACTCGGCCTAACCAAGAAAATAAACACATACTAAATCAGTTATATTTTTATTTTTCTACATAATCACCATCAAGTTCAATACACTTTCTCCACCTCCCCTTCCAAGCATTTAGACCGTTGAAAAAAAATGATTCTTCCTTAGAGTCAAAATATGCGTCTACAGCTGCTTTGACCTCATCGTTTGTCGAAAATCTTTGACCTCCCAAGTGCTTTTTTAGGTAAGGGAACAGAAAGAAGTCTGATGGTGCCAGATCAGGTGAATACGGCGGATGCGGTAACATTTCAAAGCCACAGTTGTGAATTTCAGCCATTGACTGTACTGACGTGTGAACACGGGCGTTATCTTGATGAAACAGGACTTTTCTTCTGAGTATTCCTCGACGTTTTTCTTTTACTTCCTCTCGTAAATGACGTAGTAAGGTGCAGTAGTAATCAGAGTTTATAGACTGACCCCTTTCAAGATAATCAATCATAATCACACCTTTCGAGTCCCAGAATACTGAAGCGATCACCTTATTTGCCGACAAAATCGACTTAGCCTTTTTAGGGGGTGGTGAACCAGGTCTTCTCCACTGTTTTGATTGTTGTTTTGTTTACGGTGTACAGTAATGAACCCATGTTTCGTCTATAGTAACAAAACGATTCAAAAAATCATCTGCATCGGCTTCAAATAACTCCAAACAGTCGCGTGAAATAGTCAATCGCGTCCTTTTTTGTTCAACTAAAAGCAGTCGCGGAACCCACCTCGCAGACACCTTGTGGAAACCCAACTCGTTGACAATGATGTTTTGAGTTCGTTCATAAGAGATGCCTATAATCTCGGCTATCTCTCTAATTTTTAATCTGCGGTCTCCCATTATTAAATCAAGTACTTTTTTAATATTTTCGTCAGTAGTTGACGTCGAAGGCCTTCCAGAGCGGGGTTCATCTTTCACACTCTCTCTACCACGCTTAAATTCTGCTATCCATTTTTTGACGGATGAATATGACAGAGCACAATCGCCTAATGTACTGACCATGTCATCATGGATGGCTTTTGATGATAGCCCCTTCTTATGGAGGTACTTAATGACGGCACGCTGCTCGATTTGCTCCATTCGCGGAAATTATGTCCGATTACTTACTTAATAAATTTATAAAATCACAACTAATTATCGCACACGTTTTGAACTTCACACAATGAACTAGTCTGAACTGAACTAAATAATGTGGGTAGATTTGATTTTTAGAATTGAATGGATCTGTGTTAGGCCGAGTACTTTTCAATCCACCCTCGTAATAAAAGTATGTAGTCATCGATTCTACGTCGGACTTCATAGTGCTAAAAGTTGCGTCCCAGTCAATCGAATTTAATGAAGTATTGATTGAATCGAAATCGGCTTTGTAGAAAAGTTTCTTCTTAATATTAGCACAGTTAAGCAAAGCAGAAGAAAATAATTTTAAATCTATTTCTAAAGCTTTATGATGATTATCTTGCGGCACTAATGGGTATACGCTAGAAGAAACTGAACAGTTTTTATTACAAAAAATTAAATCTAGAAGTCTGTTATTTACATTAAATTGAGAGTTGAATTGTAATAGCAACGATAAATACATAAAATCGGCAGTGAGACAAGCTATCTATCAAACAATGATAGACAAGCTGTCTATCATTGTTTGTTTGAATATCCATGGTATTAGTGGTTATATTATAATGCCAACAAGCATTAGTCACATTGAAGTCGCCGAGAATAAGAAAAATATCATTAGAACTACAAATCATAAATTCGGTTACACTATTATAAAAAGAAGTCAATAATAGCTCATGATTATTGCCGTGTGCTATATATGTGGATATTAAATGTAAACAGCGAGGTGTGTTCTTAAGCTGACCGGACGAAGTAGGAGCGGTAATCGCGTACAGCGGCACCGACACCCATACCTCTTCTGCCGGTGGCGGCGTGCACAAGTCTGAGCGGTGCTGAGGACACAAATCACGGGGAACCGCAATAAACACACCACCACCTCGTTCGTGCCCACTTCATGCAAACATTACGATCACAACGGTATACCTGATAACGACTGTCAAAGTATTCTGAGTCATAAAAGTTATCATTAAGCCAAGTTTCGGTTAAACATATCGCATCGTAATTGTTGCACAATATTGCATTAAGAAAGTTATGTGATTTGGTGCGTAAACCCCTCAAATTTTGATAGTAAATGGCAAAATTTGTGTTATCGATTTTTAAAAATTAACATTAACATCGTTCCACCAACATGTAAGAATATAAATATATAATATAAACTTCGTATCTTAAACCAAATTAGCAAAGAAATTATTTTAATGAGATTAAAATTAAAACTTGATACATAGAAATAATTACATGGAATATTTGAATGGTTTAAATTAAATATACAAAATAATAATACTAACTTAATTCTAGTAAGGTCGACTTCACTAGTTACTAGTAACCAGTAATGCTTTGGACTCGTCATTTTTACGTACAAATATCTTGCAATCAGATAACCAAACATATTTATAACTTTTTTCTTTAACTATTAGACGCACTTGCTTATATAATAATTTATTATGTGGCGATAAAAGATCACTAATAAAAATAGGTTTAGACGGGCCGTCCATACCAGCGTCCACTGTTGTCAACCCACGTCGGGCACGCACAGCCGCAAGCATATTTCTGATTTCCGTTTTTGTGTTAAAACGTCGGACACGGTGGATGTAATCAATATCCGATGACGCCATTGGGAAACTAATCTTTGTTGCAATGTTGTAAACAATAGTTAGTAAATTTTCATTCTTAGTAAAAGGTAATCTTGATATTTCTATATTATTGACCCTTCCTTGTTGTTCCCTCGCTTGTTGCTGTTCTGATAGGTTATTGACGGTGGATTGTAAGGCATACATATCCTTTGAGATTGATCAAAACTTAAGGTTATTTTGCTCCATAGAAGATTTCAATAAGCAAATATCATTTTTTAGGGTAGTTTGTTCATCTGATAATTTCTCGGTGAGAGTGAGCTTCATATCATGCAATTGCTGTTTAAACTCACTTAAATCGTCACGAAGAGCATCTCATTTTATGTTGTTATTATGACTCTCAAGCACATTATTTATAGAAGCAGTAATTTTATTTTGAAAATCAATCATCATCTCTAGAAAATCACATTGGCAATTCGGTAATTTTCTTTTCCTTTGTATGAAATGAACATCTTCGCTGAGCTTTGATACATCAAGGTATGATCCCGATCCTTTTGGCGGGCTTCTACGAACACTCATCTTTAGTAAAAATTATTTCGTATACAGATGTATTCGAAGGTAGCAGTATTATTGCGATAGTTAATTGCAATTTACGTAAGATATAAGCGCTTAACACGGCGGTATAAGCAAGGCTAAGCGAAGCACACGTTAGCTATCCTTTACTCGCAAACTAGTAATTAATGAGTCTGAGCACCATCGAATCTCTAGCCTTCCCGTACGCGCTCGATCGTTGTCGCTGACAAAATTTATAGTAAACACACCCGAAATGCACTGTTGATTGAAAACAAAATGCTATAGGTTAACTCTACACAACAGAGGAACAATTTTGTACACGTGCAACCATGTAGAAATACGAAACAAGACTGACTACTATTGACGCGAAACTTCAATGGGGTTCCCATATATCTAAATTAGCAAGCAGACTTAGTTCTGCAGCATATGCTGCAAGAAAGATTAGAAGTCTCACAGATATTGAGACAGCTAGGTTAGTTTATTTTAGTTACTTTCATAGCGTAATGTCTTATGGAATTTTGCTATGGGATTACCCCGACTGATATTGAAGCCATATTTGTTGTGCCAAAGGGCTGTATGATCGATTTATAACTTGAATTGTAAAGAAAATAATTAAAAAAGAAATAGACATATTAAAAATGTTATGTATGTACATAAAAAACATAAATAGCTTTGAATAAGAATAAGGATATTCATACTTTAAACACTAGGAACAAACACAAGCTTGTAATGCCTGTTACTAGACTCCACAGAATCAGTAATTCATTTATGGGGCAATGTATACAATTTTACAACAAAATCCGAGGACACGTTCAAAGTTTGTCAATAAACATGTTTAAAAGTTTTATTAAAGAAAAACTGTACAAAGAGCGTTATTATAATATCAAGAAATACATGAATGAAAATAACCACAGGGAATGAGGTGATCGCCACCATGCTGGCTCTATGGCTCTATCCACCAAATTATCTAAACGTTTCTTTTGTCACCTTGGAGGGTTTTTATACAATAAAGTCAGTAAGATTATTCCTTTATTTAACGTTAATAAGACTATATATATAGAAACCTAGTTAGATAAAAGAAGATATTATGTAAATTATAAATATGGTACATGTACGAGTGCATAATAAAAGTATTGTAGTTACCACCATAGGGTGGAGACCTGGTGTCCTGAAATACAGGCGTAAAACCTAGCTTAGGCACCAGTCTCCCACAGTATAATATTGAGGCTATATTATAATATTATGTACAATATAATTCTGTATTGTGGTGACAAAACAAATTATTATTATTATTATGAAAATTCATTTAAAAAAAAAAGTCCCGCTGGGTATTTAGCTGGTTCTTCCCAGGGCAGAGGTATTTTCCGAACCAGTGGTAAATAAAAAAAATAATTTCAATAAGTATTATGTAATAATCAATATTGAATAAAAAATAATTCTATCGTTCTATGGGTGACTTTGAGCTTTCCTAAAACCGATTGTACAATTCCTCATAAATCTCGAAATTTTATTTATTGTTATCACCAATCGGGAAGTTGATAGTTGAGGGTAGATCGAATAATTTTATTATTGTTAATCTTCTTGATTTACCCTGTTTTTACAGATGTGGAAGATAATTTCTAGTAATGAATTCAATTCCCTCGAAACAATAATTGAGAGCTGGGAGGGTGATGATTTGGAAGCTGCTTGCAACACGCAAGACCCAGCCGATGGCAACACGGCTCTTCATAAAGCAGCTATCGCCGCCAAGCCCGAAATGGTCACGTAAGTTGTAAGACTTAAAAGACCACGACTTTTATGATTCACAGATCGTATTTAACGAGAAGAATTATTTCTCACATTTTTTTACTATTCTTAGCCAGTGCTTGACTACGGTCTCACCTGATGGTATGCCTTTACAAACGCCTATTCACTCTTGCTTTGAAAACGCTCACATTGTAATCAAATGAAAGACAGATGCTGGCAACTTATTCCACTCCTTTGCTGTACACATGAAGCAAACCGTTTGGTTCGAATGAGCTTTAAATCGACAATGATGCGGGAGACTGACCGAGTGTCCGGTTGTCCAATGGTGGAAGGGAGAAAACCGAAAGGCTGGCTACGTTGCGCCTGTGTTCGAGACTGGTGAGATTGGTATTAACTAGATTCGGGTCACCAATAAGCTTTTTAGCACGTTAGTCCATTGAGTTCAACTCTGCTAAGTGGCATTCATAATTACCTTTACTTTGACCATAAGGGCCCTATAACGGTCCGGGCCTAGAGTACCTTTTAACTTAAATCTTCTACTGAGGTTAATCTATAGGGATTCAATGTATTTTCCTGACTAAATCAACTTGTATATAATGTCATAAGGTTTAGTAGATTTTGGAAGTATGAGAGTCGTACTTTAGGGATTGAAAACTTTTTTACCCAAGAAATGGAAAAAAATCTCTCATCTCAATGGACACTAACCATTTACACAGGACAGAATTATAGTGCACAGACGCACTTTCTGTCTCCTTACTCTCATAGTCCGATGGATGCCAATCCGACACGAACATGGAGATGACGTGCAGGTCTACCACCGGCTTTACCGGGGATGAAACGCCGCCAACTCCCTTAGGAATTCTGGTAAGACTACGGTTCTTAAGAATAAAATTTTTGTTATGTATCGATATTTCGAAAACTAAGCGAGATATCGAAAAATTTTAATCTTACTTTTCGGCGTATCTCGTCGAGATCTGTCCGAATCGCCTTCAAATCGTAACGCCGTGGGAACCGTAGAAGCCCCGGATTTCTTAAGAGAAAAACCCAATGACAAATTTTAGGCCAACCCGGGATTCGAACCCAGGACCGCATGATCAACAGACGCACTTATGACCACTAGAACAACGAGACAAACGACACAAAACCAACAAAACAAAAAAGGTAGAAGAGAACCACAGAGTCTACCTAATTTTGTTCCCGTGACTGTGATCCATTGTCCACTTAAATATTTATTTATTATTTACCCTCAGTTAAAGATCAATTGTATATAATTGATGACAACTTGTATGATAATTGATACACATTATGTCATATATTTTTATACTTAACAAAAATATCTTAACGGTAAAAGTAGCAAAAAGTAGCAAATTCAAATTCTATGACGAATTGTGCTGACTAACCAATTTCAAGGCATAATAATAATGCTTCATTGGTATTACGAATATACCAATTTTAAATAAAAAATTGCAGACAAATCTTAACTGCGGGGGGTGATCCCTGCGTTAAGAACCACCTCCTGCAGACTCCATACGCTGCTTCCCCGCATCATGACACCAGGGTTGCGTTTAGACTTTTCCAGGCACAATATCCAGAGAAATACAATTATAACAAGGTATGTTTTACTATGCACTAAATTATATTTTGTCATTTTAGCTAAAGTAATATAATCTAATATGTAAAAATTAATATTTGTTTCTTTTTAATTTATGCGCTGCCATAGCATTTATCAGATTGCGGTAACCCTTTGTCAACTTATTGCTTGCACTTGCGCGAAGGTTATAGGAATAGTACAATTAACTTACAGTAGCTGGCGCGCGTATCGCAACAACAAATTTATTTGACAGTTATTTATCATTCATAGTAACATCATTCCTAATTAAATAACAATATTACATACTCTTCCAAATTTAAAATGATATTTCCGCAATATAATTAGCGCCGGGTACCTCATCATTATCATCATTACAGCCCTTCACAAGTCCACTGCTGAACATAGGCCTCCCCCAAGGAATGCCACAAAGCACGGTCCCGAGCCACCTGCCTCCATCGACTTTCTGCATGTCTTACCAGGTCGTTACTCCATCTTGTGGGGGAACGCCCTACACTTCGCCTACCGGTACGAGGCTGCCACTCGAGAACCTTTCTTCCCCATCGGTTGTCGGTTCTTCGAGCTATATGGCCGGCCCACTGCCACTTCAGCTTACTAATCCGTTGGGCTATGTCGGTTACTCTGGTTCTACTGCGGATATCCTCATTCCTAAGTTTATCACGCAGAGAAACTCCGAGCATAGCCCTCTCCATAGCTCGCTGAGCGACCTTGAGCTTCCTCATACGGCCAGCAGTGAAGGACCACGTCTCAGTTCCGTAAGTCATCACTGGCAACACGCACTGGTTGTACAATTTTGTTTTAAGGTTTTGAGGTATTTCCGACGAGAAGATGTGTCGTAACTTCCCGAACGCTGCCCAGCCGAGTTGAATCCGTCGATCGACCTCTCGGTCGAAGTTGAACTTACCTAGTCGGACTATTTGTCCCAGGTAAACATACTCGTCAACAACTTCGAGCTTAGTGCTCCCAACAACTACCGGCACAGGTGTGACATGGACATTAAACATAATCTTTGTTTTGTCCATGTTCATCTTAAGACCTATCCGTTGGGAGACACTATTGAGGTCATTGAGCATAGTGCTTAGTTCCTCCAGCGATTCTGCCATGAGGACTATATCGTCGGCAAATCGAAGGTGAGTGATGTACTCGCCATTGATGTTAATTCCGTATCCTTTCCAGTACAGAAGCTTGAAAACGTCTTCCAATGCAGCGGTGAAGAGTTTCGGGGATATAACGTCACCCTGTCTTACACCTCTCTGCAATTGGATAGGTTTCGTACTCTGGTTCTGTACTCGGATAGCCATCGTAGCTCTACTGTACAAACACTTCAGCACTTCGATATACCGACAGTCAACTTGGCACCGCTGAAGGGACTGCAGCACCGCCCAAATTTTGACGGAATCAAAGGCTTTCTCATAGTCCACATACGCCAGACATAGTGGCAAATTGTACTCTTCGGACTTCTGTACAATTTGCCGTAGGGTATGTATGTGGTCTATGGTGCTAAAGCCCTTTCGTAAACCGGCTTGTTCGGGAGGCTGGAAGTCGTCAAGTCTGCGCGCGAGACGATTCGTAATGACTCTCGAAAACAGCACGTAGACGCGGCTCAGAAGGGAAATCGGTCTGTAGTTCTTCAAGAAAGCGTTGTCACCTTTCTTGAAGAACAAGACCACCGCACTTCTGCTCCACGCCTCCGGTGTAATGCCACCATGGAGGACGGAATTAAAGAGCTTCTGAAGGACTTCAAGTACCGGTCTTCCACCCGCTTTCAGAAGCTCCGCTGTAATTCCATCCTCGCCTGGGGCCTTGCCGTTTTTAAGGTGCTGGAGAGCCATTCTAATCTCGCTCAGACTGACGTCCGGGATATCTTCGGAATAGTGTCGAATAAGACTCGCTCTTGGATCGTTACTCACACTTGCGTGTGGCTCCAACGATGACGTGTACAGCTGCCCATAGAACCTCTCAATCTCACTCAAAATCTCAGGTGCCCCGGAAACGATGCTGCCACATTCGGTCTTCAGCTTTGACAGTTGGCTCTTTCTGGCAGACAGATCTCTGGCAAAGACTTTGGAGCCTTGGTTCCGCTCGATCGCTTCTTCAATATGAGCTGTATTGAAGTTGCGTAAGTCTCGCCGCATGCATTTGGAGATCTGTCTGTTCAGTTGCCTGTATGCTGTCTAATCTGTTGAAGAATGTAGCCTCATCTCCCGTCTAACAGCCATGAGATTAAGAGTGTGATCGGAGAGTTTTTGTGTTCTTCTGCGGCGGGTCTTGCAGAACTTAGCTCCGACCGCATGGACAGTTTCCACGAGCTTGTCATTCATATCGTCCACTTCATTGCAGTCTTTTAGGCACTGAAAACGGTTTTATAACTCGAGCTGAAAGGTTTCAGGACTTTGGATTAGAGCACGAGGGGGACGGAGCGTTGACTTCATCAGACGAGACCTCTCTAACTTAACATTTAGGTTCAGTGTGCCTCTAACCATTCGGTGATCGCTGCCGGTTTTCACCCTCGCGATCACTGAGACATCACTGAACAGTTGTCGTCTGGTCGTCATAATGAAGTCAATCTAATTTTTTGTCGAACCGTCGGGGCTCGACCAGGTCCACTTCCTGTGGGGCCGCTTCTTGAAGAAAGAGTTCATCATAAAGAGTCCCTCTTTCTCCATGAAGTCGGCCAGCTGCTGGCCCCTTGGGTTCCGTTGCCCTATTCCAAATTTCCCTACTTTCAGCTCACCGTTCTCTCTTGTGCCTAGTTTTGCATTGAAGTCTCCCATTAACACCGTATATTGGGTTTTGGAGGAATGCATGGCTCTAGAGATATCCTCATACATTTCCTCCACCTCCTCATCGGGGTGTGCCGAGGTTGGTGCGTTAACCTTCAGCGAATACCGTTTGGTGATTCTGAGTATAAGGTACGCAACCCTCGACGACACACTCCCGATCTTTACAACGTTGTTAACGAGAGACTTGTGGACGATAAATCCGACACCTCCTTGGGACAGATGGTCGCCCTCCCGGTGATAGAGCAAGTTGCCAGATTCGAGGATTACCGTGTCCTCCCCCTCTCTTCGGACTTCGGATAATCCTATAATATGCCAGCGCAACTTGTCTATTTCTTCTTCCAGCTCCACGATCTTCTCGTCAGTCCTCAGGGTCCACCGGAGATTCTTAGCACCCCCTGCCCCGCCGTTACCATGGTCGCCACCGTAGCCAGGAATAGCGGGGCTGCCGGGCACTGGGGGCCGTCTGTGTGTTGTTTTGATCATTGGGGGGTATTTGCCATAGTTGCTACGCTTGGCGAGCGGGTTGGCAACCGCAGTTTTTTATTGTAATTTTGGCTTTTATCAGGAAGATGCTGCTGCCCATCTCCCGCCTGTTTCCCTTTGTCGCCTTTTACGACACCCACGGGAGGATATGGGGTAGTGGATATTCTTGACCGCCACTACACGACAACGGTACCTGCTAGTGATTAATAAAAAAGCAATTTTTTAATAGTTTTTGCGTCATCACCTACTATTCCCATGATGGACTTAGAGTCTCGTATTATAAGGAATATGCCGAAACTGCCACACCCATTCGAATGAGCGACCGCTCAACCAAATTTTGCCCACCTTTGACACTGCTTCATACCAGTCAGTCTAGTTGTTTTATATTTGGCATAATTGAACCGGTTGCCGATAAACGATGAAGTGCGAGCAGGCCGAGCGGCCATTTTGTCGAAAAATTGTCTTATAATTTCTTCGAATCTATCGTTTGGTTGTGTCGAATAAAGACGACCCAAAATATGTATATCCATCATGCCTTAGTGAACTGAATCGGCAGTGAGTTGGATAGCAGTGCCTTTATAGAATGCAAGCATGTTTAAAAAAATAATGTTTTGAAAATATTTCTTTATGTTTAGTCACAAATACCGGGACCGCTAACCCCCGAGCTACTGCAACAAGAGAAAGAGAAGAAGGCGCAACAGAAGAGAGCGAAACGACAACGGGACAAAGAGAAGCAAGCTGAGAAAATTAAAACCAACAAGTTCCTGCAGTTGACTGACGCGGAAAAGGTTTGATTTTCTTGAAATATTAAATATTCAACCTATTATTATTTCTTTCTTTTCATAAAGTTATAAATATATAACTACAGTATTTGCGTTATAGCGTGGTGCGATGGTGGTGCGTGTCTAGAGATGGAACAATGTTAAATCGTTTTAAAAAAAGGCGATTAACGATACACAAAACAAAGCAAAAATTATCGATTAGCTATCGATAAAAAAATTAAAACCGAAACATGTATTTCTTTATAAATTACAAAACATGTAAATTTTAGTTACAGTTTAATACAAAATATGATATTATAGTTACATAATACTATGCATTAATTTGAAAATCAAAATCATCATCTATTTTATGTTAATTGCAATATTTGTCTTGACATTAAAACAAATAAAATGCACCAGCCAGCACCTGTGATTTTCAGTACGACGTTGACTGCACCTGCAGCTTTTCACGGTACCAGTGCAAGAGCTATAATTATATGTGTATTGTGTATAATTTATGCTAGCGCCTAGCACTTTTTATGAAGTACTTATCGGCCGTTTTGTAATTTCCACTTGAGTTTATATTGGTTTTACTTTTGTTAAGTTAATTTTTGCTATTTGTTGAGTTTGTTTATTTAAAATGCCGAAACGAACAAAAACTTGTTTAGGAGAGTCCAGCGGGGGGATTTCGTAAAAAAAAAACGAAATGGGTCGCAATGTGCTTTGTTGGAAATGAGACCGATACGTGGTGAATTTCACAATCAATATATCGGGTCCCTGCCCTTCACCCCGCTGCCCAACGACACGACGCGATTGTCGCGCAAATAGGGTTGCCAGATGGTCGGGATTCGTCTGGATCCTACAGACAAATAGCTTCTCTTCATATCATAGCTTTGATTTAATAACAGCTGAGTTAGTGATTAGACTGAACTTTGAAGTAAATTATTTGAATTTTGAATCTCTAAAGGATTACCTAATTACCAAACTGGTGGACTCAATAAAGTCCAATATATAATATTGTGACAACAATGGTAAGTCTTTTAGATGCCTATTAATTAAAAAAAATATTTCATTGTTAGTTTTAACATTTATTTCTCCCGATAACAACCTTAAAATCCCGACATTTTCAAATTTTGTCCAGATATTTTGGTTTTCCAATTTGGCATTCCTACGCGCGAATGTCAATTAGGACACCTATTCGACAGCAATATGTTTGATCCCGCGTTCGTACGAACTAAGTTCGTGCGAATAGATTTTCAAACACTTAAGTCGCGCGTACCCATCGCGCGAATACCAATTAGGACACCTATTCGAGATCAGTATGTTTGATCGCGTTTTCGTACGAGTAAAATTCGCGCGGACTTGCGATGATCGCGCATTCGCGTTGTATTAGGACGTCGCCTTAAGGTGAAAGTTCCAGGGTGGCCCGCGAAATTCAAATTTTCTTACGTTTTTTGGACTTTGCAGGTCAGGGCCAGATTGAATGTTTAACAAAATATGATTCGCGAGCGTAACGAGTATTTATTTTCAGAATTATAATCATTGTAATCATCAATACAACCCCCTAAGTTCGTATAATTCCTTTGAATGAGTTTTTCTGGAAATAGCCATACATTGGAATTATACGAACATAGACGGTTGTATTGATTATTATAATGATTATAATTCTGTAAATACATACTCGTTACCTGACACTGACCTGCAAATTGCAAAAAACGTAAGAATATTTGAATTTCGCGGGCTACCCTGGCGCTTCCACCTTAAGCGAGAACAACAAAATGGCGGAATAAATATAAAATTATTAGGTCTAATTATGAAATTGTCGTTTTTTATGAAATAAGTTATCGTATTTTTTTTCTATATTTTTTATTTCTATTAATTAAAGTAATCACCCATGCAATCGATGCATCTATGCCAATGCAGTGGCAGTTCATCTTAAAGAAATCAGACGGCAGGCAACACATTCTACAAAGGCATTTTGTACTGCCTCTCGGGTATTGAATTTTTTTCTCGACAAAAAGTTATCCAAATTCTGGAAAAAGTAGAATTCTGTAGGTGCATGGTCTGGTGAGTACGGTGGATGACGGAGAGCTCCCAACCCCAGCTCTTGTAACTTGGAGACGGCAGTATGAGGTCACGCGTTGTGGAGCAGCGGGGACGAGGGAGGACGAACCGGGGTGGTACCACGACCTTACAGAATACCAGTGTGAAGTAGAGGTTTACCTCTGCGTTTCGCTTGGTGAGTGCAGGCGGCCGGAGGCCCTTTTTACTCGAAATGAGGCATTCCATCTTAGTCCTCACGGGTGACAACGCATCTGCATTTTGATTCGCAAACGAGGATAGATGTAGATGTCTATGGGCCGCAGCAACCACTTACCATCAGGTGGACTGTGTGCTCGTTTGTCACCCTTATCCTATAAAAAAAAAACAAAGCTGGTTGGAGACGTTCGAGGTTCTCCATCATTGTATTCAGTTCTTCATAGCACACATCTGCAGTAATACACATCCCGTTTGGCAAGAAAATGTGATCAATCACCCCGTTGCTAGATCACCAAACAGTGACCATCACTTTTCTAGGAGTAAGTTTTCACTTAGGGCATTGTTTAGGTGCTGAACCAGGATCCAGCCAGTTTGCTGAGCGCTTGCGATTGTCAAACGAAATCCATTTTTCATCGCAGGGCGGCAACAATACGGCTTAACATTCCTACGTTTGTGTGCCTGTTGAGCAGTGCAAGGCCCGTCTCGACGCGTACTTCGCGGTGGCGATGATTGAGTTCGTGGGGACCCATTTGTCAAGTGTTTTTTCGACGAAAATGGACCAATATTGTTTTGCTACTAACGTCGATAGCTGCTGCTAATTCAGCTTTGTTATTCGTCATTGTCGACCAAAGTTTTCGGACGACCACGGGATTCATATTTCAGTTAGAAATTTTCAGAACGGAAGCGGGCAAACCAATAATAGGTGGTGCGTTCGTTTGTAGTATTTGTTCCGTAAATGTCGTTGATGTTGCGTGCCGCTAGTGCCGCGTTGCTGCCACGATGATACACATATTCCATAATTACTCGAATTTTTAACGTATCCATGATGACGAAAAATATTCAAATGCAATGAAAACATAACCACAGACTAACTAGTAGATTCTACGGAATCAGACTAACATCTCATGAACTAAACTTACTCGACATAGCTTCTGTATCGTGATTGGTTGTAGCAAAATGACATTTCTTTTTTTATTTGAAGCAGCTATACGAGGCAAAGCGCGTATCAAATGATAGTCATTGCAAAATTTATTTTATTATATTGAAAATGAGGTAAATACAAATGAAACAATGTTGCAATCTGGGGGCACGGTAGTGCCCCCGCCAAGTCGAGCAAAAAAGCGGCACGGCCGTACCATCCTTTTCTCGCAGCAGTTCAGGCCATTTTCGAAACCCTATAACTTCGTTGTGGATAAAACCAGAAGCCTAAATTTTTACTAACCAAGTAGGCATTGTATAAACTCTTAAAAACTTGTATAAACTAAAATGTAAAATTTCATTAAATTTGAACCAGTAGTTTAAGAATTATAACTAGTCAAAGTTTCTTAATTTTGTCACTTACAGACTGACCGATCATCAAAATTCTAAGGCACTTCTAGCAGACATAGAAATTTCAAATTTGGAATACAATTATTGTTGAAAAATATTTTGCAATTTCGGTCCAGTTTTAGAGATACACCAACTGCATAAATAACTTTGTAATCCCATATAAATATATAGGATTACAAAGTTACATTTGCAGCGAATGAATCAGTGTACCTATATATGTATAATACCTAGATATAACTATCTACAAAAAGAAATGAGATGCCATCAAAAAATAACTTGTAAAAAAAGCCAAGTCTCGCAACTCAGCTCTACCGTAAAAAGTTGTCAGATCCATGTAATACCAAGTCGGTTAATTTATTGAGTCTCTACTTAAGGGTTCTCAATATCAAAAATCTTCTAAGTTTTAAATAAATAAATTGACTTGTCCATCGCATGAAAACACAATGTATTTCTCAAGTAATACATATTATATTAAATTAGATTGTTTAGTGCAATTGCTAAGTCAATTTATTTATTTAAAACTTAAAAGATTTTTGATATTGATATGGTGACTATAAGATATTGTTAGGTTAGCTAATTACGTAATAATTTAAGACAGAAGGACCCTTAAGTAGAGACTGAATAAATTAACCAACTTGGTATTACATGGATCTGACAACTTTTCACGGTAGAAGAACTGAGTTGCGAGACTTGGCTTTTTTACAAGTTATGTTTTTGATGGCATCTACTTATTCACTTTATTTTTCAGCTTTTTCTTACACTGTAAAAGAGCTTTACCTTGCATTTCTGGTAACTGCCTTCTTTCTAAGCGAACAATATCTACACCTTTTAAAATTTTTATTGATAATAGTGCACTAGTTATTTATACCTAATTTTATTATTATCGATAAAAAGGCGTCTATTACTTCAGTCCTATGCTTTCGGCATGTAATATGCTCAAAGCTTTATTTATATAATATTGCGTGCTTAATTAATAAGCAAACTTATTAAATAAATATAATTGCTTGTAGAATTAATGGAAAGTATATAAGAATCACCAGTATCACCATTTTCGTTACTCACTTCCCTTTCATGTTCTTTAAACAGGCTCATTATTTTTAAGTGCACTAACATTATCTTCACAATTAAAAGATGAGCGGTGAAACTTTATGATCCTGTATGTAATTAATAAAGATTTAAAAGCATTTATGAAATTACGGCAAGTCGGTTTATTGTCCTTAAAATTATATGATCTTATTTAACAGAAAAAAATTTGATTGCATCAGAATATATATAGCGGGATCTTATAATCTTTATGTTTTTCTTGGACAAAAACTGCCACAATTTCATAAAAAAAAGTAGACGGTTCATTTCTGGTCCAGTCTATGTACAGTATACCGTAAAAAAGAGAATAATTCAGGGAATTTGTTAAAAATAAAATGAGAGAATAAATGAAACTAAATAACTTGTTAAAAATAAAAATGCAATCCCAAGTTTTTGATGGTTTTACAAGATGGTGCCCTTCCAGTCATAAAAAAGTAAATAGACACGGTTATTTGTCAAATGTCATTTCTGTCAAATGATATTTTTATTTATTCCGAGCTTGTTCTGAACTTGTGAATGTCTTTAAGTCTTTAATTGTGAATTTCTTTGGCGATTTGGTTTTTTGTTTGGACATTGGATTACTACCTTTTGACTTTGCTTATGTTTTATGGACTTAATGATTTACGTGAGATTTCGATTTCGTTGATATCGGACATCTGTATTCTGTAGAATCACATTTTGAATCAGTAATCAGGTATGTACTAAAGGAAGATGTTTCCTTAAGCTATTAAACGCATTTGAATGACATGCTTCTATCTGTAGTCTGTTAATAATTATTAATTTCTATATAAGTTCATAATGGCTGCAAAATCTTAATATGATGTACTCGTAATTATCTTTCAGTTCACCTGTTAAAACATGTTGCACTGTTTAAAATGCGCTTCTGCAATGTGGATAGTTTATTAAAGTAAGATTGTTTTGTTCTAGATGGATGAAAATGCACCAATATGTTCACAATGTTTTGCAAACGTATTACAAGAATTATCTCTCGGCACAAATCATGAAAATGAGCTCCAGCGCCCTAATGCCAATATTATCAGTATATTTATGTTTGGTGTCACAAAGACTGGGTAGCAGATTAGTTGTGACCCAATTAATATCATCCCAACAAGTCTGTTTTAATAAGCGGCCGTATAAAATCTCGCCATCACTCGGACAGAGCTTATTATACATATATACTGTTGGCGAGTCAAGGGACAAGTTGGGACGAGTTGATTGCAGGTTATTATTGCAGTTGCACTTCTGGACAACAGACAGTGGGTTGCTGTGCCCACATAATGATCGTTGTCTGGTATTTGTGTTAGGTTCGGTATCAAAATTCCATAACCGCACCGGCCTCAATTCTGGATGGCATTTTAGTAAGAGAGGATTATTGAAGTAGGATAAATAAATAAATAATTAAGCTGTTTTATTTATATTACCTTAAGTATCCAAAACATGATTGACCTAATGTTTCACTTTCTATAATTCATGGAACTGTTAACCTTTGTTATGACATTATCCAGGCTTTAAATGTCTGTCAAGGCTCAAGGCATACTCTGACACGCTGAGGACCTGTTATATGAAAATATTTGTACGCCGGAAACGTATTTAGGATGCGAATTCCTTTGTAACAACTGTAATGTACCATATTATAACAAATAAATTATATTATCTTTGATTGTACTCTAGCATTTCAGCAGCCCAGATAGACACACTTACCTGAACAGAAATTAGTATTCAGGATTATTCTGTTTATCCGCCTTAAAATAGCCACTCTAAAGTAAAATAAGTTAAATATATTCTTTATTATTAGTGCAAAAAAGTAGTATCTCAGGGTGAATTTTTTAGGGTAGAGAAACGGAGTTACCCGCTATTCACATATAGTCTCGGCTTTGAGCTATCTGACACAAAATTTTAGTAAAAATTAACAAAACGCCTAGGCCTCCTTTCCCCATGTAAAACAAAAAAAAGTCCTGGATGCCCCTGGCACTGAAGTGTGCATTAGTACACACTAATGAATGCAATGAAATAAGTTTGTGTGTAGACACCGTTGATTTATCTCAACAATCTTCTTGTCTGGAATTAGGTAGTACTTATTACCATTGAGTTGTATGAACTACGTACTAGAGAAGCCATTTCAAACGAAAACTGTGTCCTACTCTATGTTTTCGCGCATGCGCGAAGACTAATTTGATATAAAATAAGATATTAATATAAAATAAATATAATAATTTAATATAAAATATCTTAATTTCAACTAAACAAACATGTTATATTTCTAAATAAAATGTAATAATAATTATTTTATGGAATTCACAAATCTTCAATTTACGCAATTTTAGGTTTGTACGGATTGCAGTACAGTTCAGATGAACATAGTCAATGTTCGGAATGGCTTCTCTAGTACGTAGTACATATAACTCAATGGTTTTTACATTTGTTTTACAAATATCAACAAGAACGTTAGTTGTTTTAAGATCAAAAAAGCACATACACAATCTTTATTACACGTTATTCGTGTTTTGATAAAAAAAATACACCTTTTTTGCCTTACTTTCCTACTAGTGTCGAGATATTTTAGCTATTTTACATAATAAATCTACCTGATAGGCTATAGATGATATCAGAGATGACAGCTAACGTCAAATCAAAATGACTTCAATCCGCCATTAGTGTTGCAGTTTTTGGCGAGAATAAAATATTAATACCACTGAAATTAAGGCAAATTCGTGGATTTGAATGATCAAAAGTGGTTTAATATTTTATTTTAATTTATTTCCATACTAGTACATAAACTAGGCCTACGCTTCATACAATTTTGGACCGTCTCCTTAATGGTACTTATCCAGTTCTTTATACTGGGCACTACATTCATGACCATTTTTATTAATAAATTTTAAATTTTCTAGTTTTAACAAAGCTTGCAGTCAGAATGCATGGTATCTACATTTTTCTGTAACAGCAATTCTTAAATCTTTCTCTTCTTTTTTATTTATCACCACACTTCCATTCACACCGTCAAATAGGTCATCCATAAAATATACCATTTCTGCAGTATTTTTCAGTATTTTCCCCACTGACCGCCCATCCGAATAATGAGCTGTAATAAATATTTGAAATATTATTAAGTGAAATATCATTAAGTACTCTGTACAATTTTTTTAAAGTTACAGAAAAAGTTTTTGTTTTTTATAGAATTAAACATGACAAGCAAGCACTCATTTCACTTATTAGTAAATTAATTTTATTAGTAAAAAATATACATTAGGTGAGATTTTGAAAGTTAATGTTAATCTAATAAATAGTATGACTATTATATATACAGAATAGAAAAATTAGTAAAAATTAATTCAGTATTATTTTCTTATAGTTAATCATCTTGTCGTATTTTGCAAACGCACGCAAGTTACGTTCTAATGATCTGTCATCACCATGCTACAACGCAAAGACTATAAATTTAATTTATACACTTCAAATAATTAAACATTTTAATTTCTCAGGTAAAACTCGACGAACCTCGCTGTTTCCTCTGCGGCACTCATCTCCCAAAGCAGTCATTCGAATACGACAAGTACAAATTTTGCAGCATTCAATGCCTACAAAACCATAGGAACCTTCGACCTCTGCACATGAGTGCGTAACGCAAATTGAACTCTGGGTGTATTAATTTAAAGATTATTATGTATAATTCATTATGTAACTATTTAAGATGCAATAATTTAAATCGAACTTGGTGTGTTGTGTTTATGATTGGAATTCGATTTAAGGAAAAAGCTTACCATCACTTGTATTTCATTCTTCTTATTTTTAGATAAAAAAAATTATAAGCTCGTGCTTTTTTTTTTTTTTGCGGATGGAAAATCATCAAATGACGCCTTTCGCTCTGGGTGGAGCGGAAGGGAGTGTCAGACTTTTACTGACTAAAAACCATCCGTGTTCCTTCAGTGCCCTTACGTTCCGGAGCCGCGGTATCTCTTTCGAACAGCCCGCAGCCCCGGCAGGCGTCGGCCCTTGCGGGCCCCTTCACGATGCTGACAGCTGTATAGACTTGCTTGATTACGATCCGTATAGGTCGGCTTAAGCAGATTTAGAATATTACAGTGACATTTTTAGTATTTAAATTTAATAATTAATTTGCTATTTTCATGTTAAATTGTTGTTTGAATTACTTGTATAATGCTCTCAAATATGCAATGCCTGAAAGACGCGCCATTAAGTTGTAAGTACATTTTTTTTATAACATTAACCCAGCAAGCTAACAGCATAGCAAAGTGGCGAAGCAATCAGCTTTGTAGCGGTTTCTAACGGTTGCCGTTGAGCAATCAGTTTCAAAATAGGAGGTTCAGATGCTTGGGTGAACAGTAATCTATTGCTGAAAACAGTATTTGAAAATTCGAAACCGTTCTCGAGATAATCGTGAGACAGACGGACAGACATCGTGAAATCAATAAGTGTCTTCGCAAGCTTCGCCACTTAATAAGGGTGATAAATGAGCCTGATGGTAAGTGGTTGCTGTGGTCCATAGACATCTACATCTATCCTCGATTACGAATCATAACGCAGATGCGTTGTCACCCGTGAGGACTAAGATGAAATGCCTCATTTCCAGTAAAAAGTCGCCGGTTCACTACACTCACCATACGAAACACAGCAGTGTTACACTGCTATTTTACGCCGGTATTCTGTGAGAGCGTGGTCCTTCCCCGGTCATGGGTCTACCACGTAAAAAACATAATATAAGTTTTGTTACTTTCCCTTCATCCATTCATTACAGCCTATAATAAAAGTCCACTGCAGAACATAGATTGGATCCCTCATGGATTGCATCATGAAGAAACTGCCATAGTTGCCACGCTTGGCAAGCGGGCTTGCTACCGCACTTTTTCATTACTTTGAGTTGTTATCAGGAATATGCTGCTGCCCGTCTCCCGTTTCATGTTCACTCTGTCGCCTCTTACAACACCTTCGGGACGATATGGGGTAGTGGATATTCTTACACCGATACTACACGGTTTTAAACCTTTATACAAATTAATCTATAGATCGTTGTTTGTAATGTCTTTTATCGTTATTTGGATGACATTAAGACATAAATAACCATTTCCAAATTTTTTGTCTGTCTGTCTGTCCGGACTAATGTTTGGAAATGGCTGAACGGATTTTTGATGAGATTCACGAACAGAGAGAAAGCAATGACAGGGTTGAAGTAGGCTATATTTTATACAAACAATTAGCCCTCGTCCACAGTGCGAGCCTAGCGCGGTTGCGACGACGGGCGCGAATTGTGACTAAGGCGGACGCCTAGCGCGACGGGCATGAGCGGGATAGCGCGCGTAGTTTTCAAACGTTCATATCCGCGCGTTTTGGCCACACTACGGGCCTAGTAAGCAAGCGATCCAATGCGCGGGTGCGGGGGTATCAAACCAGTTCGGTCTTATCGCTCGGCCTAAGCGCGTTTTTATTATTTTTTTGTTAAAAAATTTGTATCTTCTCTAGTGATTTAGGTGATATTTTACACAGGACGTAATCAAATGCTGACACGGACATTCGAGTATACTCAAAGAATTTTCTAGGGTACTATTTAAATTCTTCATACAAATTAAAAAATTCACCATTTATTTGTCGGTTTTTATTTATTTCGTTTCCTTCGTTCTCTAATATTCAAAATCTCCCATCTCAGGATCGGACTGTCTAGTAGAAATACAAAATCCTCGTCCATGGTTTACAACACCTGTAATACGTCTAAGCACACCAACAGCTCGCTCGTCACTGTGGCCACAGCACGCGCCCGCCGTCGCGCCCGCAACAGGCTCAAGTCGCCGCGCATTCACTGTGGACGCACACTTAGAGATCTTTTGTAAAATTGATAATAGAATAAATGTTCAAAGATCGTACATTAATGTATCCAACCCAGGCGTAAGCCGGCTACTGACCTGCCCGCCGCAGGGGCAATCTAGGGAGCACAGCGATCGGAGCAATATCGAAGGTCGCAGGGCTGACTTAAAAAATTGCCCCTGCTTGCCTACACACATCACAATTAAGGAGGCAATTAAGGGTCATCTCCACTCCTACACCCTAGATTGCCCCTGCGGCAGGCAGGTCAGTAGCCACTTTTAGCCGGGCCGGGTTGCTAGTAGCAGTGAAATTATTGATTTGGAGCTAGCACGTGCAATAAGTTTCCATATTGCATTACGTCGCACTGTATACATACGTATCATGAAAAGTTTCTCTATCTCTCTCGCACAGAGACAATCTTGTGAGCTAAGACATGGACTGTTATTGTACTGCTTTTGCTATCTGTATGATATACAGTGTGCTCAAATCGAGGCACTTGTTCAAATCGACCAATCGACACGTGTTATTATAATTAATTTATATTTGAGTTAGAAAAAGAAGTTGATAATTTCACCGATAGCCTTTTAATAAGAGAAGGATATTCCTATATAGAGTCTACTACTCGTAGAATCAAAAACAGCAATGTCCATCATTGGTTGCTGATACAATAGACAAAATGACATGTCTTACAATATTAATTTTGATTCAAAAACCGCTTATTCCTATAGAAATCCCCATGAGAATATGCCATGCCCCTGCTATTTGTAAATATTAAGTTTATTGCCAGTGAATTGTAGCTACCCGCAATAATAAAATGATGTGTTGTTGCAACTTTGCAATAGCGGACATTGCTGTTTTTGATTCTAGTAGACTCTATGTATATTATATAAGGCCGTATGACGTAGAAGAACAGGGATATATTATTGTAATGGCTTGTATTAAGAATACCCTTAATTAAAGAGCATGTATGCGTAGATATTCGTATGTGAAAGAAGCAAGAAAGGTGTGTTTAGATCACTCCGATTGGAAGTTCGTAGTCTCTGCCTACCCCAATAGATAACAGGTATGATATAATTAATTTGCGATTTTGTATAAGAGCAATAATGTTACTAAATAAATATTACGTTTTATTACAAATACCATGTTTTATTTTTATACACATCCTCCTCAACTAACTGGCTGATTAAAAGAAACATTGAAATTAATACTCCTTATATTTCGACGTATGAATTCATTTTTAAACTTCATTACATTTTTAATCAACTACCGTCTCAAACAATGTAGTACCTCCTCCCGTAAACCACTTAAAGTGAGCTTAAAGGGTTAATATTAGGAATGATTACGATTTTAGTTTTTCGTGTTTCGTTTCGACCCGCAGAGAACTAAAACTAAACAAGCTGTCAACCATGTCACTTTGTCTACTTTAATAGATATTCTATAAATTTTTATTTGACACGATCCTGACACTATACAACACATACATGCTCGTCGATTAAAGGTACTCATCAATATAGCGCCAATCTGGTCGACAAATTTCCGTCGTCTCTTGGCGGCACTGCAACTCACTTCTGCAGCATATTTTTTCTAATTCATTCTTTCTATGTATCAGAATCACCGAAACATTCCTTTCTTATTCCTGATCACAACGTTAACTTGCGTATTACACTTTTCTCTTATCAGACAATTTCTTATTCTATCATTCAGTTAAACCTAACATAGATTTTAGGTGTTTCATTCTTAATAGAAATTTTACTATAATGATTTTTTTGCAGTACCCAATTTTCACCACCATAATAAAACTAGCGAGACTAAAACTGAGATTAGACAAAAGAGAACGTTGCGTTCCTATCGTCCCAACCATTCACAAAACCGCCCAAACTAAAAGAGGTTCATTGAGTTATAATGTACGTATGTGCCAAATCGATTGAGAAAAACGGACAATGACCTTTCGGTCGTTTAACCAGGGGTTACAAACCTTCAATATATAGGCACATTTTATATGTAGTACTTTCTTTATTTATAATGATTTTTTTATAATGATTGATATAATATATATTTATTAACTATTATTAAAAAGTTATGTGAAAGATCGCTGTAGAAGAAAAATCATCTATTGTTATAAAGTACTTTATTCATTTAACAACAAAAAACATTAATTTATAACACATATAAAGATTCGAGTGATAACGACACCGAATAAGTACGTACTTATGCAAAAGATAAAACTTTATTTTTAATATTATATAAGAACTTTATTTTTATTCGGTGCAATCATCACTCGTATCTTCACTTGATGAACTATCTGTAACATTAATTATAAAGCGATCTGCAGTTTGGTCAATTCTATCATCCATGCCACGCATTTTTTGTTCAACCTTAAGGACATGCTGAACACAGTTTTTCCATTTATCTGGCGTGATTTGAGTTAAACCATCTTTAAGTAAATTTTTAACATCTTTTAACTTGAAAGTTGTATTTTTTCGTGCAACGTACCCTTTCACATCTGCCCACACAAGTTCAATGGGGTTAAGCTCACAGTGATAAGGAGGTAACCTTACCACTGTGATGCTTTTTTCTTTTGCCATCTCGTCGGTGACGTAACTTCGATAGTTATCTTTAACTGCCTTTATTTTTTCCATTAAGTGGGTCTTTGTGTCCGAGGGCACGTATGCGATCTGTTTAGATTCTAGCCATTCCTGCATATTTTGTTTCCGCCAAGACATTGTTGGGGTTTTTTCTAAACGTCTGGAGTGGTAACTAGCGTTATCCATAACTATGACATCGCCGCTTTGCAGTTTTTCTATTACTTTTCTAAACCAGTCCTCGAAATGGAGAGCGTCCATACTCTCATGGTAGTCACCAGTAGATGATGATTCAAATACCCAATCACATCCCTCCAAAAAGCCATTTTCATTGCCAACGTGTACAACTATTAATCGCTTTCCTTTACCCGAAGGGGCTTTCGCGCCAGTAGAGTAGCCTTCTAACCGTGATTGACGAGAAGATTCAATTGTGGTGTCTTCCCATACCTTTCCCATAGTATGACCTGCGTTAATCCATGTTTCGTCAAGGTAAAAAATGTTACGTCCCTCGTTTCTTAATATTTGTATTTCTCTCAAATATCTGGTACGCCACAGAACTATCTCTGGGCGATCTATTAGACCACTTTTTCTGTTTCTCTTTATATATTTGAATTTTAAATGGCGCAACACACGTCGCAGGGAAGTTTTGCTCAAGTTTGGCAACTGGTCATCTTGATTTATACTGAGCAAAATTTTGTCTAAAGTCGGTAATTCTCCTGCAAGAAAGAACTGATGCACTTTCGCTCTTATAGCCGATTTATCAAAATCGTCCAACTTGTCAATTACAGACTTTTTTCTTTTATTAATTATTCCCTTTTCTGGTATTTTATGGGAATCTCTATACACGCTTAATACGCGATATATAGTGCTCTTGCTGACTCCTGAGATCTCCGAAACCTTTTCTACCATATTAACGTTTGAAGGATACACGTCTTCGGGCCAGGTGTTTTTGACATATTTGTATACATTAATGATAATCTCTTGTTCCCCGACCGACAAAGTGGTAGGTTTTCTCTTTTTTACTGGTGACGTTAAAGGTGCTCCAGAAGATGGGCCTGTAAATAAATGACAAAAATATACTACCATAGTACTACATCACATAAATACATATTGTTTTAGAAAATAAATACCACATGGTCACATAAAAAGAGCGCTTTAAGAAATAGAAAGGCTACGTCGTCGCATTTGTACCTATTTGTACGTACCTGCTACGTTTATTATGGGTCGGCGACGTCTCTTTCCACTTGATGTTGAAGGACCGGGTCCTTCACCAAATTCTCCTGAACTCATGTCGATTTAGTAACGACCGTCACAGTAAAACTAATATAACAGATTCAAAAAACAAAAACTTAACGATATAACAAATTTAACAGTAAAAACTCAACTAAAACAATGCAATGAATGCTATGAATTACCCGAGACGTACACACGCAAGCGCTATCCGAACACGAATGAAAACAAAATGGCGGACCGGCCCAAAAAAGGTGACGCATCTCTGGCTGCCATTGTCACGTTTCTTTTAGAACGAACTGACGTAACGCGCGTTTTGTTTATTTTAAAGGGATGAATTTGCAAAAGCTCAATATGGTGATTATATTGCTTCAAATATTTTTTTAATATGAAACTGTTATTAAATGAATTGCTGCGTTACTTACCATAAATTGAAATATAAAATATAACACATTTTTCGCGATGTACCGTAAGATTTTACTATGTTTATAGGAACCACAGACAATATTATTTAAGAAACAAAAAAACAAAACATATGTGCTGACCTAGAAGTGGGAATAATATCAATATTTAAATATTGTTATCACATCTAAATTGAGATTTTGTAAGTTACGCCTTTTGACACTCGGCTCATATCTGAGGTCATTGTCCGTTTTTCTCAATCGATATGGCACATACTATACCTACGTAGTACATTATAACACAATTAAGCGATTTTAAATAATTACAATCCAAAATGGCGACCATTTTTACCACGTTTCCAGTCAAGGAGGTTATAATATAAAATAGGGAGTGAGCGCTTAGAACATTGTAACCGTTCCTCATTTTTATTAGAAAGAGAGGCACCGAGTTTTGTATTTTATCTCCTTCTAACATTGATAAATGTTTACACAAAATAAAAGCATTACCAACGTTTATACAGTTATTGACTTAAAGTAATATTTTAGACGTATGCTAGAACGATAATCCATTTTTTATCGCTAATCATAGTTGATATATTCCATATTGTATTTCAATTAAGCTTATTATTAAGTAACACGAAAAAAACCCACTAAAACACTTTAATGTATGAAATTTATGACTCCAAATGTCAAACAATTAAATACTAATGTAATTTTAAATGGGGATAAATTGAGTCTTGGAGATACCACCATTTTCTTGGAATCACATTAGATGCCAAGCTTCAATGGTGCCTACATAAATCAAAATTAGCAAGCAGACTTAGTTTTGCAACATATGCTATAAAAAAGATAAGAAGTTTTACCAGTGTTGAAACAGCTAGACTAGTTAACTTTAGCTATTTCCATAGAATAATGTCGCATGGTATTTTCATATGGGGACATGCAGCTGACACTGAAATTATATTTATTTTTCAGAAGAGAGCCATAAGAGCAATTTATGATTTAAAGTGTGGCTGCGACAAAAAATTAAGGAAATTAATATATTAACTTTGGCCTCTCAATACATTTATGAAAATGTAACGTACGTACACAAAAATAAAAGTAGTTTTACAAAAATAAGTGATATTCATTCTGTAAATACTAGGAACAGACACAAGCTAGTAGTACCAGTTACTCGACTCCATCGAGTCATTAATTTATTCTTGGGGCGATGTATACACTTTTACAACAAAATTCCAGAAAATATACTAAATTTGACCAGCTCAAAGTTCAAAAACTATGTATTAAACTAAGTTTGTATAAAAAGGATTATTATAATATTAAAGAATTTATGGATGATTATAACCCCTGGAAATGAGGTGATCGCTACCGAACTATTTCTAATTTGTTGTGTTGTTAATTTGTGTAACATACATGATTGTAAGCTGTTATTTGAAAAAAAATATCGCTGGGTTTCTTGCTGGTTCTTCCCAGGACAGAGGTTTTTTTTTCGAACCACTGGTAATTAAACAAAAGAGTGACTTTCAATAAGTATTATTTATAATCTATATTGAATAAAAAAGTTTCTGTATCTGTTTCTGTTTCTGTTACACGAATATTCTTTCCCTAAAACTAGGAGGTACATTTTAAGCTACAGATGACAACACTATTTTAAAATTTTACGTTGTCAAATGAATGAATATATTGTTTTTTTTTTATAGAATAGGGTGACAAACGAGCACACAGTCCACCGGATGGTAAGTGGTTGCTGTGACCCATATACATCTACATCTATCCTCGTTTGCGAATCATAATGCAGATGCGTTGTCACCCGTGAGGACTAAGATGGATTGCCTCTTTTCCAGTAAAACGGGTCTCCGGTTCTCTACACTCACTATACGAAATACATTAGTGTTGAGCTGCTATTTTACGCTGGTATTCTGTGAGTCCGTGGTCTCAGGTCGAGCCGACTCATTTGTGCTACAACTATACTACTAATATAGCTGCAGCATGGCTCTACCACGTAGAAAATGCCTTGTGCTAATCATTCGCTAAATCTATGTGGAGTGCACTCACTTAGGGAGCGTTGATTCAAGTTTAACTTTTTTCGGAATAGTAGTAAGAGTTTACAGGTTCTTTTCATCATCCACACGTCAATGGAAAACTTTAATAAAAAGTGTAGGCGTATCCGTCAAAAGACTCTTAGAGACAAGATGGATTGCTTATCATGACGCTGTTAAACCACTGTAGAATAATTAAAAAAACTAGTATAAACACTCGAAGATATATATGATACCAGTACCAACAGAGAAAACGTTGATACAAGAGAAGCAGCATCTACACTCCCAGCTTTGTGTAACTTCATTTTTTTATGCTATCTTTCCTTTTGGTGTAAAATCCTAAAAGAAGTTAGTCAGACACAAAAGCAAATACTAAATAATAAAATAATAATCTAGATTATCACTGGAAAAGTATGAGATAAAAATCAAAGCCCAAAAATTTTCCTACAAAGTCAACGTATTCAACTAGTGGAAAAAGCTATTTCCTACGTAACAAAAAATGTGAGAATGTGTACATTTCAATTGAATGAAGAAGAGGAATGAGGAGATTTCGAAAACGTTTACCAGCAGGAATGACTCGATATGCTGCACTTTCACAACCAGAGGAGCTGTAGAGAGCTATGTTAGAATGTTTTGACATATTTTACGAGGAACTAGAACTAGCAATGGATGATATTCTCGTAACATTTAGTGTTGTTCAGCCTTACACTCTGCTAACGCCACCAGATGAAGAATTTCGTGTAATATTTCAAAATCTGACAAAATCTACGATAATTTTTCTGCAAGATATATAGTTTTGGAGATTTTACGACTTGAAAGCTGCCAGTATTTCTTCCCAAGAAGCGGTTCAATGTAATTCATTTGAGCTTTTCTTGTAAAATTGGGCTATTCTGAATCTGTTCCGAATCTAGCGCTGTGTCTAAGATTTTTTTACTATTAAGTTTCATGTGAAGGAAGCTTTTCAAAACTCAAGTTAATAAAATCTTACTTAAGGTCCACAATAAGCCAAGCGCTACTAACCAATCTTTCCATTTTATCTATCGAAAATGACACGAAAGTAAACTTTGATAATATATTACAATATTTTAGCAAAATCAAGTTTTAGGGGGTGCTTTATAGAAAACCGCCCTGGGTGTCAACCCACGCTACGCCTTGACTAGTTACCATAAGGTTTCATACTGTAGCGAAACAATAATGTAATCAAAATATTAAACGTAATTTAATTATAACACTATTCAGCACTTTCCATATTTAAAAAAATACACATTTCGTTTTCCGTGATGTTGTATACACTATTAATATCCTCAAAATATTGTATCATGGACACTCTATTAGAAAGAAATGCAACACCTAACTCGGTGCCTTTCATTCATTTCAAGGTCACTGATTTAGGAACGTTTCTCTAGTATGAAGTGCGCACTCCCTATATTTTACAATCTCCTTGTTTCCAGTGCTGAGCTATAGTAAAAGTTTCCTTAACGACAAATTAATTTAAAATCGAGTTTACCTAAATTTCGTACCACTGGACCCAGTATATGTACTATAGCAATCAAATTATACTTCGAGTGCCGGAAACCAGCAGCACAAATCTGGAGAAAAGCTGGTCGAGAAGTCCTCGTATTGCAGCCCTCAGATATTTTGAATATTTGAATCTCACAAAAGTATGTTCTATAACGAATTTTAGTGCTTATTTAAATAATCATCCTTCAACACATCTAAAGCAACTCAATTACTAAGCAAACAACGTAATCAAGGTCTTAAACAAGATGATCAGAACATAGTAAAGTTATCATTATCATGTTTGTCCTACTTCTGAGAGGGTTAGCGGCTGGTTATTGTTAGTGAGTTAGGAGTTGTTACGGGTTTACTCCAATTTTTAAAAGGGTTACCCTAACTCTTTTAGAAATTAGCAATTAGTCAATTACACTGCACCGGTGCGTTGGCCGACTTCACATGTTCTCAAAACATGTTATTCCTTAGACACGCAGGTTTTCTCACGATATTTTCTTTCACCGCCAGCAATCAGGTAAATCGTGGTCGCCCGCTTGCTGTAAAATTTACTGGGAGTGCTTGACACCTGAGCTACCAAGACCTGTTAATGTGACAAACCATAAATTACTTTAATATTGTTGTAACTTTCAGAACTTTTTTGTATCTTCTATTTCTTTCAGTTTTAAAATTTGTTGTTTTTCATATCGATTACTGGCGAAAGGACAAAAGTAACATGAACAGGATATAAACAAAGCGAATTAATTACAGTTTCTGGACCTGGGAAGACTTTTTTTAAAAAAGTCCTTAAGGCGCTGCGCAAATGTAGACATTTTTGTGTCGGGTGTGGGATACAAGCTACCAGTGAATATTTTATTTTCATGCAATAAATATGAAATCAGCCATTACTTGCGCAGATGCAGACACTTTTTGTGTCCAGTTGCTTGCACTTGACACATACTGGCTGCTAATCAAAAAGTGTTCGGTGTAGGTAACTGGAAACTAAGTCGTTAGTTGCAGACAAAAGCAACACAAAGGAAATTTCCTTACAATTGTAAGGCCCTGACATTGACGTGGTTGATTTGCCTGTAAATATTTATGGCGACGACGTCTACGTCAACGTGTAATGAATACAACAAGCAACGGTAATGTTTTTTCATCGACATCCATAGTGAAACTGACGGAAAACCAGCAACGAATTGTTACCAGTGACCAGAAGTAGCAACCGGCGACTGTGTCCGATTGCCGCTACCAGACACAGCAACTACGGTTTCCTGTGATGTGCCGTGTCGGGAACAAAAAGTGTTCAAGTTGGCGCAGCGAGAGTTAATGTTAACGGTTTTGAATATAAATTAAGAATTTATCTGATGTTCGTGCGTGTATTAATTACTTATAATTGGGTAATTTAGAAATAATACCCATGATAAAAATTTCTTCAGTATACGATATACCTATAACTAGACAACTGATAAGCCATAAAATAGTTGTCTGATAAAAAACGTCTCAACTGCCTTGTGGGTTACATTTTGAATTGGCACAGTTTAATCATGACTAAATTCTTTAAAGTATTAAGTATATAGTATAGTTTAACTATTTTCAAAACAAAATAGTTTCATTCGCGTATCTGATAACGTAAAGTTTCATGCAATTATATCACGTTATATTATGTAAGTACCAATCTAAACATCTGACAATACCACAGTGCGCTTGCAAAAGTTGGAAAAATTCGCGATTGCCAAACCAGCAATGTATTATTTTCAATATATTTTAATAACATCATAAATTAAATAAATTGTCATACTATAGGTAGTACTTTCTCGCATATTGTTTGACCAAAAAATACTTGAAATATAAAATCACACGGGCACAGGGTATTTAATTATAAGTATACATACGGGTATTTCCCGAGCCATATTTTAAAGACTGGACCGTTGTCTAGTTGTTTGTCATTGTTTCAAATACATACAACTATATAACAAAAGAGTTTAAGGCTTTAATTTTAAGATTTACCTATGATGAACATGAATTAAAAATACATAAAATAGATTGTTTAATTTATTCAAGTCTCCTTTTTTATCATATATCTTTGTCATCCCATTCCATCCCCTGGTTATCGTAAGAAGCGACTTTGGGAAACCGCATACATTTCTGAAGGCTGCCGATAGATGACGATATAACCATCTCGATTTCACCATACGTAAAATTTTTGGAGTGGCAATAAGGACCAGCGTCGAAGGTGTCTTTGATACTGGGATTGCTAATCCACTTATCACAGGTGGTGATTTCCTAATCCATCCATCCAACGGGAAAGTAACGTTACCTCCAAACTAGGATTTTGCGGGCTGATGAAGGAGATATGTCTTCCTGGTCAATTTCCTACAACCACCTCATTTCGTCGGAAGTAATCAACTGTGTGTAAATATAATAAAGTGTGATAGATATAGTGTGTGTGAAGTAGGAAACCCTAGCTATTAGTTAATAAGTAAATTCTATGTTAACATATTTTATCTAAATTTATTATAACATAATATACATAAGTAAATAAAATTGAAGTGAAGTTTCTGTCTGTGATATCATAAGAACTGCCTTATATTGAGCTTAAAGGGTTATTTGCATGCCATTAAGATATCAATAACTTTGTCTGTCTGTCCTTTGTAATGAAACTTCACGAGCAGAAAGAAAGAGAGAGAGAGAGAGCAATGCCAAGAGTCACCTATGCTATGTTTTATTCGCAAAACTTGGACATTAAAAAAAGGATAAAATTAGTAAAATATTTTTTTATAGAATAAGGTGACAAACGAACTCAGTCCACTTGATGGCAAGTGAATACTGTGGCCCATAGAGATGTAATTAAGTCTCGACCTGAGACGCATTAGGTCGGATATGGAATTTAACAAGTTTAGAGGAGAGCCAAAAGAAAAATTTTGGTGAAATCGTGTCAAAACTATTGTTTATTTGCGATATAGATAACAAAAATACTAAAATGTTAAGGATAAGTCTTCGAACTTTGTATGAGTATAGTAGTAAAACTAGTCACAGAATAAAAATAATATTTTATTAAACAAAAACTACATTTTTGGTGATATCCAACTTTATGCTTATAAAGAGTTATAAAAGGACGGATCGCTTTAATTCAACGTAGTGATCCAACTTTATGCCTGCAATTTTTTTGTAAATTCAATGTGTATTATAAGCTTTTTTACAACATGTAACATTATGTTTGGCAAGAAACAAAACTTTAACTAAGCCCAATCTTGTGGTGATATCTATGTAGGTATGTAGCATTTAAATTATATATTATGAAGAACATAAGATCGGAATTAACAAAATTTTGTTATAAAATGCCGTGTAGTGGAGGTTAAGAATAAATACTACCCAATTCTTCCCGTGGGTGTCGTAAGAGGCGACAGTGGGAAACAGGCAGGAGATGGGCCGCATCATCTTATTGATAACAATAAAAAACACACTGATTACAATAAAAAACACACTACTACCACATCTGATGATTTATTACCCGGAATATGCTTTCAACTCTGATCTGGAGCTACCAGACCTCCATCGAGTTGTTTTTCCAAGCTCACCTTAACAAATTTTTCTCCTATAAATAGCGTATTAAGAAACATATTCCGGCATATTTTTTCGCTCTTATAATCGACAATTAGACTATATTCGTAAGAAAATTTTCTTCGGTCAGTGTGTAAGTTCCCATGTGTTCTCATCAAGCGTTTTAGTTTTTTTTTATGATGTTAGAGACTATAAAGTCAAAGTCAAAAAAGAGACGTTGATCCCAAATGGTACATTATTTCCAAAATTCATATATATGCATTTTTGTTTCATTAGGCACTTTCTCATAACATTTAAATTTACACGTACATAAGTGTTTCAACTCACGACCGTCTATTTCAGTTCTTTTTTAGTTACAGTTAAGTGATAGAGAGAACCTTTCAGCCTTGCAATTTTAGCGGCAACTCTTTTCCATTTAGTTACATTCTTAACTTTATTTCTTGTGTTAGATTTTGAATGGGCTGCTGTATCGATCTGCTGTATGTCTTCATTATTTATTATCTGTCTGTCAACTGGTATATATATATTCCCATTCATATCTGCAACCATAACTCCGTTAGAGTAAATTATATTTTCATTCATAGTAGCATCAGAAATAATACTTTCATCAAAAACTGGTAGAGTTGAAAAGCCTGCAGTAGGATATCTATCTGTTAAAGTACAGTTTCCAAGGTAATTATTCTTATTAGCAGATGTATTCGCCCGTTCTTGAACCACAATCATATTATTGGAATTCGCTAATTTAGGACTACTTTGATCAAATAACGACGACTTATTAAGGTTGTCTATTGAATCATAAACAGTAGGAATTATTTGCCTAGTCATTGTAGCAGAAAAACGGTCGTGTTATTTAGAACTTTCACTAAAAACTGAAGTTACAGACATACGTTCTTTTCTTGGACCTAGAACATTTTCTAAAGTGATTAAATTATTATCTACATTATTTGCTACTTTACTTTGTCTTTGAGGCGATTTTTCTGAAAAAGGCAGCTTACTTTTCACTTTTAAAGACCTGGATTTTACGAATACTTTTTCTGGCGAATCACTGACGTAGCTGTCATCCGAAATATCTTTATGCGGTTCGTAAGTATTGTCTTTAACGCTATCACCACTATCATAATCGGATATTTCTTGCCTCGGATCTGTAAAATAATATTTTTGTACGTAGGTAAAATCAACAATTTTCAATATCAAATTAAATTTTAAATGATTTCAACATTTGTTTTTTTTTTTTCTATATCGATAATATAAGAAGGTACAGTTATTTATTACTCTGCATTTTTATATATTACTATTGTAACTTCATTCGCATCTAGTATAACTACAGCTGATGTCCTCCCCGGGTCCTAGTGTCCCTGCTCAAAATGTCTTCACATTCGGTTTACCACTTTAGCCATGAAAGAATTATAAACAAACTGACAAACACAGATATTATGAATTTATAATAGATATAACTATGGACATGGATTTTAGTAAATTATATTAAACTTACATTCATAGAACAACAAGTAGATAAGTAATTAAAATTAATTAAAGGAATTCTCGGTGTCAACATATCGAGTAATGTGCAGTTTCATGGTCATTTGGAAGAGAAGGACAAATTGGCCACTAAAAAGCTTGGCGTGCTCAGCAGAGCGGGATAGTATTTCAGTATATCAGTTCAGTATTCAGTATTCATACCGGTACACCACTTTCAGCTTTACAAGGCGCAGGTTCGGCCCCACATGAAATATTGTTCCCATCTCTGGGCAGGGGCTCCTCAGTGCCAGCTCCTTCCACTTGACCGCATCCAGCGCAGAGCGTTTCGAATCGTCGACGACCGAGTTCTTTCCGATCGGCTTGACTCACTGGCACTGCGTAGAGATGTTGCATCTCTTTGCTTATTTTATCGCATCTACCAAGGGGAGTGCTCTGAGGAATTGTTCGGACTAATTCAAGCCGCTCAATTTCACCACCGCACATCGCCATAAAACTCGCGATACCATCTAATATGGATGACTGGCGGTCCACAACTGTGCGATTTAAAATAAGCTTTCTTCCTCGCACAACTGCCTCGTGGAATCGATTACCACCAGCGATTTTTCCGGACCGAGACGACTTAGGGACTTTCAAGAAAAGAGCTTACTCTTTTTTAAAAGGCCAGCAACGCATCTGCAATTCCCCTGGTGTGTTATATACTTAAATAAGTTTTCAACATGTTTAAATACTATAACCGATAAAATCGCCAACACCACCACACGATTCGACAATATAAAACATAGTATTTAGTACATATTTATAGGTTTTGTACTCACCTGAGCTTCATTATCCATTGCTTTTTTTTATATGATAAGAGTGACAAACGAGCACACAGTCCACCTGATGGTAAGTGGTTGCTGCGGCCCATAGACATCTACATCTATCCTCTATTACAAATCAAAATGTAGATGCGCCGCCACCCGTGAGGACCAAGATGGAATGCCTCATTTCCAGTAAAAAAGGCCTCCGGCCACCTGCACTCACCAAGCGAAATGCAGAGGTAAACCTCTACTTCACGCTGGTATTCTGTGAGGTCGTGGTACCACCCCGGTTCGAGCCGGCCCATCCGTGCGACAGCAAAAGCTGCCGCGTGGCTCTACCACTGTTAAGTATACTCTACACTGCTTAGTATAGTATATTATTTTTATAATAACTACTAGTTCACATTCAATCAATTATTAATTGAATCAGAAGTAATTTTTTTTTTGTTATTTTTTGGCGTACAATAAAGGGTTATCTATCTGTCTATCTATCTAATTAAGTTCACTGTTACTTCGACACAACTCACGCGTGAATAACAAATTCTATTCATGTAAACAAAACAAACGCATGTGGCGATGTGCTGAAATGTAAAGCCACCGTGGCGGCGAAAACGATGGAGTGACCGGCGATAATGTCCGATGTACAGTATCGCGTTGGTCTGCGGTCACAAAATCAATGGCATAATGTTTTTTCTTCACATCTGCATTTCTGTACAACGATAAAGTAGCACTTTTCAAAGGCATAAGGTCTCATTTTGTTTGTAGACCTTAAACGAAAAAATAAAATTTTTGAGGCATAACGGTATATCTCAAGGTACGACATCTGATTATTTAATTTCAAAAGGCATAATGTTCTATCTGAAAATACGTATTATTTTTACCAACAATCCTTGTAGAATAAAGTCGAATAACGAAATAGACTATGCCTTACGCGTAAAATAATTTAAAAGCATAAAAACGGAAGTCAATGTACGACCTTCTAGTTATACCAAAATTTTAAGCATAAATACTGTAGTTGTTATCAAGCCTTAATCCACGATATAAATGAAAAAACTCGACAGATCCGGCCTTTTGCATTTGTAAATCTATCAGAACAAAAATAGCTAGAATGATGATTGTTATATGCTTAGAAAGAGCGCGAGATACTGGTTTCAGCTGACTATTAAAGTTAATTTGTTTCGATCTTGAAAGCCGACCTTATGCGTCTCAGGTCGAGAAGTATCCCCTTACATTTCACAAATTTGGTTAGAAAATCCTTAACCATTCGAGCTGCACTTCTCTGGAACTCCTTGTCCGAAGACGTTAGAAAAACACCTAATAAAACTACCTTTAAAAGATTGGTACGTGAATACTTTTTGAAAACATCAGATGTTACTTAGTATGGTCATTGTTATAATTTCGTTACCTTTTTTATATGAGAGGAGGCAAACGAGCATAAGGCTCACCTGATGGTAAGTGACTATCGCCGCGCATGAACTACTGTAACACCAGGGGAATTGGAGGTGCGTTGCCGGCCTTTTAAAAAAGATTAGGCTGTTTTCTTTACCTTTGTTGTAAGTTTATTTATAAGTTTTTTTTTTATAGAATAAGAATGATAAACAAGCACACAGTCCACCTGATGGAAAATGAGTGCTGTGGACCATAGATATCTACATTTATCCTCAATTAAGAATCAAAATGCAGATGCGTTGTTACCCCTGAGGACTAAGATGGAATGCTTCGTTTCCAGTAAAAAGGGTCTCCTGTTCTCTACACTCACTATACGAAATACAATAGCATTAAGTTGCTATTTACGCTGGTATTATTTGAGAGCGTGGCCCTACTCCGGTCGAGCCGACCCATTCGTGCTGCAACCACAATACAGCTGCAGCATGGCTCTAGCACGCACGCTTCTGTATAATTAATAGTGTTATTTGTCGGGTATTCGGCACTCTAGCTAGACAGATCTAGATATAGTAATGATACAAGCTCAAGGGATCAACAAATAGAATGACGCCTAAATAGTTACATTTAAAACTTCACTGTGTAATAGCGGTGTAAGAATAACCACATATCATCCCGTGAGTGTCATAAAAGGCGACAGAGGGAATAAAGTCAAGAGATGGGCACTAGTGTTCTCCTCATAATATTTTTTTATATTAGAAAGGGACTGCGATTACCAACCCGCCTGCCAAACGGGCTAACTATGGCAAATATCCTCCCTATGAGGCAATCACGAGGAAGGCCTTTGTTCAGCAGTGGACTTTTGATAGACTGTAACCGTAGAGCGGAAAACTTCGTCACCCTATTTTCTCTTAAGGGTCTAATTTTTTCTCTAAATTTAAATGGAACCACTCGTGAAGTATAACATGTAGTACATATGTATTTAATTTATAAAGAGTCATTAATATTGGTTCACAATTGACAAAAATATCGCGTAACATACAAACAAAATAATTAAATATAAAATAATAGAATATACAACCGAAACGAGAAACTCCTCTTATTCAGTGGGCTAAAAGTATTACATATGTTTGCAAATATGAACAATTTAATGCTTCACATGCATATGCATTAAACAAAAATGTGTCAAAGCTCCAATTTTGCTCAAGCACTCGCTTTCAAAGCAATAAAAGGGGTAGCCGTTTGAATTCGTGCGTCAATTAGCTTGCACTGTCATGAACACAAAGAGCAATCACGGAGTACCTTTGTAAGAGCGATATAGTAGTCTATCGACATTCGATAGACGAACCATATAAAGTGGTATATATATTCCGGCGTTTGAAGTTATGTGGTATAACCATAAAGCAACATGGGCCATCGACGTACCGGATGGGGGTGGCCATACGCAATTATACTTTGGCCTATGCCAAACTATAATTCCATTCATATATGACACAGCGGCTCTATGTTTACAATAAAACTAGTTGCAACCGCACTGCTCACTAGAATAAATTTAGTTGCGTGACTGAATGACCTCCCACAAAAATGTCAAATTGTTCAGTTTCTGCTGCAAAAAGATATCTGCCACGTCAAATTTAAAAAAATTAAGAAGCGATCGAACGGAACCATGGTTCCAAAGTCTTCGCCTGATATTTGTCTATCAGAAAAAGCCAACTGTCGAAGCTGAAGATCGAGTGCGGCAGCATCGTTTCCGGTACACATGAGATTTTGAGTGAGATTGAGAGGTTCTATGGGCAGTTGTACACATCATCGTTGGAGCCAAACGAAAGTGTGAGTAACGATTCAAGAGGAAGTCTTATTCGACACTATTCCGATGATATTCCAGACGTCAGACTGGGCGAGATTAGAATGGCTCTCCAGCACTTCACACACGTTCGGATGGAATTACAGCAATATTTCTGAAAGCGGGTGCAAAACCGCACTTGAAGTCCTTCAGAAGTTCTTTAACTGTTTTCGAGAGTCATTACGAATCGTCTCGCACGCAGACTCTACGACTTCCAACCTCCCGAACAAGCTGGTTTCCGGAAAGGCTTAACAAAAAGGTAGACCAAATACATACACTTCAGCAAATTGTAGAGAAGCCCGAGGAGTACAATTTGCCAGTAGTCTTGCGTATGTAGACTATGAGAAAGTCATGATTCCGTTAAATTTGGGTGGTGTAGTAGTTCTGTCAGCGGTGCCAAGTTGACTGCCGGTATATCGAAGTTCTGAAGTGTTTATACAGTAGGGCTACGATGGCTAGCCGAGTACAGAACCTGAGTGCGAAACCTATTCAAGTGCAGAGAGGTGTAAGACAGGGTGATGTTATATCCCTGAAATTCTGCACTGCATTGGAAGACGTTTTCAAGCTACTGAACTGGAAATAATACGGTATTAACATCCAATGGCGAGTACATTACTCACCTTTGATGTAGTCCTTGTCGCAGAATCACTGGAATCCCCCAACGTATAGGTCTTAAGATGAACATGGACAAAACAAAAGTCATGTGTAACGTTCATGTCACACCTATGCCGGTAGTTGTTGGGAGCACTATAAGCTCGAAGTTGTTGACGAGTATATTTACCTGGAACAAATAGTTCAACTAGATAAGTCCAACATCGACCGAGAGGTCAATCGACGGATTCAACTCGGCTGGGCAGCGTTCGGAAAATTACGGCACATCTTCTCGTCAGGTATACTTCAAAACTTGAAAACGAGACTCTACAACCAGTGCGTGTTACCAGTGATGACATATGGAACTGAGACGTGGTCCTTCACTGCTGGCCGGATGAGGAAGCTCAAGGCCGCTCAGCGAGCTATGGAGAGGACTATGCTCGGGGTTTCTCTGCGTGATAAACTTAGAAATGAGGATATTCACAGTAGAACCAGAGTGACCGACAAATCCCAATGGATTAGTAAGCTGTAGTGGCAATGGGCTGACCATATAGCTCGAAGTACCAACAACTGATGGGAAAAAAAGTTTCTCGAGTGGCGGCCTCGTACCGGCGGACGAAGTGTAGAACTTCCCCCACTAGATAGAGTGACGACCTGGTAAGACATGCAGGAAGTCGATGGATGCAGGTGGCTCAGGACCGTGCTTTGTGGCATTACTTGGGGGAGATCTATGTTCAGCAGTGTACTTGTGAAAGGCTGTAATGATGACTCCATTTTAAAAATCAGTGATAGATAAAACTATCACTGGTTTTTAAAATATATAAACATTAAGTTTATTAGTTAAATGATAGGTAATTATAGAAGTAATAAATAAAGTCCATAATATAAATAATATCTATCATTTCATCGATAATGCATATCGACAGTTGTTTCATCCATAGCTGTATGCAACTTGACAATGTAGTTGCGTCACTTCATTATACTATTATGAAACAGAATATATGTATAATATATGTATGTGTGTGTGAAATTGTTAATGTATTATTTTAATTGTTATGTGTGAGCTTCGTAGTGACAGACGATTACCTTTGTGTAGGAGTCTGAGAAAGTGTGCGTGGCGCAGATTTCCCCTCGCAAATATGACAGACAGGTTGGTATCGGAAAATAACGCTGTAGCTTCTCCCCTCCTGTGTTGCTCTATGTGTATAACTGTTGTATCTATGTGAACATCATATCATGGTAACAAGATCTTTATGTAGAATTTTATAAATGAAAGAGCAAAAATAAAAATAAAATTTTCCTCGAAATATTTTTCTTTAAGTTTAGAGATTATATTTTTTTTGAAGTTGTAAATAGTAATACTTATACAAGATGTTAATTTAATTTTTTTCTACTGATTTATTTATTATCTGACTCGAATATTTTCTTTTAAAATAGCGTTACCTCCACACTAGGATTTTCTCCTGTATCGTGGGGGCAGCTTACATACATAAATTTCACCAGGACAAACATCCAGACGCGGAAAAATTATCTGTAGGCCATGCAAATACTACTGCTAAATGTACCGTGCCGGCTTCGAACCCGCGGCCCTTAGTGCTGCAACTCATTGCTAAGCTGCTGCGTCACGGAGCCGTCTTATTTATTTATTAATTGACGAACTACATTCACTATTAGGTATATGATTTATGTGTGCTATTATATTAAATATACTATATTAATATATATAATATATATTATATTAATTATAGTAACAACATACATACCCTCTGTATTACTGAACATTGGCTAAAAGATTATAATTTCATGTTTAATTTCAGAAATCACCAGGTGGTCAGTTCCTTCAATAGAGAAAAAAGTTTACGTGGTGGCTCCTTAATACTAGCAGATAAATCATTATTATATAAAGAACGTAAGGATACAATGAGCCTCTCTGTTGAGCGAACTGTAGAAATGGCTTGTGTCGAGCTCGAGCACCTCATTGTTGTGAGTGTTTACAGACCCCCATGTGCTACTTATGACTATTTTGAAAGGATTGTGGAAGAAGTTTTGCTCAAACTTAGTAAACAGAACAAGTCTGTTGTAATATGTGGAGACTTTAACATCAATCTCCTTGAAACTTCTTCCATTAGTATTAAGTTTAGCTCATTGTTTAAATCGTATAATCTTGTTAATTTATTCTTAGAACCAACACGTATTGCTGGGCCTAGTGCGACCTGTATAGATAATATTTTTACAGATGTTAAGCCCTTGCATAAATCAATTATTCAAAATTTAAGTTCAGATCACTGTGGACAGTTGGTATCATTACCTTACATACACAAGAAACAGAAAAATAAGAAGGTTGTATTTGTTCCAATAAATGAACATCGCTTGGAGAGGTTTAGAAGTAATATAATAAAAAGACTTCCATCACTTTCATTTAAAAACAGTGCTAATTATTTGTATGGTACGTTATTTAAAATTATAACTTATGAATTTAGTAGGATATTTACTTCTAAAACTTTCTCTTTTAACAGTCGCAAATCATTTAATGAATGGGCGACAGTAGGAATTTATAAGAGTAGGCGAAGGTTATACGAGCTTTATAATGAAAGATCATTTAATAGTAGTGTTATATTTAGAGATTATGTAAAAACATATTCTAAAATATTTAAAAAAGTGTGCGCCACAGCTGAAGCTTTACATTTAAGTAACAAAATTAAAACTGCATCAAACATAATTAAAATGATCTGGAGAATAATAAATAGTGAAATGGGCAAGGTCAAACCGCGCAACTCGGATTTTCAATTGAATATTAAGAATAATTTAACCCGATCTGATCAAGAAGTTGCTATGGCTTTTGAGAAACATTTTACTGATGTTCCTTTTTTGACAACTAAATCATTAAACACTTCTCCTACTGTCGCCGAATCATTGCTTAAACAAAATGTAAAGGCTTGTTCAAATACTTTTAAATTCAATAGCGTACTGCCAAAAGATATCGTTAAATATTTTAAAATTATTGATGTTAAGAAAACGGCAGATTTATGGGGGATTTCCGTTAAAGTTATTTTATCTATAATAGATATAATAGCACCTTATCTAGCCACTATATTTAATACAAGCGTCGAATCTGGTGTGTTTCCTGATTTAATGAAACTTAGTAAAGTCATACCTTTATATAAATCTGGTAGTACATTAGACCCCGCCAATTTTAGACCAATTTCTGTACTACCAACATTTAGTAAAATTTTTGAAAAAATAATTTTAGATCAAATGTTAAGTTTCTTTAATATTAATAAATTGCTACATAGAAATCAATTCGGTTTTACAAGGGGTCGCTCAACAACTGACGCTGGAGTTGAGCTTATTAAACATATTTTTTGTGCATGGGAGAATTCAGAGGATGCTTTGGGTATATTTTGTGACCTTTCCAAGGCCTTCGACTGCGTTCACCATGAGACATTAATCAGGAAGCTACAGTACTATGGTGTCAAGAACACAGCGCTTAAACTTATAATTTCATATTTAAGTAATAGAATGCAGAAAGTTATTATTAATGGTAAAAGTTCTTCCGGCTCACCTGTACTAATGGGTGTCCCTCAGGGCTCAATTCTCGGCCCATTCCTGTTTCTAGTGTATATTAATGACTTACCTTTTATTGTAGAGGATAATCATGATATAGTATTATTTGCTGATGATACTTCTTTGATTTTTAAACTTAAACGTCAATCATTTAAATGTGACGAAGTGAATAATGCTATATCAAAATTAGTGCACTGGTTTAACGTTAATAATCTACATTTAAACGGAAATAAAACTAAATGTATTAAATTTTACAACAACGAATGTTAATAAACTGAGTACCAAAGTGTTTTTAAATGCGGAAGAACTGAGCCATGTTGAATCCACTGTTTTTCGTGGCATCACTCTCGACGCAAAGCTTCAGTGGCGCCCGCATATGTCCAAACTAGCAAGTAGACTAAGTTCTGCAGCCTATGCTGTAAAAAAGATTAGAGGTCTCACTAGTGTCGAGACAGCTAGATTAGTTTATTTCAGTTATTTCCATAGCATAATGTCTTATGGGATTTTGCTATGGGGACATGCGGCTGATTCAGAAACTATTTTTGTTTTACAGAAGAGGGTCATTAGAGCTATTTACAACCTAAAACTGAGAGAGTCTCTTAGAGATAAATTTAAAGAAATAAATATATTAACTTTGGCCTCTCGGTATATTTACGAAAATTTTATGTATGTTCACAAAAACAAAGGTAGTTTTAGTAAAAAAAGTGATGTGCATTCTGTAAACACTAGGAACAAACACAAGCTAGTGATACCAGTTTCTCGACTCCACAGAGTCAGTAATTCATTCTTGGGGCAATGTATACGCTATTACAACAAGGTCCCGGAAAGTGTACAGGCTCTCTCCATTAGCAAGTTTAAATGTTTTGTTAAGTTGAAACTGTATAAAAAGGGTTATTATAGTATAAATGAATACATGGTTGATAATAACCCCTGGGAATGAGGTGATCGCTTCCAAGCTGTTTCTAAAATAAATTTTGTACTTATATAGTTAGTACAACCATTATTGTAAAATTTGCTTTAAAAAAAAAGTCCCGCTGGGTTTCTTGCTGGTTCTTCCCAGGACAGAGGTTTTTTTTTCGAACCAGTGGTAAAGTAAAAAATGACTTTCAATAAGTATTACACATGCGATCTATATTGAATAAAAAATTATTCTATTCTATTCTATTCTATTCTATTCTATTCTATTCTATTCTATTCTATTCTATTCTATTCTATTCTAAATAAGATGTCGCACATAAGCTACTAATCACGCATAATGAGTTAATTATCAATGAAGCGTTGAAATTAATTGACAATAAAATGATATTATTATCTAGTAAGAAATTGGCTGATTTCGGTTTTCCTATAACGTAGCGAAGGGAAAAAATATAAAGCGATGTTGTGAGGATTCTCAGCCACATACTGAAGGATTAGAAATCCACGTGAACAAAATGGTGGCACGTTTGTTTAGATAGCGCATAGATAGCGGAGACCTTTTGACGCATTATTGTATGGGAAAACGTAGGTACCAACTTTAAAAGAACGAATACAGTCTTAGCTGTAGCTTCCTCCGTCATCGTTCCAACGTTACTCAACAGTATACATGTGTCCGAAGTTCAAATTGCTTTTAATCATAAGGGTGCTAGCTTGCAGCAGTGCTAACTGATCGCACAAGCGCTCAAGCTTAAACCGCAGTCGCAGAAGATCCGCAGCAACCAGGCTCTGAACGGTAATTTTATTGTTATGCTCGCAGGTAAATATATAGATTATATATTTGCTAGTTATTGAGAAATGCACAAGGTTATTGAGAAATGCTCAAGGCGTCGCAATTGTGATCCAAGGTGGAGAAAACTACATTCTGACGTGCAACATGCGTGTTCAACTTTATATTGACCAAAAATCCGGTGCCATATGAGCACGCAAGTAAGCTGATACAATTAGGAGAGGTCTACTGGAAACTGACGCAAATATCCAATTTTAACTAACGAATTGCACGAGCTTTCCCAAGCATAATGAATAATATCCATAATGAACATTCGTTCTGTAAAAGGTTAAACGTGGTAAAGTCATGCCAGCTATATTATCGTTGCAGCACGAATGGGTCAGCTTAACAGGGGAAGGACCACGTTCTCACAAAATACCAGGGTATAATTTAAAATTAAAAATTTTGTACAACCGATACAATTTAAATTATTAAGAATAACTCAAAACTATTAGTCAGACCATGATCAAATTTATTTGGAACCACATGTGAAATACCAACTTTCAAATAAAAAAGAATCATCGAAATCGGTTCACCCAGTAAAAAGTTATGAGGTAACACACATAAAAACATACAGTCGAATTGAGTACCGGCGCCTTTTTGAAGTCGATAGAAAATAGCAGGTCACAGCTGCTGTGTTTCGTATGGTGAGTGTAAGAATATGGAGACCCTTTTTATTGGATACGAGACATTCCATCTTAGTCCTTTAGGGTGACAACGCATTTGGATTTTAAAATGCAATGGTGTTATAAATGTATAGATGTCTATGGGCCACAGTATTCACTTACCATTAGGTGGACTGTGTTCTTCTATACCGCTCTTATTCTATAAAAACAAGGTCAGTGCTCTCACAAAAAATACAAAAATAAAACTGATTAGACAGTTTATAGAATAAATAAATAAATATTTGCAAAACAAAGGATTGTGATACTCATCGCTAGATACTGGTATATACTATCAGTGGAAACAGTACTGTCTACCGAGAACCTTGATGCACCGAAATCGTGCAACGGCACAAGGCTACGCATCTCAGAGGTGGGAAGATTTTTTTCTAATTAAAAACGCTATTCTGAATGGAACAGCTGTAGAGGAGTGTATATCGATCCCCGCATTCTGATAATTTCAAATAATTTATCAGTTCAATTTAAAAGGCCTGTTAAAATTATCACTATTAATAAATCCCAGAGTCAGACAACGAAAGTATCGAGCGCTCAAAACTGGCTGGCGGGAAATAAAAGAATTTACAAAGTGTTTTACAGAGTAAATTCTATAGATAATTAATAGAATCAGGTATTACTTATCGAAAACCCACTATATATAAAATGTTAAAAATTAATTTTAATATCTTTTAAATAATAATTTACGTATAGATGGTACCTAGAGATAGTTCTACCCTTCATTGCGCGAAAAAAAATTATATGTCAAACTAAACCTCAAACTACGAGTAGGTAAGACACATCATTTTATTTTTTACACGGATCTTCACTAATTAGTCTTTAAAATCTTTAATAAACTCTATAGAGTTAATGACACGCAGTAAATAGTCTAGCATTTACTACAATGTGGGGGCAACTTTAAATTGCATTCTCAAATGAGCAATTTTTATTATTAAATCAGCCATATCCAATGATATTATAAAGGAAAGCCTCTTTTTTTATATATAATATCATTGGCCATATCAGTATTACGACGGGTTGTAATTTTGAATAATCTAAAGTTGAAGAGCTTCGTAGATGAGTTAGTGACAAAAAATACAACTAAAGTATAGTTAGTAATGTAACGATATGTTATATAATATGTCATGTCATAAGCAATTTGACTCCACGCGAAAGAACTCGTAGCAATTTCTTGAAATGATGACATTCAATATTCGGTTGTAGAAACAAAAATATTAATTCCGATAATTTTTTTTAACTATGCGGACAAAGTCGTGGGCAAAAATGAAAAGGTAAATAGACTATGATTTTTCGAAATGTTGTCATTTTTGACCTCCACACAGACTAAACCACGGGCAAGAGCTAGTAATAAATAAATAAATAAGGGTAAAGAACATAACAATTTTCATTAACAACACAGACAGTATCTAAGTCTAAACAATGAATTAATACTGGCATAGATACAGTGACAGTACTTACTTCAAAACGATGTTGTTTCAAAACTATCAAATAATCCAATTAATATGCTCTCGGACAATCTGAATGGCGGCGCAGACACAAAGAGGCTTAAATTAATGTAGCGCTCGTCGTTAGGGGTTGATTCGGCGCCCCATAATTGTACACATACTGCATGTGTACTGCTTTTTCATTCATGTATATATATTTCAATAGTGAAAGCCGCTTACTGGTTGTTTTACTAGATGGTAGAACTCTTGTTTTGCCTGGGAATTCGCCTGGGTACCATTCTCTTACCTCTTATTTCTGCCGCCATACTGCAGTGTGTGCACAGCTGTGTTCCGGTCTGATGTGCTTTGAGAGCCAGTATAATTGCAGACTTTGATGTGCTAGATCTTCGCTGCAGGTACAACAGGTGGGCTCGATTGGTGAATAATAATATTTATTATTTCTCACATAACGTATACAAACATAAATCTTATTGAAGCTCTGTAGCACGTGATAGTTGATAACTGTATTACAGGCTACAGCGTCTTCCCGTTATCAGTGACACATAGTTGCAATGCAATGGAATGACCACGCTCTCACAGAATACCAACGTAAAATAGTAGCTTACATCTGCTGTTTCCTAAAGTGAGTGTAGAGAAGCGGACCCTTGTTACTGGAAACATGGCATTCCATCTTAGCCCTCGGGGGGCGGGGGGCGGTGGGCAGGGGGGAGGGCACAACGAATCTCCATTTTGGTTCCTAGCCGGGACTAGATGTAGATGTCTATAGGCCACAGCATTCACTTACCACTAGGTGGACTGTGTTCGTTTGTCACCCTTATTCTATAGAAAAGAGGCTGTGAGCATTCCACCTCAATTCTCAAAGGTACCAACGAATCTGTAGCTGTTTTTGTTTGAAGTTGGTTGCAGACGTATTTGGGCTGTATTAGCCACTTACCACCGGATGGACTGTTAGTTCGTTTGTCACTTCAGTTTATAAAAAAAAAGAAGATTCTACACATATTTGTGAAGTATTTGTATATCGTTAAATGATATATGTGTACTTTTATATTAAGTAATATTGTAAATACCTAGTGGTAGCAGCGTGAGAGAATCTGCCAACCATAAGCCATTCCATTTTAATCCTTAGGGCAAATCAACCAAGAACTAAAATGCAGATGCTTTGCAGTGGCAAAGCATCTGCATTTTAGTTCTTGGTTGATGTTTGATATATTTGTCTATGGGTCACAGCATCCATTTAAAATCAGGTGGACTAAGAGCTCGTTTACCACTATAACACAAAAACTAAAATGTAGTGCCAACACTATCTTCTAATTTAATCACTTGATGGCCTGTTTTCGATATTTGGGATCCAATAGATAAATAATAAAAATGATATAACTACTACAATGAATAAAAATAATACACGGAGCTCCATCCAATATATACATACATATAAATAAAATCAAAGTGTAACTTAAGTAATATCGAAATAATTAAGCTCGGAAGACTATTTGCATGCTTTTAAGATATACATAACTATTTCGAAAAAAATGTCTCTCTGTCTGCCCGGGCTAATCTTTGGAATGTTTCGGAATGTAGAGAATAATTTCACGAGTGATTTAGACTCTATTTTCTACCGACTTCAAAAAGGAGACGGTAGTCAATTCCACTGTATGTTTTTTATGTGTGTTACCTCATAACTTTTTTCGATGATTCTTTTTTTATTGAAAGCTGATGCTTCTCATGTGGTTCCATATAAATTTGATTAAGTTCTGAGCAATAGTTTTTGAGTTTTACTTAATAATTTATATTGAAGTTGGTTCTACAAAATTTTTATAATTTTAAATTATATCCGAAAAACCTGCAGAACTTTTCTTGTAAAATCGAAAAATTGATAAAATAAATGGTTCTTGATGCTAAGTTCATAAACTCTTGGAGTTATAAAAAAGTTTGGAACAAAGCTTCTCTTGTTTGCAATTTTACACAAAATAGATAACACGAGTAATAATCTATTTCTTAAGTTTGATGCAAAGCCGCTTATAATACTTTTTATATGAAATATAAAACTATAAATGTTTATGGATAAGATACTAAGACAGTATACGTGAAAGTAATAATTTTCATTTTTTTCCAAACATTTTCGTAAATATCTTAAAACTATTTTCTAAATGATAATTACTTTTTACTAAATGATACATATACTATTTTCTTAATTACTTTCAAACGTGGTAGAGCCATGCTGCAGCTATATTAGTAGTATAGTTGTAGCACGAAAGGGTCGGCTCGACCGGGAAAGGACCACGCTCTCACAGAATACCAGCGTAAAATAGCAGCTTAACACTGCTGAGTTCCGTATGGTGAGTGTGGAGAACCGGGAACCCTTTTTACCGGAAAAGAGGCATTCCATCTTAGTCTTCACGCATCTGCATCTTGATTCGCAAACGAGGATAGATATAGATGTCTATGGGCCACAGCAACCACTTACCATCAAGTGGACTGTGTGCTCGTTTGTCATCATATCCTATAAAAAAATAGTTATACAAATATCACTTTCGTAGACCTACAATTTTTTCTTATTTAAGTTCCACGTGGACAAAGTCGCGGGTAAAATCTTGTATATAAATAAAGGTTTTCTCAAATAAAAACTACATCAAGGTTTTCTTCATTTTTAAGAGGTCTTAGTAGTTGTTTCGCAACTGCAGATTTTATCAAGTGCCCGTCAACTGCAGATACTATCTCTGAGCATCTATAAAATAGCTTTACCGTAATTCTCTTAAAACCTGTGTGTCAAAAGTATTTCAAAGTTCAAGCCTCAAAGTAGTTAGTAGCGTAGAGAGAATCCTAAAATACGAACAAAATTTTTGTAGTTAATGCTTTATATGACGTTTTACGTGGTACAAAATAAGATATATTATTTTCACATCCTTTCTAACGCTGCTTTGTTTCGTATGGTGAGTGTAGAGAACCGGAGACCCTTTTCACTGGAAACGAGGCATTCTATCTTAGCCTTCACGGGAGACAACGCATGTTCATTTTGATTCGTAATCGAGGACACATGTAGATGTCTATAGGCCACAGCTACCACTTACCATCAGGTGAACTGTGTGCTCGATTTGATTGACGGGACAATAGATACTCACACGGCCGTATCAGGGCGCGTTCCGACGACACGCACCCGCTACTTTTATTTCAGATTTATTGATTTGTCATAAGACTCAAATTATATGCAACAAATTTCAAAGCGAGTTAGACGCGGGCGCTGACGCGCGTGGCGGTCGCGTAGCGCGTGCGTGTCGTCTGAACGCGCCCTAGTTTCGCTATGTCCGTCCGTCCGTTCGTCTATATGTGCGCGGTTTTGCTCAGAGACCTTAGGTGCTACAAATATGTAATAGCTGTGAAATAAAATCTTAAAAAAATCATTTTTATTTTGGATACTTCACATACAAGTAAATGAAGGATGATTTTTTTACCCATCTATTCCATCATGTCGGATATCGTTGGATAGTCTTTCAAAAACACTGTGGTGTGGAACAACAGCTTTCCCACTCAGGGGTTCTTTTGCCAAATATTTAGCTTTAAAGTAGTATTTTTCATTAGAGTCATGTGTCCTCCCTCCCCCCATCTACCAACTAAACAGCTGTTTTTGGAAATGTGAAAGTATACGTGATACTGAACATAGGCCTCCCACAAAGAATGCCACAAAGCACGGTCCTGAGCCACCTGCATCCATCGACTTCCTGCATATCTTACCAGGTCGTCACTCCATCTAGTGGAGGGACGCCCTACACTTCGCCTACCGGTACGAGGCTGCCACTCAACAACCTTTCTTTCCCATCGGTTGTCGGTTCTTCGAGCTATATGGCCGGCCCACTGCCACTTCAGCTTACTAATCCGTTGGGCTATGTCGGTTACTCTGGTTCTACTGCGGAAATCCTCATTTCTAAGTTTATCACGCAGAGAAACTCCGAGCATAGCCCTCTCCATAGCTCGCTGAGCGACCTTGAGCTTCCTCATCCTGCCAGCAGTGAAGGACTACGTCTCAGTTCCATAGGTCATTACTGGCAACACGCACTGGTTGTACAGTCTCGTTTTCAAGTTTTGAGGTATACCTGACGAGAAGATGTGCCGTAATTTCCCGAACGCTGCCCAACCGAGTTGAATCCGTCGATTGATCTCTCGGTCGAAGTTGAACTTAATAAACACCCTGTTTTACACCTCTCTGCAATTGGATAGGTTTCGTACTCTAGTTCTGTACTCGGATAACCATCGTAGCCCTACAGTACAAGCACTTCAGCACTTCGATAAACCGATAGTCAACTTGGCACCGCTGAAGTGACTGCAGCACCGCCCAAATTTCGACGGAATCAAAGGCTTTCTCATAGTCCACATACGCCAGACATAGTGGCAAATTGAACTCCTCGGATTTTTTTTATAGGATTTGGTGGGTGGACAAACGAGCACACAGTCCACCTGATGGAAAGTGATTGCTATGGCCCATAGATATCTACATTTATCCTCATTTGCGAATCAAAATGCAGATGCGTTGTCACCCGTGAGGACTAAGATGGAATGCCTCATTTCCAGTAAAAAGGGTCTCTGGTTCTCTACACTCACCATACGAAACACAGCAGCGTTAAGCTGCTATTTTACGCTACTTCTGTACAATTGCCGAAGGGTATGTATGTGGTCTACGGTGCTAAAGCCTTTTCGGAAACCGGCTTGTTCGGGAGGCTGGAAGTCGTCAAGTCTGCGTGTGAGACGATTCGTAATGACTCTCGAAAACAGCACGTAGACGCGGCTCAGAAGGGAAATCGGTCTGTAGTTCTTCAAGAGAGCGTTGTCGCCTTTCTCGAAGAACAAGACCACCGCACTTCTGCTCCACGCGTCCGGTGTAATGCCACTATGGAGGACGGAATTAAAAAGCTTCTGAAGGACAAGTACCGGTTTCCACCCGCTTTCAGAAGCTGCTACATGATAGTAGTATTATATAATGAAGTAAAAAGGAAAAACTATCATAGCTAAGTAGAGATAAGAAGTTAACGAGTAGTAGTCGACCAACTTATAAAATGCACTTGAATTAGTAAAAATTTCGTTATAACTCTATAGAAAATGATTTAAAACCATCTGCATTATAACTTTATAATGTTATTGTAATCTTAAAAATAAACAGTTTATGAAGAAAAAGATTTATATGCATTACTACTATAGGTTTAATTTTTATTTGCGGGATAGGCAAAAAGGATCTTTCTTAATTACTTACTACTTTCACTTATTTTTAGTTTGTAGTTCAGTAGGCCTCATTCAATGTATTCATATAATCATATAGTCTTATACAGTTTCATTCGTCACACTCTTGGTTTATGCCTACGACCTCAGGATAATTTAGGGCAGTGGTGGTTTTCGTGAAGGTTGGTTACGGTTGGTTGCACTGCCGGGATGTGAATAATTTGATGTAAATAATTGTATTATTTTTAAAATCGAAAAGTTTTTTTAATCTTTTTTGAATACCACATCCTATAAGTTTGATTTGAAAATAAGTCTTTCAGTTACGATCTTTCTATTTGGGCCCATTTTAGTCGTTATAGCGGTCAAACCTCGAACTCACTTATTATGCTCATTATCAAGCAAACCCACGTATTTTTTTTATAGGATAAGGGTGACAAACGAGCACACAGTCCACTTGATGGTAAGTGGTTGCTGCGGCCCATAGACATCTTCATCTATTCTCGTTTGCGAATCAAAATGCAGATGCGTTGTCACCCGTGAGGACTAAGATGGAATGCCTCATTTCCAGTAAAAAGGGCCTCCGGCCACCTGCACTCACCAAGCGAAACGCAGAGGTAAACCTTTACTTCACGCTGGTATTCTGTGAGGTCGTGGTACCACCCCGGTTCGAGCCGGCCCATCCGTGCGACAGCAAAAGCTGCCGCGTGGTTCCACCACTGTTAAAACGTATTGTGACGGGCAACTATAATACGAACTACGAACTACGAACTATTATACGAAGCCCTACCTCCACATTGTGTGTGACCCGACACGCACTTGGCCTGTTATTTAAACATTAAATTGCCTCCTAATTATTAACAGAGCGATACTTCTTTAAATGCCCAAATTGAAAAAATGTTAGGTTGTTAATTAAGGAAGTTTGCAATGAATTTTACTGAATTCTATAAATTAAGCACTTTTACTTAGAAATAAAAAACTTGATGATTAATGTCCTTCCATTACACTTACTTACATTAATACCTTATTCTATTCCCATTTAATTTTATCTTGACACCTACATTGTAATACGATGGAAACACAGACGCTGACATCTAATTCCACTATTTAGCTGTACACATGACAAATCATGAAAACGTTTTTCTATACAGATGTTTTAATAATTGCACAAACTGCTATCAATTGACACCCGACAAGTGGGAACGGGCTCTAAAAAGGGTTTCCGGTTCTCTACGCTCACCATACGATACACAGCAGCATTAGGCTACTATTTCACGCTGAATATAGTTACAGCAAGTCTCTAGCACGTGTAATTACATACGTAAACTTTGCTACTTTTATATGAGAGTTACATAATTGTACGTACACATAGTTGTACGTAGATTACTTCAGTTTGAGAAAGCGATTGTCTGGCTCTCTTAGAACTCAACAGAAATATAATGGTACACTAATCCGATTATATTAATACAATTATGTTCAGGTACTGTTGAGCCCGCTTTTCAGAATTCGAATTTACGCTCGAAATTTATTAAAATTAAGCTATATTGTACATACGAGGAATTTGTTGAAAATCCTTTACATGCGTAACAAAATGAAATTAAACGAGGCGAGTTTTTTATAACAAAGAGAATATTATCATTTATTAACTAAAATTTAATTAAAATTTACTAAAGCCATATGAATGCTATAAGTTTGTTTGTTTTCGTCTCACGTATCTTGTGACACGGTTAAGAACACACTTAACGATAATGCCTTATTATCGAACTGTAACTGCGAAAATAATTCGTATTATAACAATTTCCTCTAGACCGAATTTTGATCGCGGCGGTTAGTCTCAACGGATAGAATTATATAATGATTTCTTATATTTACGCGAACACTACACATTGAATAAAACTGTTTTTTACGGATTTTATCGCGTTTATTTTATTATTTTTATTCCCGACGTTTCGAGTGCTTTTCAGCAACCCATGGTCACGGGGGGGACTGAGATGTTTGACCTCCCGATGTCACAGTTAGCCCGGCTACCTTCAGTTTTTTAATATTAATTTTTGGTTCGATTTACGCAGAATGAACTTACAGTATCCTGAAGTCTTGCAGTGTTATGCTTGGGTTTGGATTTAATTTTGTTAATTATAGGATCCCAAGCAGATGGCAGCACCCATCCATCTTCTTTATTGAAATTAGGATGTTTTTTAATTTCAATTATAGTTAACCATGTGTGTGTAAACACAGGTGCACTCTATATTCCCTCGCTTTCATAGTCCCATTGGACGGAAATCCGACCTGACTGGAGAGAGATCAGGCGCTGGATCTCCGGCTTTTCGAGGCACGAGGTAGAAACACCGCCAACTTCCTGACTCCGGGCTGCTACTGAAAATTTCTTAAGAGAAAACCTCTATACAATGATTTCAGTCCGACCTGGGTTTTAAACCCGAGATCTTAGAATCAGCAGTCGCGCTTACAATCAGTAAGCCTTTGAGACAGTTCTTATTATAGTACTTATACATACTTAACCGTGTAGTTAAGGTGGTAAAAATATCCGCTACTCATCTCTAAAAGTCGTTAGCGGCGACAAGGGAAAACCAAGCCGGGAGATGGGCAGCATGATCTTCCTGATAACAGCCAATTAAAAATAAGAAACTGTGATTGCCTACCCGCTAGCCAAGCGTGGCTACTAAGGTAACCTTCCCCCCCCCCCCCCCTTCCGACAATATATGTATGGTTTGATCATTGACATTGGCAGTACGAACCTTAACAATAAATGTTTTATTTAATTTAATGTATTTGTAACTCATATTCAAAATTAATTTTAGCATTCTGCACTCTTTCTCCATATAAACTCTAAATAAGTCAAATGTCACACTCCTTCGGGCGCACAATATGTGTTAAAATGTGTACCTAAAAGTTTTCTTTCACGTCTGATGAAAAGTGGCAAACTGATGTTAAGTAAATGCCGTGCCCATAGACGCTTAAATTTATTCTCGATTAACAATCAAAATGCAGATGTGTGGTCACCCCTGAAGACCAAGATGGAATGTCGCGATGTAAGTAGTAGTAAGTAGTCTCCGGTTTTCGTCAGTCATCATACGAAACACAGCTATTATTTCACGCTAGTATTCTGTGCGAGTGTGGTCCTTACCGTTGATCTCGTGATGAAAATCAACGTGAGGAAACCTGCATGTCTGAGTCATAAAAATATTTCTAAGAGATGTGAAGTCCGTCACCACGCACTGGAGCAACACAACAGAATTTTGCTCCATAATAAACAAATAAATATAAGAAATAAGTTTTTATCTAATTTATTTTATTTATCTATTATATATTATGTTACGCGATATATTCGCAGATTGTGAACCGATTATAAAGATTCTTTTTTTTATTAAATAGGGTTTACCTCAAGCGTGACCTTATTAAATTTTGAAGAAAAAATTCTGCCACAAATGGTGGAATATAAAGGAAAAGTTTCATATTGGACTATTGTTTAAGGAATTTCATATGATATCTTCGCAGATTTAGAATTGATTTTAATGATTCTTTGTTTATTAAATAGGCTTTACCACAAGCCAAAAATTCCGCCCCCAAGGATGGAAAATAAAGGAAAAGTTTCATAATGGACTATTGTTTAAGGAATTTCATATGATATCTTCGCAGAGTGAGAACTGATTTTGATGATTCTTTTTTCATTAAGTAGGTCCATAATTGAGGGGTGGACCTATATATATTTGCAGAAAATAAATGCTGGGAAATAAATATCTTCTTTTGTAGTAATTTGAAGTTTTTACTTTATGTTAAAAGTCATAATTATTATCACAATCCTTTATAACAATAATGAGCTTCTAAATGTAACTCTAGTTGTTTGAGTTGCCAACAATACATACTATGCAGTTATTGAACCGGAGATTGTTATTCCAGATCACCGCCCATTGCCTCGTCTTCATCAACGTGTAAGCTAATCGTTTATCAATATATAAATGCAGCCGCTCAGGCTTTGTGCTTCTCAGTCACAGATATTCCAGTAACTCCAATTATATGCACTTCCATGACACCTATAACTGTTTAGATCATAGGGTATTAATTATTTATTTAATATTTTTCTGCTCAAGGATAATTTAAGTAACAAATTATTTATTCATCATAAATCTATTTTGGTAAACATAAATGAAATTAAAGTGTGCGTTATCGAAATTATTGCCTTTTCTTTTTGAACTAAGGGGTTTATTTGCATGCCATTAATATGTAAGTAACCATTATTTTATTTTAGCGTGTCTGTATGTTTTTTTTATAGGATAAGGGTGACAAACGAGCACACAGTCCACCTGATGGTAAGTGGTTGCTGCGGCCCATAGACATCTACATCTATCCTCTATTACAAATCAAAATGTAGATGTGTTGTCACCCGTGAAGACTAATATAGAATGCCTCATTTCCAGCAAAAAGGACCTCCGGCCACCTGCACTCACCAAGCGAAACGCAGAGGTAAACCTCTACTTCACGCTGGTTTTCTGTGAGGTCGTGGTACCACCCCGGTTCGAGCCGGCCCATTCGTGCGACAGCAAAAGCTGCCGCCTGGCTCTACCACTGTTACTTGTGTGTTGTGTGTGTTGTTTGTGTGTCCGGGATAATCTTCAGAATGGCTGAACCAACTGCGATGAAACATCACGAACAGATAGGAAGCAATGCCAGGAGTGATGTAAGCTATGTTTTATCCGAAATAAATCGAGAAATTTATGAACTAAATGGCCTATGATAATTATCTTAAATCTTAATAATTTCTTTTCAATCTTATCTTATTGATATATCTCACTCAGGCGAACCCGGAGCGGGCTCTATTTATATAACATTTTAAACATTTCAGCGATATTAGACTTATGCAATCGATAGTGAAACTCCACGCAGTTGAACTAAACGGAAATCGTTTCAACTTTTGGAACACCTTTAGTAAGAGAATATAACAACTTGCAATTACAATCTGGGTCTTCAATTCAATACAGTGCGGTTTAATATTTAGAGCTTTATCTCCATTTACCACCTGGCGGGATTGTATAGTAAAACACTAACTTACAATAAATAAAAAATAGGGTCAACGCTATGTTCTTTAGACATATAAAAAAAGATTGACAAAGGGGCACCTGATGTCATAGACCACCTGATGGTAAGTGGCTCATAGACATCTATATCTATCATCGATTAAGAACCAAATGCGAATGCTTTGTCACCCTTGAGCACTAAGAGGGAATGCCTCGTTCACAGTTAAAAATGCCTCCGGTTCTATACACTCACATTACAAGACATAGCAGTGTTTAGCTGCCACTTTATGCTGGTAATCTGTAAGAGCTTGTTCCTTCCCCGGTCGAGTCAACCCATTCTTGTTACAACCATAATATAACTACAACGTGACTCTACCATGTTTAAAAATATTTCAGGGAGATATAACAGTGATTTCATAAGTTAGTGGCTTTGAACTGTACTTAATGTCGTTAAATCAGCTGACGAGTTAGTAACGAAATTATCGGGGGGACGGAAGTGTAGCGTGTTGTACGGTCCCTAGTAAAACTAGTATGGTTATGTACCTATTTCTAAGCTTATAACTACATATAAATATGATAAATTAATATATTATAAAGTCACCAATACGCCCTATAACATTTCTATGGTATGTACAAAGGCTCATCATTACTTATTATTGTCTTAGAGCAATAGTATTTAGTCATCATCACAAAATGTACACTTTTCAATACGAACGAATCATTCATCAAAGTCAAAGTCAAAGTCAAAAAAAAAATTCAAAATTGGCTTTTACACTTTTTGAAAGTCAAATGCTACGCCATCGCTTCAACAAGTCTCAACTTTGGGAAGTCTTTGTGACAAGATCCATTAGTGGCATCACATATTTCTTATAGAATCACAGACGCCTTTCCATGCATCTATTAAGTCCTCATCATAATTAATTGTTTTGTTCATTTAATGTAAGTTTCGCATAAGGAAAAAACCAAAGTCGCAATTTAAAAGATGGTAGGACACCTTTACCATTCAGAAGTCTGTCTGGGTAGGTACTACTCTCTTACCAACTTCTACCGCCCAATAGCAGAACTGCTGTGTTGCGGTTTAAAGGGTAAAGAAAGTCAGTGTAATTACAGGATGTGAGGCATTCCATGTTAGCCTTCAGAAGTGACTACGCAACTATAGTCTTCTTTGTTTCAAGTTGGTCCCAGGTGTCCGTGGACTGCAGAAGCCACTTACCATCAGGTGGAATGTAAGTTCGACTGTCGCTTCAGCTTTATAAAAGTCTGTAAGTTGTAGTCTTGTCACTGATTCCTCTAAATACTTATGAGAGTGCAGATGTGTACCACAAATAGATAAGTGACTCCAGGCGCAACGTTTTTAAAACAGTGATCATTTGCAATAAAAAGTCTTCATAGAACCAACGAGTTTATCTCAAAATTGCCACTATGCCTTTATTTTTGAAAAAAAGGAGCGATCTTTTTGTAAAAGAATGTGACTGTATTGCATGCGTCAACGGAGCTTAATTTTCTAACACTAATATTTTATTTTAAAATTTTGTCGTAAAAACAAAAACTAAAGTTTCACCACTTGTAACGATTAAAATACAATGTTACCTTTGCCAGTAGCAAAACAAGGTTTTGCTATTTTTTGTCATTATAACAAGGATTTTGATTATGTACACTACTAAAACGTATCCTAAACATGTAACGAGTATCTTTACTTAAAGCCTTTCATCTACCGAACTGCCTTAGACTACATGTATAAGAAATAATTTTTATTCAGAAGAAAATCAGCCATACTGAAAATCAGCCATACTGAAAAGCCGTCAAATCAGGTAACACGCATTAGGGTAGTTTGACAGATTCTTTTCTGCTCCAAAAACCTCTCAGAAATAAGAGGATGTCTGTGTCCACTTCGGAACGTATACGGCGTTCTTTATTTAGCTCAAGAGCCTTGCTTTTTTTTCTTTACTACCGAGCACCTGATAAAACAAATTTTAGGAATGTACTATTACTACTACTATTTTGATTTATTGATTTTGTTAGTTTCGGCGATTTTCGAACTTAGTTACTTCGCGTACGTTATTACTAATAATCTTGTTTTACTACGTCAAAATCTTATACAAATCAGGAGATCGGCGACCGCGTCTTCTTAATAACGAAAAAAAAAAACGGTTGCCAACGCTTGCCAAGCGTGGGTACTATGGCCCCCTATGAAGCAATCTATGGGGGAGGCCTATGTTCAGCGGTGCACTTTAATAGGCTGTAACGGCAACGGTAATGGTAACAGTAACGGTAACGGTAACTATTAAAACGAAATAAACTTTTTTATTTGTATTACATTACGAACGTGACTTACTTATAGCGAATAGAAACAGAAACAGAAACAGAAACTTTTTTATTCAATATAGATTATAAATAATACTTATTGAAAGTCACTCTTTTGTATAATTACCACTGGTTCGAAAAAAATCCTCTGTCCTGGGAAGAACCATTAAGAAACCCAGCGGGACTTTTTTTTTTTAAATAACAGCTTACAATCATGTATGTTACACAAATTAACAACACAACAAATTAGAAATAGCTTGGTAGCGATCACCTCATTTCCAGGGGTTATTATCATCTATAAAATTTAAAATTTAAAAATTTGAATTGTTACGATGTTGTACTTTATTAATGTGATAATCGTTATTTGCAAAAGGAAATCACACAAGTCTTATAATTTTCTTTTAAAATATCAATGCATAAAATGCATAATTCTAATATCGCTAAAATATTGAAAATGTTATATAAATAAAGCCCGCTCCGGATTCACCAGAGTGAGATATATCAATATGGCGTCATTAAGATTTAGATAATTATCATAGGCCATTTAGTTCATCAATTTCTCGATTTATTTCGGATAAAATATAGCCTACATCACTCCTGGCATTGCTTCCTATCTGCTCGCGATGTTTCATCGCAGTTGGTTCAGCCATTCTGAAGATTATCCCGGACACACAAACAGACAGACACGCTAAAATAAAAAAAGTTCCCTCAGTTCAAAAAGAAAAGGCAAACATTTCAATAACGCACCCTTTAATTTCATGTATGTTTACTTAAATAGATTTATGGTGAATAAATAATTTGTTACTTAAATTATCCTTCAGCAGAAAAATATTAAATAAATAATTAATACCCTATTATCTAAACAGTAATAGGTGTCATGGAAGTGCATATAATTGGAGTTACTGGAACATCTGTGACTGAGAAGCACAAAGCCTGAGCGGCTGCAATTATATATTGATAAACGATTAGCTTACACGTTGATGAAGACGAGGGAATGGGCGGTGATCTGGAATAACAATCTCCGGTTCAATAACTACGTAGTATGTATTGTCGTCAACTCAAACAACTAGAGTTACATTTAGAAGCTCATTATTGTTATATAGGATTGTGATAATAATTATGACTTTTAACATATAGTAAAAACCGACTTCAAATTGCTACAAAAGAAGATATTTATTTCCCAGCATTTATTTTCTGCAAATGTATATGGGTCCACTCCTCAAGCATGGACCTATATAATGAAAAAAGAATCATCAAAATCAGTTCTCACTCTGCGAAGATATCATATGAAATTCCTTAAACAATAGTCCATTATGAAACTTTTCCTTTATTTTCCATCCTTAGGGGTGGAATTTTTAATACCGTCCTGCTCGGCGGCCCCTACGGCTGCCTCGCAGACCGATTCGCCCGCGTCTCTCGCTACCTACGTCATGGAGTGCTCATGCTCGAGCTCCGGGTCCATGAAGTCATCCGCCAAGACCGAAAATACGTTCAGCAGCGGTTCCACGGAGTCGACAGATTCCGACGAAACAATGACGGACAAGACTCCCTTCACGAAAGTGAAGTTAAGGCGCGGCCGTAAACGCGCTGCGAAAAATCGCACCCCGCCCCCGTCCCGGTAGCCCGTGTCGCCGCCATTCTCACCTCTGTAGCCCCCGCCGCTGCCTCAACCCATGCAGCTCCCGCTGCCGTCTCCAACCCCGCAGCCCACGCCGCTGCCGCGGTTCTCCTAATGTCGTTAGACATCCCCCGCTTTTTAAGCCAGCATCTCGCTGCGCCCCTACCTGGCCAAAAAACAGGACCCACCTTCTGTCTTTCTCAGAGACAAGGCGCAATTTATGCGCCTATCCTAAACCTGCTACGACGCAGGTAACAAATATGATCAGGCCACCAACCTCGGTGAAGCTATCAAAATAATCCCTCATTCCATCGACTTCCCGGTTGCTAATATTAATAACCTTCCCCTACATATAAGCAACCTAATCAAAGCCAAGAGAGCTGCTAGCCGGAGAGCAGCACTCTATCCCACCCCTGAATATAGACGTACGGCCAATCGTCTTCAACGAGAAGTCCGATCACGCCTTTCCGATCTTCGAGACCTTGAAAAGAGTAATCTCATGGAGAATATCTCCCCCTCTTATACAGCGTACTATCAAATGGGGAGAGCCCTCCACATAGACACTATAATTCACACTCCCCCTCTCTTCCGTCCCCACGGTACTATTGCCTTCGAGGACGAGAAAAAGGCTAAGTGCTTTGCAGACAGCATCGCCGCTCAATGCTCTCCTAGCTCACAACCCACTGACCCCTCCCATAACCAGACATTGGAGGATGAGTTCCACCGCCGTAACTCACCCCCCACAGCCTCTGATCCTACCACTGTGTTTAATGATGAGATTTCATCCATCATTAAAGGACTGAAGCCCAAAAAGGCCCCGGGCGCGGATGGCATCTCCAACCAAGCCCTTAAACATCTTCCTGAGCAGGTGTTAACCCTTTTAGCTATTAACTTCAACGCCTGCTTCAACCTAAGTTACTTTCCCACTACGTGGAAAGAGGCAACTTTCTTTGGTATCCCCTAGTCAGGAAAGCCTCACAACCTCCCGTCCAGTCACCGTCTCATCACCTTCCTGAAGGCCATGGGCAAACTCATTGAACGAGTCATTCTCACTCGCTTGAGGCTCCATCTGTTTCCCACAAATGGCGACCCTCTTGTCATCCCCCACCAATTTGGTTTCCGAGCGAATCACTCTTGTCCCTAACAAGTTCACCGTATTGTGGAATAATATCCTCAGCAGTTTTTATGCTCGTCGTCATAAAACCATCGCGGTCTTCTTCGACATAGCAAAGGCATTCGATAGAGTCTGGCAGGAAGACCTTATATATAAACTCTATAAAATAGGCCTCGTCTTGTTTGTCTAGTGGCCTACCTGAAGGGTCGTACCTTTCGTTTTAGACACGAAGGCACGCTCTCCTCTGAGCATCAGATCAAATCCAGTGTCCCTCAGGGCTCCGTGCTTCTATATATCCTGTTCACCAACGATATTCCCATCCCGTCGAATGGTGTTCTCTTCGCAGACGACACTGCCCTCTACTGTAAAGTTATCTCACTACCTTTCATACGGAACAAGACCCAAAAGTCACTTAGATCATAAACAACGCCGCCCCACTACCATTCCGCCAATCTGTATGTTAAAGACCCTATCCCCTGGTATACGACCGCGAAATACTTAGGTGTCACCCTTGACACGAGGCTCACCTTCGGACTTCATGCCAAGCCAGTAACTCGCAACGCGCGTTTCTATCTGAGTAGGCTCAACAGTATGCTGGGCCGACACAGTATAATGTCCCTCCGTAATAAGCGTACCCTTTATAAGGTCTGTATACGACCAGTCATGACATATGCAGCCCCCATCTTTGTGCATACTAATCCCAAAATCCTTAACGAACTCCAAATAGTTGAAAACTACTTCTGTCGCCGGGCTACGAACGCATCCTGGTACGTCCGTAACGCCGACCTTCATCGAGACTGAGAGCTCCCCACATACAACAATTTCTAAAAACACTGTCTGAAAATTTCCACAAAGCCTCAGAGTCTCACTTAAATCATCTCATTCGTGAGGCAGCCCCACTCCCCTCTAGCTATTGAGTCTGCAGGCAAAATTAATGGAGAAGGTCCAGTACATTAAGAACTTTGTTTTTTTTTTTTGCAAAATGACGTCTACGCGCATATTTATATAATTGCTGCAAGCCTGTCATCAAAACCGTGTGAACTTAGGGGAGGTTGGGGGGTTAGCGGGGCTAGGTACTGGATTTACAACGCGGATTGCAAGTAAGTTACAAACGAGGAATTATCTTGTGTTCTATGTTACTTTGAATTTACTCTTTTATTTTGATGTTGTGAGCGAAAACAGCGTAAATTCAATTTAAAACAAAAGCGAAGACGTTACCATAATTTGATATCCTTGCTCGTCGCTTCAATATCTATGAAAATAAAACAATCATTCAACACAGTTTTAAATTTCCTTATTTTTAAAGATTTTTTTTATTTTCTGTTTAGGGTGTACCCTTCGAAAGCTACCTGTCAGAGAGAAAACAAAAGGTAAAGCTTCCTGGGTTCACTAGTGAGAATGCGGGAGTGTCATCATATGGCGTACCACAGGGTAGCGTTCTGGGACCAACCTTATTTTTAATTTATATCAACGACCTATGCAGTATGACCATACCCAATGCTAAAATCCTGTCGTACGCCGATGACACGGCTGTGGTTTTTGCTGGTGAATCTTGGGAGGATGTCAAGACTAGTGCTGAATGTGGTCTAGCTAGAGTTGCTCTGTGGTTGCAACAAAATCTTCTCACTCTAAATACAGCTAAAACAAATTTTATTTGTTTTAGCATTACTAACAACTCGCAACCACAGACTGACTTTTGCCTTAAAGTTCATGCATGTAATGAGGATGCTAAAAACAAAGCTTGTGACTGCCCATCAATTGAAAAAGTCTCTCACACTAAATATCTCGGCAACATTTTAGATCAGAGGCTATCGTGGTACCCACACCTGGAGCATGTCATCAGTAGAACTCGAAAATTGATTTGGATATTCAAAACCCTAAGACACGTAATACCAGATAATACTAAACAGTCGGACTCTCCCAGATATCTTCTAAACCAAATATACATATCCCTTGCACAAACTATCATAACTTATTGCATTCCGGTGTGCGGTGGAGCTACAAAGACCCAATTTCTTAACTTGGAAAGAGCTCAGCGAATCCTTCTTAAGGTCATGTATTTTAAAAAAAGACGTTTTTCCACTGAAAAACTGTATCAAATAAGTGGTCTACTCTCAGTTAGACAATTATACGTTACTATGACAACGCTCAAAGCACACAAATCCGTGCCCTTTGACCGATACATCTTGGAAAAGCGGCGAAAAGATGTTGTGGCTGTGTCTTCTGGTTTCAAAACAGTGTTTGCTAGTAGGCAATATAGCTCCCGTTCTACATTCCTATATAATTTAATAAATAGAGAATTAAACATATATGACAAAACATACAAGGAGTGTAAAAACCTTATACTAAAATGGGTGCAGTCGAAAACATATGACGAAAGTGAATCTCTAATGGAACGCATTTCATAATTCACTGTTCTTTACGATATATAACATAATAATACTTTCTCTACACACACACACACACACACACACATTCACACGCACGTGCACAAACGTACATACCCACACTCTTACACAAACACACACACGCACACACACGCACACGCACACACACACACACACACACACACACACACACACACACACACACACACACACACACACTTGCAAACATGCACACATATACTTTTGTACTTTTTAATTTTAAATCTTTAAATTTTTGATTTTTAAAATTAAATTAGTTTTTGTTGTTTACAGTAATTTGGTTTGTCATTTTTGGTTTTGAGAAATAAAAATGTATGTTTAGATAAGGAAGAGCGGGGTTTCCAAACACAAGCATTACTTGCTTAAATGGAGACCCCAATCAACTATCTAATTAATTTAATTTTTGTGAAGAAAAATAAATTATTTTATTTATTTATTTATTATTTACTCAACATTTACTTTCATTCCTTTTATTAATCTCACGTTTGTGGTGGTATAAGGATTTGACGTCTATAAAACACTTTATTTGGTATTCCAACAACTTTAATAAATCTGTTTATTTCAAAATAGTTCAGTCTTTTTTTATAGAATAAATATGACAAGCAAGTAGACAGTTAATCTGAATGAAAGTAGTTGTTGAATCAATAGAAATCTTCATTTAACCTCAATTAAGAATTAAAATGCAGATGCGTTTTAACCCAGGGTATCGTGTTCTCTACACTCACCAAACAAAACAGCATTGTTCTGCTATATCACTCATGTTTAGCTGTGGAGTTTTGCGAGTTAATGAAAAAGAAGTAAAGGATTTGTATATTAACTCATATCATGTTAACAACCGTGTAGCGCCAGAGTAAGAATATCCACTATGCCATATCGCCCCGTGGTTGTTGTAAGAGGTGACAGAGGGAAACAAAATAGGATATGGGCAGTAGCATCTTCTTTATAACAAATAAAATAAACTGTGGTTGCCAACCAACTTCCCAAGAGACATGCCCCGCCTGACATGACAAATATTCCCCCTACGAGACCATCTATAGGGAGGCCTATGTCCAGCGGTGGACTTTTGTAAGGCTTTAACAGTAACGGCCGTCATAGAAGTAACAAGAATAAAATAACTTCACGAAGAATGAAAGCCCCGACTTAAGAACGTTTTAATTTTTCTTAATAATTATTTTTTACCCTTTTGAGTGGACATTAAAAACTTTATACCCTATTTTGCCACCCTGAGTATGGAATTATTCTCAAAATTCAAATAGAACCAGCCCTCAAGTATGGATCTTTTTAACAAAAAAAAGAATCATCAAACTCAGTTAAATATTGATAAAGATATCGCCTAACACACATACAAACAAACTTACAGTCGAATTGTAAGTCTCCTTTCTTCGAAGTCGGATAAAAATTCTATGTAAAAATAATAACGCTCGAAGTTAATGTATTAAGCAGAGACTACATAGAAGAGCGTCCAAACTTCAATAGTCATTTGGCTTATGCCATCACCTCGTAAAGGATTAACTCCACCGGAGAGTCCACGTCCGAACACACCTACTTCACAAATTAACCTGCACGCCACTCCGTCGAATGAAAACAATAGACTTTACAAAATGTCATTGTAATACTGTGTCGAGTAAGAGTTTAGTTTAGTGTATTTTTTTTATTTTAAAGGCAATATCAATTAAGAAATTTCACATATACAACATTGGATATTAAACAGTATGCTTAACTTTATGCGTAGATTTTTTATACCGTAATGGTGGTACACTTCAACTTATTTAACCTGTGACACGGGATAGTTTCCGCAAATAAGTTCACGACTGAACGCCAGTTTTGCGTATAAGCAGGAATTAATGTTATTCCGGCGATGCTAGTTCTCGAAGAATTCTAACAACTGTATGATATCGTTAAATATTCGGAGATCAAACCCGGTACTTAGCTAGCAATCGCAGAGCACGTGACGGTAAGTGGCTACTGCAGTCCATGGACACCTGCAGCCAATTTCAAGCAAAGGAGAGATGAGATAGATGTGATGTCACCTCTAAGGATTGAGATGGAATGCCTCACACCTTATAATTATACTGGATCTCTATACGCTTACCTCTTAAACCAAAGGGAAGCCTATTAGTGCAAGAACTACTATTTGTCAACAGAAATAAACAGAAATCAACAGAGCGGGACAGTAATTCATGCCTACACACCACCTGCAACTTCTCAAGGCGCAGGTTTGGCCTCACATGGAATACTCTGGGCAGAGGCTCCGCAATGCCAGCTCTTTCCATTTGACCGCATCCATCGCAGAGTGGTTCGAATCGTCGGTGACCGAGCTCTTTCTGATCGGCTTGACTCACTGGCACTGCGAAGAGATGTTGCCTCTCTTTGCATATTTTATCGCATCTACTAGTGCTCTGAGGAATTGTTCGGACTAATTCCAGCAGATTAATTTCACCATCGCACATCGCGAGAAAATTAACGTTCCCACATATACATTCTAGATGATGTGCAATTTACAAGAAGTTTTCTTCCGCGGACTTTTTGTGGAATCGACTACCACCAGTGATTTTTCCGGACCAATACGACTTAGGGACCTTCAGGAAAAGAGCCTACTCTTTTCTAAAAGGCTGGCAACGCACCGTCAATTCACCTGGCGTTGCAGTTGTTCATGAGCGGCGGTCGACACTTACCATCAGATGAGCAGCAAGCTCGTTTGCTACTTCTTCTATAAAAAAAATTACAATAAAAAAGAGCAGCGTGCTCGTTTACCCTTCTTCAATAAAAAAATAAAGTATAAAAAGTTCGTTACCCCTAACAATACTAGCACGTAATAATTAATAGTAAAAATATCAGAGTAAAATAGGATCATGCTGGTGTTTATTATTTACATGGTAAGTAACGAAACATTGCATCCTAGTCTTTAGGTCCCTAAAGTCCTCATTTCATCATCATCACCATTACAGAGAGCCCTTCACAAGTCCACTGCTGAACATAGGCCTCTCCCAAGAATTGCCATTAAGCACGGTCCAGAGCCACTTGCATCCATCAACTTCATGCTTGCATGCATGTTTAATCTACGCATTGAGCGTATTCAGAAGCGGTTTCTGTGGCATTTGGGTACGATTAATTGGTAAAGCAAAGAGAGATTTCTCATATGCGGATAGATTAAAATTTTTCAAAATATTATACTTAGATATGCGTAGGGAGCTAACGGACTTGTTGTTTTTGTATAAAATTCTCAACAATAGAATTAGTTGCCCTCAGTTACTGAACTCATTTGATTTTAGCACGCCTTCAAGATATCCGGGTCATCCGATAGCACCACTGAGACCACCAATCCGCAGAACCGTTCTCGGCTCCAACTCTCCATTACCCAGAGACTGTGTAAGCTGCTAAATAGCTACAAACACAGAGTTGACGTAAACTTTGATTCCGCTTATAGTTTCCATAAAAAGATTGTCGACAGTATGACTAGTACTTAATTTCGTGCAACCAGCTTGTGTTCTGTTTTACCATACGGATAAACAATGTTTTTTTTTCCTTTTAAAATTGTTAACTTTATTTAGTAAAATCAAAACCCACTTAAGTTATTGTTATATTGCATGCTGTGTTTACTAGTAAGTAGTTACTACACTTAGCTTAAGAAACTTTTCTGTTATTTAAGATTGGCTTGTGTAACTTGACTGTTAGTAAACCATACGAATAAAATCAAAATAAAAATAAAGATGCATGCTATACCAGGTCGTCACTATCTAGTGGGGCGGAGGGAGGGGGGAGGGGGCTAGACTTCTTCTATTGGTACGAGGCTGCCACTTGAATATATTCGTACATTGAAATTGAAGGTTTCTTTTTAAATTTTAATTCCATTACTTACTTACATTACTTCCTTTCCGACATAAAAATCAAAACATTTTTTTATATTTTGCCCACCAAAGTTAAGTAACGTCACCACACTCTGCAGCGACACGTTGGAAGCGGAGGTCTTAAGGGAGTATGATGCCGGGGAGCATGCCTTTGTTCCTCGGATTCCATTCTTCCACATCGGTTGTCGGTTGTTCGAGCCGGCCCATTGCCACTTTAGCTAACTAATCCGTTCCTCATTGACTGACATGTAAAATAGATTAAGTACTAAAGTAAAATATAAAATTCTCTCTATACATGCAACTCTTTAATTTGTTATTCTTCTCAGCATTGATCATAATATTAAAAAAATATTATTATTTATATTTTTATATTTAAAAGTTGAATAATGATTGAATGAAAGTAATTTTATGGATTTTATCGCATTTAATTTTAATTTTAATTCCCGACGTTTCGAACAGTAGGTCAATGAGGGGCGGGGTGGGTTTTGATTAATTTAAGATTAAATACGATAAACTCCGAAAATTAGTTTTATAATGATATGCAGGTTCCTTCACGATGTTTTCTCTTACCACCGGGCACAACATTTAAAATTGCAATTAACAATTCTATTCATGTCGGTGGGGACCGAATTTGTGTTCGCGTACTGAGAAATTTACTTCGAGCGCTTAGCACCTGAGCTAGCATGGCTCTACATATTTGTATTCTCTATACTACTAGCTGGCCAGATAGACCTTGTTTGTCCTTTCCAAGGACCCTGTGTGCTATAAAAATCCTTAAATTCTCAGTAAAAATATTAAAGGTCACTTTATGGGATAAAGACTATCCTACATTCATTAAAATCGGTTGAGCGGTTTTGGACATTAGCGTGAACGAACATAGTAACATAGTATTTTTATATAATATGATATATTTAACTATTTTTCAATAATTATTTAATACAGGTCACTAAGCATATTATTTTATTTATACAATTAAGTATGAAATATTCTTTATAAAACAAAATACGCACAAAATACAACTAACTAAACTACTTAGCCTGCTACACAAAAAGAACATTTGTACTACCTAGAGACCATTAAAGGTCTAAAGATAATCCAAATGTTCAAGCCCACTACCAGTTGGCAGCGTACCCAGCATGCTGGCGGCATTACCACGCTGAATGGCAATGCTTATGCGTTGCGCCAAATAAACGCCAGCATTTTGGTCACGCGTCGCGTCAACCAGGCGCTCTGATAAGTCTTGGAAAAGAAGATGAGCTCCCGGTCCCCAAGGACCCAACGTCTCAACTCCAAACGGCTCAAATATGTAACCACTACCGAGATTAGCATATTTGCGCCGCTTGTGCTGTTCCGCTGAATGAGCCGCCGCGCCAGCCTTACTCCGTGTCTCTGAAAGATGTGACGGTGCCATTGTGTCAACGCAAGTCGCGTCCCACACAAGGGGCCGTCCCATCTTCCAGGGCACAAGTGTCATACCGTCAGGCCTTTTACCATCGTCACGTGCAAGGCCACTCGGTTCGAGTATAGCTGCAACATTGGCGGTGGCAAAAGCCCGGCGTATGATGTCATTCAGGCTAGCGTGCCGACCCATTCGCCCAGCACTTCTTGAGCAGGAGAGACCGTGGTGACCGAGCTGATCAACTACAGTACCACACTGGCAGCGATGGGCCTCAAAGCACCTTGCACCCAAACGTAAACTGACGGCGAGACGAAATGCAGTCGGGTCCAAAAGGCTACCTGTGTTAAAAGAAGGCATAGCCTGTAACCAAAGCCCAGATTCCCATACAGAGACTGCAAGAATACGGGCACGATCCGCGATACTAGGACACGTATCTAAAAGTGATTTCCGTGCTAGATCGCAGATCGGCCGATCCCACAGTCTCTGCGAAGACAAGGTCCTGGGAAAATCAGTATTTGGACAAGCCAGCCTCCAGGCATTCTTGGCCTCACTTGAATGAGCTACAATTACATCGGAATGGCCTAAAGAGGGTGCAAGGATTTTTTCTATTAATTTATACGAACCATGAATGGAGGACAAGAATGCAGGTAGCGCTACACTGGAAATTTTGCGTACCCCTAAGCCTCCCAACCTCACTGGTAGGGAGGCTTGCGACCACGTCCTGTCATCCATCTCAACATTCAAAACCGATACTAGCGCGTTTTTAACGACATTGTCTAGGCTCGAAAGGAGCTCACCGTGTTTCCACAGTGGACTACATCGTAAAGTGTAAGTAAATTTGGGAACGAACAAACAGTATTTCATAATTGTAAAAGCCATATGGGCGTTAATTTTGAGCAATCTTTCGGAAGCATTCATGAACTTTTGAATTTTTTCCTCAACGAAAGGTGAAAAAGATTCCTCTAATATCGGTGAACCCAGGAGACGGAGGGAACTCCTGTCTACTGATTTGATATTGGGAGCCAAATCATTAAATTTTTTGATAACCGAATCTTTATCTGGACAAGAATCGCAAACAAAGAGTTCGCATTTTGAAAAATTTAGTTCTAAGCCAATCAGACGGAATTCGTCAATGAGAATTTTCAAATCATTGAGCACAGTGCTCACGTCGCCTCCTAAGGTTCCGTCATCCAAGTACCAAACATTAAGCTTGGACTGGAGACGTTGAATAATTGGATGAATGGCCAGGGAGAAAATCGCGGGTCCAAAAGGATCACCCTGTTGACAGCCGACAGATGATAATAAAACATTATTTTTGTATGTTAATTTGGTGGGACTGCCGTAGCATTGCCAAAGAAAGTTGAAAAGGTCCGGAATTTTGTCTTTGACTTGTGTCAACAGGGCACCTCGATCGACTGAATTGAAAGCGTTTTTCACATCCACCTTTAGCAGCACCTCTCCACAATTTTGATCGAGAAAGGTACGAAGTGAATGAACAGCAGCCTCACACCCGCTCCGCGAACCAAAACCAAGCTGCATTGGTTGAAAAAGGCTGCTTAAAAGAGCAACCTTTTTCCTACAGCCCGCTTTGGCTGCGAGGCGGCGATATGTGGTGCCAACCGCAATAGGTCTGATACCACCGTCTTTTTTTTTAAGTGCGCATAAATTGGCGCCGTACAAAATTTCAATGACGTCACCATTGACCCGCCCCGATAACATGAGATTAAACAGTGCCGTCATGTCTTTCAAAAGGGTCTCGCCCACCTCACCAGAGCTAAAAGATAGAAGATCTTTTAGATGTTGAGGGGTTAGGCCATCTAGTCCTCCAGCTGAGCCACTCTGGAAAGACATAACCGCCGCTGAAATCTCCTGGGCAGTGACTTCAATGGCAACGTCATCTAACTTTGGTGGATCAGGTAGGTGGAGATTCGCCGCTGCAGGTGGATGTTTGTCATGAAGTGACTTAACCGTGTCGGGTGTATAGGGGGCGATAGAGTCGCTAGAAAACAAGACACGTGCGGCGCCTTTGATATCGCCATCGCTAATTTTGTTCTCTACTATTTTGAAAGTGGCCGAAACGTCAGATTTTTTGGAATTTTGATTATTCCGCTTTTTGGGCGGAATAATGCTAGCAAGATCTAAAGGATTTTCCTCCAATGCTTTATACTTTACGCAGTTTTCCTTTACTCTAGTTGTAAGGGATTTTTGGTTTAAGGGATCAAAATGTACGTAAAGAACATAGTATGGAAAAAGAAGGAGATGTTCCCAGGCTTGTTTGGAATTTTTCGAAATAGCATTTTTAATAGCCGATGATAAACAACGGGCAACCGAAATTCGAGCACCGCGCGGAATGCGTTTCAAAACCGGAAAAGAATTTTTGAAAGAGCTTAAAACCTCCCAAAACGGTTTGGAAGGAGTAGCAGCGCTGGTAGAACTGCTACTGGCTACTGTTTCGGAGCCTGTAATCGGAGCCGAAAGAGGAATTTGAAATTTTTTGTGGCATCTTGTGCGATGAATTTTGAGTCCTTTTCGGCCTTTAAAAAGTCGAACCTGGGGACACTCCGGGCACTGTATCATGTCCCCCAGCGACTCCGTCAGAATTTGGGAAGCTGCATTGCTCACCGCACTACTATGGGCACAAAGTGCCATAACAAAATTTTAGCTTATCTTAATAATCTTAGTATTTCTAAGTCGGCGTGATGACCGCCAGACGTCAGGCGTTGACGCCGCCCGAAATGCGCAGGCTCGCCGGGCGGCGTTGACCTCGAAAAACCGACTACCGATGGAGTAGACAGTGAGTCTCGGACGTAGTGTAGGGCGGCCCGTCTTGGTAGTGTTACAACCTTGTACTTTTCATAGATATTTAACTGTGTAGTGGCGTAAGAATATCCATAACTCCATTTCATCATCGGAACTAAATCAGGAGATGGGCAGCAGCGTCTTCTTATCGGTAACTAATAGTTGACGCCGAATACAATGTCTCCAAACGAATATTATTAGTAGTTGAGGCCGCAGTCAGGACAAATAGGTTGCTCAGGACAAGAGCACTTATTGTCAAATATTCGACGCGTACAAATTGGTACACAAAACAAAATTCCAGCAGCACTGATCAGTCCCAACAACGATATGCAAATCATATGAGATTTGAATAAAAGGCCGCTTGAAGCGGAATTTTTTTGGTTTCTATTGATACAGATCGCGCTTGGATGAATCAGGATCTTAAATGATATTGTTTAGCGAGTAGGTTATTTGTTTATATGTATTATTACTGCAATTAACACTTTTTTTAAGGTATTGTTCCAGTTTGTGTACAATTTAGTCTTGATTTATTTACACTGTTTTTTTTTTTAACACTATTGTACTGAGGTCTTTGATAACATCACAACCGATTTTTTTGATCACTATTCACAGTTTTACAATAAATTTAACTCGGAAATACGATACAAAATATTTTTAAATTAAATTATAAACACATTACAAATTTTTCAATTAGTAATATTATTATTATAATTAGATTCTACACAAAATAACATAGACTGAATAATTCAGTATTCTTTACGTTAACTGGATTGGAAAAGCCTATTTCAAAAGCGTCTAGATAATAACGAAATAATAGAAAGAATTATGCACTCGTCTATTATAGATAACAAACTAAAACACGTTATCCAGACAAATTATTACGTGTCGGTGTCCATGATAATCGTTATAATGTTAAAATTTGTTAAACCGCAAATGAAAACGAAAAATAAATTTATAGTATAACATCCAAGCTAACATCGAATTTCACCATTCGGCTTACCGCATAAAAAGTATTTTTATCAAACACTAGCGATCGGCCCCCGCTTTGCTCGGGTGATTTCTAGATCTCGAACACAGCGCCACCTAACGGTTCTAAATGTGAATCTAAGCCATCTAGGGACCCATTTATACACACAAATAATTTCATCTAAATCGGTCGAGCCGTTTCTGAGTACTAAAATTCACCTAGAGAAATTGATTTTTATATAAAAAGATATATGAGTTAAAAATGTTTTTTCTATAGCATCGAGTGACAAACGAGCACACAGTCCACCTGCTGGTAAGTGGTTGCTGTGGCCCATAGACATCCACATTTATCTTCAATAAAGAATCAAAATGAAGATGCGTTGTCACTCGTGAGGGCTAAGATGGAATGCTTCTTTTCCAGTAAAAAGGGTCTGCGGTTCTCTACACTAACCATACGAAACACAGCAATGTTATGCTGCTGTTTTACGCTCGTATTCTGTGAAAGCGTGGTCCTTTCCCGGTCGAGGTCATTAAAACCATTTATATCAAACACTAGCGATTGGCCCCTGCTTTGCACGGGTGATTTCTAGATCTCGACAACAGTGCAACCTAATGGTTTCAAATGTGAATCTAAGCCTGAGACTAACGGACAGAAATAGATTTTTATATAAAGGAATTGAGTTTAAAAAATGTGGTTGTTTATAAGAAATTATAATATAGAAAATTAAGTTTGTAATAACTTTTTCACTAATTTTAAAGTACATTATAAATTGTGTTTAAAATTATCATTATAAATAAGTTTTTGCTAGCCGTGAACATATATTATTATTATTATTTATTCTTCATTACACCAAAGAATAAAATAATAATAATATGTGTTTCAATGGGTAATCTTTTCGCAATATATATATTTTTCTGTAAAAAAATATTTTTTATCCAGTAAGTGGATGAGCTACGTAAGGTCTATGTTAATTCGGATCCAAAGAGCATGTACCTATTCCCTGTTCGGATCTAATTTATTTTCTTTATTGTACAAGTAAATATAGAAAACGAGTAGAGTACAATTTAAAATAAATGTACAACATGGAGTCTTGTTTATTCTCTCCCGTCGTAGTAAGGATTTACATTTGATGTGCTGTTTGACGATCGCAGGACCAAACGACGGCTCCATGGCGCAGTGGCTCAGTGTGGGGTAACGTATTTAAAAAAAAACATAATACCTAGTCGACCCTAATGGAAATCGTGGCAGTTATTTAATTGAAATCACCCGCCATGTTTATTAAGACAGTTCATTTTCATCTGAGTTCCACGGTTATCAAGAGGTAAACAACGGTAAAATTAGTCTGCGAACAGAAATCTAAACGGTGTTGAAATCCTATCTATGCAAGATAGGGTTTCAACACCGTTTAGATTAAACGCGCAATATAAAAATACTTTACAAAAACAAAGCTGTTCTACGAGTAGTTCTAGATCATTTTCTATCCATAGAGTGTCATTTCGAAAACAAACAAAAATGCCAAGGTAATTAATAAATAAAAATAAAAAGAAAAGAAAATAACAGTTGTTTTTTTTAAAATTAATGGATGCTTTGTTTACTTGAGTGTAGCCTTAAATATCTCGTTTGTCGATTAGCAATCCAAAGCTGAATGTAAATTTCTACTAAGGTAAGATGGATTTTTCGTGACCAAGTTGCGAGGATTAACGAACGCAACAAGTTACACATCAATGGATCATCTAAGGTCCATTAGTTCGTTTAAGCTTTGAGTTAATTTACAGCGAGTTTTTAATTACGGTGTCCATTACCTTTGTGTGTTTGCATTTTTATTTGTTTAATTTATATGTTGTTTTCTGAATGAACTAAAAAACGTAACATGAACACAATTTTTATTATATTCATTATCATCGTCTTTATCATAACCGCCTATCAAAAGTCATCTGCTGATCATTGGCCTCCTCCATAGCTTGCCTCATTTGCCATAGTTGTCACGCTTGGCAGGCAGCTTGGCAGCCACATTTTTTATTATTTTTAGTTATATGCTGTCTCCTGTTTTTCAACCTCTTTCGTTTCTTACGACACCCACGGGATATAGGATTGCGGATTCTCAAACGCCACCTCGTTCATATATTACAATTCATGTAATGATTTTTATATTTACGCAAACATTATTCTTTAAAACAAATCTATGTTTACGAATTTTATCTCGTTCAATTTTACTTATTTTTAATTTCCGACATGACACTGAGATGAAAAACCTACGTCTTACTGACAATGAAACCATGGTTAGTTTTGATGTTCAATCTTTATTTATACGCCTACCTGTTGAAGACTGCATCTCAATTGTAACTAGGAAACTAGAAAATAAAAACAACATGCCTGTAGAATATGCAGTATAACTCAGATACTGCCTTACATCTGGCTATATATTGTGGAAGTAAAGCATAAGTAAAGCAAGCATGTGTCGAGTAGATGGTGTAGCACCAATAAAATGAAATTTTGAGCAGAAACCCCTTCTCATCTCACCTCTAAATGCCAAGGCTTTACATGCGGCAACGGACATACTTTAGCACACATCCGCAGCTGCACCACTGCCAACCGCATCTTGACGACCGAGGAAGAACATATCCTCCGCTTTTCCTAAATAGGCAAGCCGCTAACATTATTTCTGAATTAATATCATAAAAATCTTCAATATGTAATAATTAAATTTCAATATTTATTTATTCAATTATGTTCAGGTACTGTTGAGCCCGCTTTTCAGAATTCGAATTTACGCTCGTATTGTACATACGAGGAAGTTCTTGAAAATCCTTTACATGCGTAACAACATGAAATTAAACGAGGCGACCTTTTTATAACAATCAGAATATTATCATTTATTAACTAAAATTTAATTAAAATTTACTAAAGCCACATGAATGCTATAAGTTTGTTTGTTTTCGTCTCACATATCTTGTGACACGGTTAAGAACACACCTAACGATAATGCCTTATTATCGAACTGTAACTGCGAAAATAATTCTTATTATAACAGTTTCCTCTAGACCGAATTTTGATCGCGGCGGTTAGTCTCAACGGATAGGATTATAGTTACGCGTGTGTGCGTAAACATAGGTGCACTCTGTATTCCCTCGTTTTCATAGTCGTATTGGACGGAAATCCGACCTGACTGGAGAGAGATCAGGCGCAGGATCTCCGGCTTTTCGTGCTTTCCGAGGCACGAGGTAGAAACACCGCCAACTTCCTGACTCCGGGCTGCCACTGAAAATTTCTTAAGAGAAAACCTCTATACAATGATTTCAGTCCGACCTGGGTTTTAAACCCGAGATCTTAGAATCAGCAGTCGCGCTTACAATCATTAAAACTTTGAGACAGTTCTTATTATAGTACTTATATAAACTTAACCGGGTAGTTAAGGTGGTAAAAATATCCGCTACTCAGCTCTAAAAGTCGTTAGCGGCGACAAGGGAAAACCCAAGCCGGGAGATGGGCAGCATGATGTTCCTGATAACAGCCAAATAAAAATAAGAAACTGTGATTGCCAATCCGCTAGCCAAGCGTGGCTACTAAGGTAAATATCCTCCCCCCCCATTCCGGCAATATATGTATGGTTTGATCATTGACATTGGCAATACGAACCTTAACAATAAATGTTTTATTTAATTTAATGTATTTGTAACTCATATTCAAAATTAATTTTAGCATTCTGCACTCTTTCTCCATATAAACTCTAAATAAGTCAAATGTCACACTCCTTCGGGCGCACAATATGTGTTAAAATGTGTACCTAAAAGTTTTCTTTCACGTCTGATGAAAGTGGCAAACTGATATTAAGTAAATGCCGTGCCCATAGACGCTTAAATTTATTCTCGATTAACAATCAAAATGCAGATGTGTGGTCACCCCTGAAGACCAAGATGGAATGTCGCGATGTAAGTAAAAAACGTCTCCGGTTTTCGTCAGTCATCATACGAAACACAGCTATTATTTCACGCTAGTATTCTGTGCGAGTGTGGTCCTTACCGTTGATCTCGTGATGAAAATCAACGTGAGGAAACCTGCATGTCTGAGTCATAAAAATATTTCTAAGAGATGTGAAGTCCGCCAACACGCACTGGAGCAACACAACAGAATTTTGCTCCATAATATACAAATAAATATAAGAAATAAGTTTTTATCTAATTTATTTTATTTATCTATTATATATTATGTTACGCGATATATTCGCATATTGTGAACCGATTATAAAGATTCTTTTTTTTATTAAATAGGGTTTACCTCAAGCGTGACCTTATTAAATTTTGAAGAAAAAATTCTGCCACAAAGGGTGGAATATAAAGGAAAAGTTTCATATTGGACTATTGTTTAAGGAATTTCATATGATATCTTCGCAGATTTAGAATTGATTTTAATGATTCTTTGTTTATTTAATAGGCTTTACCACAAGCCAAAAAATTCCGCCCCTAAGGTTGGAAAATAAAGGAAAAGTTTCATACAGGACTGTTGTTTAAGAAATTTCATATGATATCTTCGCAGATTGAGAACTAATTTTAATGATTCTTTGTTTATTTAATAGGCTTTACCGCAAGCCAAAAAATTCCGCCCCCAAGGATGGAAAATAAAGGAAAAGTTTCATAATGGACTATTGTTTAAGGAATTTCATATGATATCTTCGCAGAGTGAGAACTGATTTTGATGATTCTTTTTTCATTAAGTAGGTCCATAATTGAGGGGTGGACCTATATATATTTGCAGAAAATAAATGCTGGGAAATAAATATCTTCTTTTGTAGTAATTTGAAGTTTTTACTTTATGTTAAAAGTCATAATTATTATCACAATCCTTTATAACAATAATTAGCTTCTAAATGTAACTCTAGTTGTTTGAGTTGCCAACAATACATACTATGCAGTTATTGAACCGGAGATTGTTATTCCAGATCACCGCCCATTGCCTCGTCTTCATCAACGTGTAAGCTAATCGTTTATCAATATATAAATGCAGCCGCTCAGGCTTTGTGCTTCTCAGTCACAGATATTCCAGTAACTCCAATTATATGCACTTCCACGACACCTGTTACTGTTTAGATAATAGGGTATTAATTATTTATTTAATATATTTCTGCTCAAGGATAATTTAAGTAGCAAATTATTTATTCATCATAAATCTATTTAGGTAAACGTAAATGAAATTAAAGTGTGCGTAATCGAAATTATTGCCTTTTCTTTTTGAACTGAGGGGGTTATTTGCATGCCACTAAGGTGTAAATAACCATTTATTTTTTATTTTAGTGTGTCTGTCTGTTTGTGTGTCCAGGATAATCTTCAGAATGGCTGAACCGACTGCGAGGAAACTTCACGAACAGATAGAAAGCAATGCCAGGTGTGCTGTAGGGTATATTTTATCCGAAAGAAATCGAGAAATTGATGAACTAAATGGCCTATGATAAGTATCTTAAATCTAAATGACGCCACATTGATATATCTTACCCAGGCGAACACGGAGCGGGCTCTATTTATACAACGTTTTAAATATTTTCGCGACATTAGAAACATGCAATCGATAGAGAAACTCCACGCAGTTAAACTAAACGGAAATCGTTTCGACTTTTGGAACATCTTTAGTAAGACAATATAATATTTTTTTTATAGGAAAAGGGTGACAAACGAGCACACAGTCCACCTGATGGTAAGTGGTTGTTGCGGCCCATAGACATCTACATCTATCCTCTATTACAAATCAAAATGTAGATGCGTTGTCACCCGTGAGGACTAAGATGGAACGCCTCATTTCCAGTAAAAAGGGCCTCCAGCCACCTGCACTCACCAAGCGAAACGCATAGGTAAACCTCTACTTCACGCTGGATTTCTGTGAGGTCGTGGTACCACCCCGGTTCGAGCCGGCCCATCCGTGCGACAGCAAAAGCTGCCGCGTGGCTCTACCACTGTTAAGAAATAATAATTTGCAATTACAACCTGGGTCTTCAATTCAAAACAGTACGGCTTAATATTTAGAGCTTTACGAGTATCTCCATTTACCACCTGGCGGGATTGTATAGTAAAGCAGTAACTTATAATTAATAAAAAATAAGGTAAACGCTATGTTCTTGAGCCATATAAAAAAATATTGACAAAGGGGGCACCTGATGTCATAGTCAACCTGATGGTAAGTGGCCCATAGACATCTATATCTATTATCGATTATGAACCGAATGTAGATGCGTTGTCATCTCTGATTATTAAGATGGAATGCCTCGTTCCCAGTTAAAATTCCTCCGGTTCTATAATCTCACATTACGAAATATAGCAGCATTAAGCTGCCACTTTATACTGGTATTCTGTAAGAGCTTGTTCCTTCCCCGGTCGAGACGACCCATTCTTGTTACAACCATAATATAACTGCGGTGTGACTCTACCATGTTTAAAAATATTTCAGGGAAATATAGCAGTGATTTCATAGGCAAGTGGCCTTTAACTTTCTGTCCTTAATGTCGTTAAATCAGCGGACGAGTTAGTAACGAAATTATCGGGTGACGGAAGTATAGCGTGTTGTACGATCGCTATTAAAACTGGTAAAACTGATATGGTTATGTACTTACTTATAAGCTTATAACTACCAGTAATAATCGGATATCCGCAATATAATAAATTAATATATTATATATTCGCCAGTACGTCCTATAACATTTTTTTTTATAGGATAAGGGTGACAAACGAGCACACAGTCCACCTGATGGTAAGTGGTTGCTGCGGCCCATAGACATCTACATCTATCCTCTATTACAATTCAAAATGTAGATGCGTTGTCACCCGTGAGGACTAAGATGGAATGCCTTATTTCCAGTAAAAAGGGCCTCCGGCCACCTGCACTCACCAAGCGAAACGCAGAGGTGAACCTCTACTTCACGCTGGTTTTCTGTGAGGTCGTGGTACCACCCCGGTTCGAGCCGGCCCATCCGTGCGACAGCAAAAGCTGCTGTGTGGCTCTACCACTGTTAATAATTGTATGTACAAAGGTCACATCATTACTTATGTCGTAGTGCAATAGTATTTAATGTCTTTCAAAGTACCTAGCCATCACCACAAAATATACACTTTTCAATACGAACGAAACACTTATCAAAGTTAAAGTCAAAGACACTTTTTTAAATCAAAACTGGCTCTTTGAAACTTTTTTGGCACTTTTTGAAAGTCAAAGGCTCCGCAATCGCTTCTACAAGTCTCAACTGCGGGAAGTCCTTGTGATAAGATCCATTAGTGGCATCAAATATTTGTTATAGAACCGCAGACACCGCTCCATGCATCTATTAAGTCCTCATCATAATTATTTGTTTTGTTTATAAAATTTAAGTTTCACATAGGGAAAGAAACCAAAGTCGCAATTTAAAAGATGGTAGGACTCCTTTACCATCCAGAAGTCCGTCTGGGTAGGTACCATTCAATTACCACTCAATTACCACGCAATTAGTGCGATGGCCAAGTTATTCTATTTATTTAAAATATAAAAGATTTTTGGTATTGATGTGGTCACTATGAGATGTTGTTAAGTTAGCTAATTACGTAGTAACTTAAGACAGAAGGACCCGTAAGTAGGGACTGAATAAATTACCCGACTTGGTATTACATGGATCTCAAAACTTTTTACGGTAGAAGAACTGAGTTGCGAGACTTGGTTTTTTTTACAAGGTATGTTTTAATGGCATATAAATTTCACTAAAATCCCACGCAAAAATATATATCCAATAAAATTATACTGTAATTTATGACTATGACTTTATTGAAACATACAAGGATGCAAGTGTCACAGAGCCCGGACGACCTTCCTCGGTACTGGGAATCGAGGGTCTTCTAACAAATCAGACGTCAAATAATATATTTATTTTGACGAATTGGTACATTGTTAATTTCGTTTGGACTAAGTCAACTATTTTTTCTTCTTCGTCCGGCAAAATAGACCACTGATGGACACTGGCCATCATAGGAAAAATTTTTCTACAACTATTTACCTGATGGAAATTTACGGGCGACTCAAGTCGTAAGTAATTCATGTTAGGATGTCTGTAAGTGTGCAAAACTTTTTTATGATAAAAGCGACAGAATAAAAATATTATAGATTACTTACACTGACCTCTACTATACAAGTATAATAAACTATTCCACTTCTGAGGTTAGAAATTAATCCCAAAAGTATTTAAATAAAAGAACACTACTCGTTAACCAACCCTAATTACTATCAGGACCCAATTACACGCTAACACCAAAGTAAGCAAACCAACAGCATCACTACACATCTCAATGTAACACAGGGCAACCTCTCAGCAACACGACCTTTCTTGCCTACACTAGTGGAATACTCTGACGGGCATAGTAACGACAGTGGGACTCTTAGAATTACAGACTGATGCATCTTATGGCGGCTCTTCACGTTGACCAACATAGTGGCGAATGTGTTGCCAAAGATATTGGCCAAGAATTTGTGATCGCGTCCACGCGTTGGAAGGTCGTTCAGTTTGCTTCGGTTCAGACCAATGTGCGGACGAATTTAATAAAATGATTATTGATGCGCTAAAGGCTGCTACAGTTTATTTATTCACAGCATACCACTACATGGTGAATGTGTATAAGAAAGGGGTGATCAAAAAGAAATGGAAAAATAGAAATTTTATTTCTTGATGGCTCCGTGGCGCAGTGGCTTAGCAACGAGTTGCTGCGTTGGGGCCGCGGGTTCGAATTCCGCATGGAACAAGTATTTGTATGGCCTGCAAATAATTACTCCGGGTTTGTATGTTTATCCTTATGCAATTTATGTTTGTAAACTGCCTCCACGATACAGGAGAAAATCCTAGTGTGGGGTAACGTGTTTTTTAAAAAAAGACTTGAAAAACTTGTGTTTCACAAACAATTTCCGGCTTGGTAGGGCTCTATAAAGCGAAGAGTTTTTTCATTGATCATTGTTACTGCCATTGCCATTATGTAGACACTAGTTACGATGTGTACATTTAAGATTTAAATCAGGTGCGTGCGATCACTCTGGGAGCTCGTAGCAAACTGAACGTGCGCCCAACGTGTGGACGCGGTGGCCAATACTCTGCCACACGGATCTCGCGCCAACTTGTGGGCCATCTTTCCAATACATACCAACGTAAGCATAAACACCCGCTCTACACGATGGCCATCGTTATTGGCTAACTCATTCGCCAGTATGTTGGCCAATATGAAGAGCCGCCTTTTTACACTGCTAAAACAAGTAGAAGATTACCATTCTACCTTCATTTGTTCGTATTTCCTTTTATTTTTTTTACCCTCATTCTCAACACAAGTTTATATAGAGGTTAGCGATACCTTAATAATTTCTATATATATAAATTTCGAAATGCTTAATAGAATGATATAACCCAATGGAGCAGTAAGCTGAAGTCAATGGAAAAGGTCCAGTACATTAAGAACTTTGTTATTATTCCTAAAATGACGCGCACGCTCATATTTAAGGGAGGAGGGTGGGCGGGCGCGAGCTCTAAACACTGGATTTGCAAAGCGGAATGCAAGTAAATTACAAACGAGGAGTTATCTCGTGTTCCACGTTACTTTGAATTTACTCTTTTATTTTGATGTTGTGAGCGAAAACAGCGTAAATTCAATTTAAAGCAAAAGCGAAGACGTTACCATAATTTGGTATCCTTGCTCGTCGCTGCAATATCAATGAAAATAAAACCACCATTCAACACATTTTTAAAATTCCTTATTTTTAAAGATTTTTATTATTTTCTGTTTAGGGTGTACTCAAAATTTACTTTCATTCCTTTTATTAATCTCACGTTTGTGGTGGTATAAGGATTTGACGTCTATAAAACACTTTTTTTGGTATTCCAACAACTTTAATAAATCTGTTTAATTCAAAATCTTAACCAAATGATACTGTCTTTTTTTATAGAATAAATATGACAAGCAAGTAGACAGTTAATCTGAATGAAAGTAGTTGTTGAGCCAATAGAAATCTTCATTTAACCTCAATTAAGAATTAAAATGCAGATGCGTTTTAACCCAGGGTATCGGGTTCTCTACACTCACCAAACAAAACACAGCATTGTTCTGCTATATCACTCATATTTAGCTGTGGAGTTTTGCGAGTTAATGAAGAAGAAGTAAAGGATTTGTATATTAACTCATATCATGTTAACAACCGTGTAGTGCCAGAGTAAGAATATCCACTATCCCATATCGCCCCGTGGTTGTTGTAAGAGGTGACAGAGGTAAACCATCTAAGATATGGGCAGTAGCATCTTCTTTATAACAAATAAAGTAAACTGTGGCTGCCAACCAACTTCCCAAGAGATATGCCCCGCCCGACATGACAAATATCCCTCCTATAAGACCATGAATAGGGAGGCCTATGTTCAGCAGTGGACTTTTGTAAGGCTATAACAGTAACGGCCGTCATAGAAGTAACAAGAATAAAATAACTTCACGAAGAATGAAAGCCCCGACTTAAGAACGTTTTACTTTTTCTTTATAATTATTTTTTACCCTTTTGAGTGGACATTAAAAACTTTATACCCTATTTTGCCACCCTGAGGTATGGAATTATTCTCCAAATTCAAATAGAACCAGCCCTCAAGTATGGACCTTTTTAACAAAAAAAGAATCATCAAACTCAGTTATATATTGATAAAGATATCGCCTAACACACATACAAACAAACTTACAGTCGAATTGTAAGTCTCCTTTTTTGAAGTCGGATAAAAATTCTATTTAAAAATAATAACGCTCGAAGTAAATGTATTAAGCAGAGACTACATAGAAGGGCGTCCAAACTTCAATAGTCATTTGGCTTATGCCATCACCTCGTAAAGGATTAACTCCACGGGAGCGTCCACGTCCGAACATACCCATTTCACAAATTAACCTGCACGCCACTCCGTCGAATGAAAACAATAGACTTTACAAAATGTGATTGTAATGCTGTGTCTAGTAAGAGTTTATTTTAGTGTATTTTTTTATTTAAAAAAAATATCAATTCAGAAATTTCACATATTATACAGCATTGGAAGTAAAACAGTATGCTTAACTTTATGCGTAGATTTTTTATACCTTAATGGTGGAACACGTCAACTTATTTAACCTGTGACACGGGATAGTTTTCGCAACTAAGTTCACGACTGAACGTCAATTTTGTGTATAAGCAGGAAGTAATGTTATTCCGGCGATGCCATCTCCTCGAGGAGTTCTAACAACTTTATGATATCGTCAAATATCTCGGGGATCAAACCCATTACCTAGCTCTGCAGCTAGCGATCGCAGAGCACATGACGGTAAGTGACTACTGCAGTCCGCGGACACCTGCAGCCAACTTCAAGCTAAGGAGGCTATAGATGTGATGTCACCTCTGAGGACTGAGATGGAATGCCTCACAGTTTATAATTATACAGGATATCCTATACCTTTACCTCTTAAACCGAAGCGAAGCGTATTAGTGCAAGCAAATGCCGACAGAAATAAAGAGAAATCAACAAAGCGGGACAGTATTTCATGTCTCCACATCACCTGCAACTTCTCAAGGCGCAGGTTCGAATTCACATGGAATACTCTGGGCTGCGGCTCCGCAGTGTCAGCTCTTTCCATTTGATCGCATCCATCGCAGAGCGATTCGAATCGTCGGTGACCGAGCTCTTGCTCTTGCTGCGAAGAGATGTTGCCTCTCTTTGCATATTTTATCGCATCTACTAGTGCTCTGAGGAATTGTTCGGACTAATTCCAGCAGATTAATTTCACCATCGCACATCGCGACAAAATTAACGTTACCATATATACATTCTAGATGATGTGAAGTTTTCTTCCTCGGAAATCTTGTGGAATCGACTACTACCAGTGGTTTTTCCGGACCAAAACGACTTAGGGACCTTCAAGAAAAGAGCCTACTCTTTTTTAAAAGGCTGGCAACGCACCGTCAATTCACTTGGTGTTGCAGTTGTTCATGAGCGGCGGTCGACACTTACCATCAGATGAGCAGCAAGCTCGTTTGCTACTTCTTCTATAAAAAAAATTACAATAAAAAAGAGCAGCATGCTCGTCTGCTGCTTCTTCAATAAAAAAATAAAGTATAAAAAGTTCGTTACCCCTAACAATAGTAGCACGTAATAATTAATAGTAAAAATATCAGAGTAAAATAGGATCATGCTGGTGTTTATTATTTACATGGTAAGTAACGAAACATTGCATCCTAGTCTTTAGGTTCCTAAAGTCCTCATTTCATCATCATCACCAGCGGCGGCGGGATGGGTTTTGATAAATTTAAGATTAAATACGATAAACTCCGAAAATTAGTTTTATAATGATATGCAGGTTCCTTCACGATGTTTTCTCTTACCACCGGGTACAATACTTAAAATTGCAATTAACAATTCTATTCATGTCGGTGGGGACCGAATTTGTGTTCGCGTACTGAGAAATTTACTTCGAGCGCTTAGCACCTGAGCTAGCATGGCTCTACATATATGTATTCACTATACTACTAGCTGGCCAGCTAGACCTTGTTTGTCCTTTGTAAGGACATGTGCTATAAAAACCCTTAAATTCTCAGTAAAAATATTGAAGGTCACTTTATGGGATAAAGACTATCCTACATTCATTAAAATCGGTTGAGCGGTTTCGGAGATTAGCGTGAACGAACATAGTAACATAGTATTTTTCTATAATATGATATATTTAACTATTTTTCAATTAGTGTTATTATTATTATAATTAGATTCTACACAACATAACATAGACTGAATAATTCAGTATTCTTTACGTTAACTGAATTGGAAAAGCCTATTTCAAAAGCGTCTAGATAATAACGAAATAATAAAAAGAATTATGCACTCGTCGATTATATGTGTAGATAACATACTAAAACACGTTACCCAGACAAATTATTACGTGTTGGTGTCCATGATAATCGTTATAATGTTAAAATTTATTAAACCGCAAATGAAAACGAAAAATAAATTTATAGTATAACATCCAAGTTAACATCGAATTTCACCATTCGGCTTACCGCATAAAAAGCATTTTTATCAAACACTAGCGGTCGGCCCCCGCTTTGCTCGGGTGATTTCTAGATCTCGACAACAGCGCCACCTAACGGTTCCAAACGTGAATCTAAGCCATCTAGGGACCCATTTATATACACAAAAAATTTCATCTAAATCGGTCGAGCCGTTTCTGAGTTTTAGCAAGACTAACGGACAGAAATTGATTTTTATATAAAGAGATTGAGTTAAAAAAGTTTTTTATAGCATCGAGTGACAAACGAGCACACAGTCCACCTGCTGGTAAGTGGTTGCTGTGGCCCATAGACATCTACATTTATCCTCAATAAAGAATCAAAATGCAGATGCGTTGTCACTCGTGAGGACTAAGATGGAATGCCTCTTTTCCAGTATAAAGGGTCTCCGGTTCTCTACACTCACCATACGAAACACAGCAATGTTAATAATGATAAATTATGTATTATGTGAAAGCGTGGTCCTTCCCCGGTCGAGCCGAACCATTCGTGTTACAACTATATTACTAATATAGCTGCAGCATGACTCTACCACGTAAAAAATGTGGCTTTTTAAGAAATTATAATATAGAAAATTATGTTTATAATATTTTTTCACTAATCGTGAAGTATATTATAAATTGTGTTAAAAATTATAATTATAAATAATTTTTTGCTAGCCATGAACATATATTATTATTATTATTTATTCTTTATTGCAGCAAAGAATACAATTATAATAATAATATGTATTTTACAAGTGACATCAACATCTATCTCCAATAAATATATTTTTCTGTAAAAAAATATTTTTTATCCAGTAAGTGGATGAGCTACGTAAGGTCTATGTTAATTCGGATCCAAAGAGCATGTACCTGTTCACTGTTCGGATCTAATTTATTTTCTTTATTGTACAACGAAATATAGAAAACGAGTAGAGTACAATTTAAAAAAAAATGTACAACATGGAGTCTTTTTTTTCTCTCCCATCGTAGTAAGGATTTACATTTGATATGCGGTTTGACGATCGCAGGACCAAACGACGGCTCCATGGCGCAGTGGCTCAGTGTGGGGTAACGTATGTAAAAAAAACATATTTCCTAGTCGACCCTAATGGAAATCGTGGCAATTATTTGTTTAATTGAAATCACCCGCCATATTTATTAAGACAGTTCATTTTCATCTGAGTTCCACGGTTATCAAGAGGTAAACAACGGTAAAACTACTCTGCGAACAGGTGCATAGAATAGGATTTCAACACCGTTTAGATTAATCGCGCAATATAAAAATACTTTACAAAAACAAACTTGTTCTACGAGTAGTTCTAGATCATTTTTCCATCCGAAGAGTGGTTGATTTCAAAACAAACAAGAATGCTAAGCTAATTAATAAATAAAAGTAAAGAGAAAAGAAAATAACAGTTTTTTTTAACTTAATGGATGCTTTGTTTATTTTAGTGTAGCCTTAAATATTTCGTTTGTCGATTAGAAATCCAAAGCTGAATGTAAATTTCTACTAAGGTAAGATGGATTTTTCGTGACCAAGTTGCGAGGATTAACGAACGCAACAAGTTACACATCAATGGACCATCTAAGGTCCATTAGTTCGTGTCATTACAACAACAGGCGATATGGGGTTTTGCTTCATTATATTCCATTAAATAGACAAGTAAATTGTTAATACTGATACATATATCACAATTGAATGATACGCAGTGTTGCGGCAGGAAACTCCCAGTGCAGAACAAAGATCTCCCTTCTTCCCACTTGGGAGGTTGTTTTTATTTTTTTCATTATTATTGAGTTCTTTTCAGAAAAATGTTGCTGCCCGTCTTCTGTTTCAACGTTCCTTCCTCGCCTCTTACGACACCCACGGGATTATATATTTTAGTGGATTATCTTACGGCGCACTTCGGGGCAATGATCCTGTATTAATAAATATTGTTTATACACACAATTGATTTTGTAATAAAAAATATCAAATAATAATGTATTATCTCTGAGATTTTCATTGAAAGGGAGATACCCTTTAAATGAAATTTAAGACTTGCCGGAAAATACTCTCCCCCATTTTAAGTTGCCCTAATTAATAGACGCTAATTAATAGACTAATTAATAGACGAAACAGTGCAGTGACGAATGCACACGCGTTAAAAACTCCACGTAATATGGTATGTTATTTGATTTTTACATCACTTTGTAGCGGGAGCAAACAGTTACGAACTGTTTAAGCTTTGAGTCAATTTACAGCGAGTTTTTAATTACGGTGTCCATTACCTTTGTGTGTCTGCATTTATATTTGTTTAATTTATATGTTGTTTTCTGAATGAACTAAAAAACCTAACATGAACACAATTTTTATTATATTCATTATCATCGTCTTTATCATAACCGCCTATCAAAAGTCATCTGCTGATCATTGGCCTCCTCCATAGCTTGCCTCATTTGCCATAGTCGCCACGCTTGGCATGCAGGTTGGCAGCCACATTTTTTATTATTTTTAGTTATATGCTGTCTAATGTACTGCCTTACATCTGGCTATATATTGTGGAAGTAAGAGTTCTACAAGCATGTGTAGAGTAGATGGTGTACCACCAATGAAATGAAATTTTGAGCAGAAAGCCCTTCTCATCTCACCTCTAAATGCAAGGCTCTACATGCGGTACGTAGACGATACTTTCTCAGTCTTACCGTCAGACAAAGAAACTGCTAATTACTAAGAGTATACTAACTAGTAGTTAAAGGCAAATAATTCCTTAGCTTTCCTAGATGTATAAGTCATCCCAAATCTTAACAACACCATAGACCACGATATTTAAATGTGAATCTCGCCATCATACTTCATAGTTAGCTACTGTGTACAAATATATGTCACAGAGAGCACGAGGGATCTATGACAGTAAACACCTGGTCACCGAGCTCCAGCACAGTAAGCGGGTTTTGCACACAACAAGCTTGTGTTTGTGTACTACACGGTTACCGTGTAAAACCGGCCGCAGTTGAGCGCTTGCCTGCTGTGCTACCTTATGCCATGAGTCGCAGAAAAGATTGACTACATTTTGAAGCTAGCTTCTATTAGAACATTCTACAAGCCGCCGAAAAAGATTAGACATAGACATAGACATATGTTTATGTTATTAGTGAGTTCTTATCATCCAACAAGAGTAATATCCTTTTACAAGATGCAGGAGTGTACAAGTTTCATTGTAAATGTAGTCTCTTATATAAGCAAGCAGAACGATCTGTAAAAACCCTCGTAAAAGAATATATAGCCGACGTGAAACACCAACGCTCCGGGAAGTCTGCAGTTTGTGATCGTATACTACACCGCCCTTGCCATTACATCAGATTTGATATACCAGAAATTAATCCTCGCGAAAGAACATCGATTCCTACCAAAAATGATACGTGAGGCTATTGAAATGAAAACCTTTTAATTTTAATAGAAAAGGAGGCTGGTTACTACCCATACTGGGATCCCGTATTTAGGAAAATTAGAACTAAATCCAAGCATACTGTGTAAGATTTTAAGGCATATTAGGCTTATTCTACGTAGATCGGACCAAAGTTAATAATTAAAATCTTAAGTGACTCCGGGTTGTATTTTAACATCGGGCCATCATCGCCTCAATTTTCCCGTGACTGGGTACTGCAAAGTACTCGAAACATCGTTTCATCGTACATTCGTACATCGTAAAAATAGTTTTATGTACGTGGTAGAGCCATGCTGCAGCTATATTATGGTTGTAGCACGAATGGTTCGGCTCGACCGGGGAAGCACCACGCTTTCACAGAATACCAGCGTCAAATAGCAGCTTAACGCTGCTGTTTCGTATGGTGAGTGTAGAGAACTGGAGACCCTTTTTTACTGGAAACGAGGCGTTCCATCTTAGTCCTCACGGGTGATAACGCATCTGCATTTTCATTCGTAATCAAAGATAAGTGTAGAAGAGTTTAAAAAAAAATAGATGTCTATGGGCCACAGCAACCACTTACCATCAGGTGGACTGTGTGCTCGTTTGTCACCCTATCCTATAAAAAAAAATTACTAAACAAATGTTAGATATAACATACCGCGAGTAGTACTAGAGCAAGTTGCGAAACATTTTGTAAACATATGGCTTATGATAAAACTTGTCTACTATAGGAGAGACCTAGGTCTAGCAGTAGACTGTTAATTGGGGGTTATAAAAAGTAAATCTACTCCAACAGTGAACAGGTTAAATGTTGTATACGTAGGGACGTCATTGTGAAAGTTTACGATAAAATTCAATCTCTATATAAAAAAATCAATTGCTGTCTCAAAAAAATCAATTTCTGATGAAATTTTTTGTATGTGTTTGTGTGGGTCCGTGGATGGTTTAGATTCAGAACTGGACCCGGTAGGTGGCACTTTGGTTGTTGAGATCCGGAAATCACCCATTCGAAGTGAGCGGGCATCGCTAGTCATACATAAATGCGCAGTTTAGAGATGGCGGAAAGGAAGCAACTACGTCATATCGCGCTGTTGATGTCTTACACAGAGATAAAATAAAACAGGAGAATGGCAGCATCGTCTTCCCGATAAATAACAAGAATAGTAAAAAACTGAGGTTACAGTTTGAGTAAATCTGTAAGGGATGTTCAGCAGTGGCCTTTTATGTCTGTAATGAAAATGAATGATCAAATTCCAATATATTAAATCAACATAAAAGAGTTATAAATCTAATCATTTGTATTGCTCGATTACTTGAGACATCGCCCTGCATCCCTGTCTAAAACTCATTATAGCATAATAGTTATATTCTGCTTACGCTTTAAACATCACCCATCACATTACATCAAAAGCCTTTTGAAGCCCACTGCTAGACATAAGCCTTTTCCTTTAGTTACTTAACACCGGGAACACCTTTAGGAGATAAATTGTCATTTATAGAACTCTTTCAGTCCACCTAACATGGCTACGTATAAAATAATTGAAACTCTGTAGAGAAAGAATAATGGGCGCAATTAAATTCAGCATTGGAATGCAGAGAAAGAAGGCAGATCTGGTAATGATGTAGAAAGTTAAGAAAAGCAAATATAATAATCAATATTCATATTTTAAATTTCTCTACTTTCTTCCTAAAGATCAACTGCACGTGTACGCCATGTTGTGCTTGATGACTCTAGAGACTGATGTTAGTAAATCTTTATAGATGGATGGACTCTGATGACTGATTTTTTAAATTAAATTAAATTACAAACTACAATGTCAGTCCCCACACACAGTCATTGAATTGCAAGTTGTAAGACCATCGGGTGGGTCGATGTTTAGCACCTTCATCAGTCGTATAATAAGAATCAAAATACAGTGACGTTGAACATATCTGAGAACTAAGATAAAATGCTTCGAGATAGTAGTTAAAGGCGTCTCTGGTTCTTATTACTCATTGTACATATTCATACCAAACACGGCAGCATAATGTTGCTTTTCCACTGATATACACGTGACTCTATCAAGTTTGGAGTATTTCATATTAAAACTTTTCAATAAATATTTACTATACGTAATTTATATTTTAAATTTAATTAAGTGGATCATAACGTTTGATCCAGCGATATTAATTTTTTGACACTTAAGCCTTTTTATAACTACGCAATACAACGGTGACGAGTACGTCACCACACACGAGGAGCAGCACTGGCAGTAGCCATTGCTGCTCCTCGTTTCACACCCTTGTGTAAGAGAGACAACCTGCAAATTTTCGCCCTTATTAATATTAAAAGTCTCTTTTTACATACTCAGTTTGAATACTTGGTGATCGTCTTAACATGGGCGTGCGGCGTCCATTTCTAGAGAATGTAATAAATCCCAGTAATATTTTAGCGTGCTAGTTGGCACATTCTTGCAATGGCCTATTTCACTGATGGACTTAAAACCTGCTGTTAATGCGATGCGGTAATCAGACATGTAACAATGGTACCGTTGTTGGAGCACAGGATTTCTCTAATTTGTTTGATAGTAATTTAGCAAAAGGATTCCGCTGAAACACGCGTACCCTCAAAATATTTTTAATTTCTTAACAGCCACTTAATATTTTAAGAAACAAAAGAACTTAAGGCAAACACTTTGTCTCTTGAGAACGACATCTTAATTTACAGAACTAAGGTATCATCACCTGCATCCATCGAATTCCTGCATGTGTTACCAGGTTGTAACTCCATCTAGTTACCGCCATACACTTCGCCTACCCGTGCAAGACCAGGACTCGAGAACCTTGCCCACACGAACAGTGTGAAATTGATAACGGAAAATTATGCATCATAATTCGTATACGTAACGTGTGGAAATGCCTACGCATAACGCCTACGTATAGGTTATGTTGGACTCAAACTTAAATCCCATGGTGTTCCACCTTCACCTATGCAGGGTAACGGATATGCTTTAGCACACATCCGCAGCTCCACCACTGCCGACTACATCTTGACGACCGAGGAAGAACATATCCTCCGCTTTTCCTATATAGGCAAGGCGCTAACATTATTTCTGAATAAATATCATAAAAATCGTTAATGTGTAACAATTAAATTTCAATATTTGGGAACTTCTATTGAAGGATTATACGTGGAGGAGCCATGCAGCAACTATACTAGTAGTATAGTTGTAGCACTAATGAAGCGGCTCGACCGGGGAAGGACCATGCTGTCACAGAGTACCAGCATAAAATATTACCGTAAATGAGGTATTTCACCTAAGTCCTCATGGGGGACAACGTATCTGCATTTTAATTACTTATTGAGGACAGATGTAGCTGTCTATGGGTCACAGCAACCACTTACCCTCAGATGGACTGTGTGCTCGTTTGTCACTCAATCCTATTAAAAAAGGAACATTTACAACTGAAACACAATTCTAAGTTTTAAATAGCTGTAGACCCATTAGCATAGGTACCACCTTCTTACTTATTTCTATCACAAAATAGCAGTGTTTGTACTGCTGTGTTCCAGTTAAAAGGGTTTAGAGATCCGCTATAATTCTAGCATTAACTACAGCACACAAATACGTACAGACATTCCATCTCGTTCTCAGAGGACTTCTTTGATTAAAGTTGACTCCAGGTGTTCATTGACGACAGTAGCCAGTGCGTGTATGTTAAGAAAAGAGGTTTAAGTTGTCTGTAAAGCCATTCATATTCTTATCCTGCGCGCATAGTTCGTTACAATCTTCCAAATTAAAGTTCTTAACATTGTCCCTTTATTTTGTTTAGGTGTGGCAGCGCTCGCCTTATGTGAATCAGTTGCCTTAGCGTAGAGCCCAATTTCGGAACAACAAATTTTATATAAAGTTCTATGATGATTTGTTTCGTGCTTGAAACACACACGATGCAGAAACATCTATAAGAGTAAGTTCAGCGATTAAAGGCAATCAATTTGCCTGTCTGCGAAAGTAAAACCATTTTGATCTTTTTCTTTACTTGTTGCCTATTTCTGCCAACAAACAGTAAATGCAGTCACCACCGTTTCAGTAAAATATTTAAAATCTAAATATATCATTATAGGCCTTTTTCCCAGAGATGAAGACACGCCTTTAGCATTTAACTGCAGTTTGTTGCAGGTAAATTTAAGCTAAAGTAGCAGTCTACCATCACGTAGACTAAAAGTTGAGGTTGATTATCATTTAAGGTTAGGTCTGTGATTGGTAATAAAAAATAAAACAACAATTAGTACACATATAGACATGTATATAATTTTAAGACAGACTACAAACAGTAAATACATAGAATACAATTACTTTACTTGAGACTTATAATAAATAGACAATAGGAGTATGAGCAAATCACAATAATACGTCGAAAAATACATTCACCATTAATATATCTTTTGTAAAGTAACAGAAATATAGTCACAACACAATTAGCACAATTTACTTTTATGGACGTTTAACAATATTAAATTTGAATAAAATAGTTCCCGATATCGTATACACAAAAATCAATGTTATACTTACGACTTATTATGGTAGATCTCTCTGACTCTTAGAGTAATTATATACATATGTATGCATAGAGAGAACCTACCATTCTACACAAAGGGTCACTATACTTGTCTTCCTTTATCTAATTTTTTTTTTTCAAATAAGGCAAAAATAGAAACCTATTGAAAGATGTTGCGTGTAACTTATGCTGAGCTCTAACTCCGTTAGAAACGTGTGACAAATATAGTAAAAAATAAAAGTGTGGACGTTTAGTGTTGTTGTTGCCATTCGAGCTAACGACACCACCTAATATTACGCTGTGGCAATTAATAGAATCAGACGTTGCAAATTGAAAATTCTACAAATTGAAGCTGAGAAATAATAATAATTTGTGCGTACACTATCACCGTCATCAATAACCCCTACTCCAATACCTATTCCCAATACCAAGAAAACAAAAACAAACCACCATCGATAATGCACTTGTTCTGCCTCAAAACGAGGCATCATCCGGGACAGACCATCGCAAAGTCCACATGCACCTGACGGTGAAGTGCACGCAATTGACGGAGCGAAAGGTGCTCCAAACTAGATAAAAATCAATTATTTCTCAGACAGAACTAATTTATTTTAAAGTCTGTAATTATCACATATTGATTTGTTTAGAAAACTTCGTGAGATTATATAAACATTTTTCCGTAAAGTAGATTTTGAACGTGACACCCGTTCACAACAACGCATCACACGTCGATGTTACATATCGGGAGTTGACGCGTTCGTAGTCGTTTTCTTCATCAGTAAGATTTCAGAAGAAAACAACCATTACAAGAGATTTGCTCAACAATCAAACAAATGAAATAATCATTTTTGTTGATCGAATTTCGTAGAATGGCATATGCGTAATTAATAGTAACATATTATTATAGTAATGGTTAAAAAGAAAGTGACGTACAATATTGGTAATACAAATTTGTTCACTGTTACGGTAATATGACTTAAAAAACGTTCCAACCCTCGGCCATATTAAGTATGACAATTACTGTTACACTTTCATGCGTTGTCCGTACATACATTTTAATATTACAATCCCACTAATATTATTTTAATTTTAGATCAATAACGAAAGGGAATATTATATGAAATAAGCTTAAATATACAATTGATAAAAATTGATACATTTATCTTTTATTATCCTTACTTAAAACAACTAAAACATTTATTATGACAATCTTATCTTAAATTTCTAAACGTATTATAGACATGCCTCTTAAATAAAGCTCAATTACCAGTCTGCACACAATTAATTATTTATATATATATATATATATATATATATATATATATATATATATATATATATATATATATATATATATATATAATAAATACATAAAATTTCATATGACAACATATATTACCTAAAATGATAAGCTAGTTACACAAATAATATAGGTTTATTACATACCAAGCGTAATAAGCACTTTTATACATTTATAAGGATTGATGAATAATACACAAAGATATTTTACGACGAAATATCCTTAGCACAAGGGCCTGATTTACCTACAGGCTTACTAAACTGGAGCCTGATGCGGTTATGCGAGTTGAACTTCCCTCTGGCCTTTTTGTGTTGCCAGCGGGGTTATTTCGAGAGGGTGAAAGAGCTCGCCGAGTTTGTGGCGGAAGTCGTCGTCGCCAAAATCCACGAGTTCTGATTAGAAATAACGCCCCACAAGACCGAGTCCTATGGTTCCATAAATTACGACACGGCAGGGTACCACCCGACTCGTGCGTCCACGTAGGTGGGTCTGAAGTCCGAGTGGGGCTATACATGAAGTACCTAGGCCTCCACCTGGACAGTCGATGGGGCTTCGAAGAACACTTCGAGTGCCTTGTCCCCTGGATTGAAAGGGTAGCGGGTGCTATGCATAGACTGCTGCCCAATCTACGGGGACGTGGAAGCCTGCCGCAATTTGAAGCCGGGATGCATCGAACAACAGGAAGACTCACCTACAGGCTTACGCAGATAATGACCGGGCATGGGTGCTTCGGTGATTATTTCTGTAAGATTGGACGCGATGCGACGGCGAACTGTTTCCACTGCGGTTGGTCAAAACCCCTCCCTGCCAGCAGTCGTGTCGGCGATGCTGAGCAGGGCCTCCGCGTGGAGTGCCGTAGCCGCCTTCCGTGAATCCGTTATGGTCCAGAAGGAGGCTGCTGAGCGGTGTCGGGAAAGGACAGATCCCGCTTGGAGACGACGTCACCAAGGCGTTCGTCACGGCTCTCCCCTTGTTGATGGTATTCTCCTACTAAAAATGGGTTCTCGGGGGATACGAACGCTCGGGGCGGGGTCCCGAGCGTCTAGTGATTTAAAACCTGAGGAAGGCGGTTACATGAAAGTGGTCTCGAGCATCGTGATAGCATAACGAGGGTACTGGGGGCAGTAAGGATTACCCCCGCGACGTGCTTTAATTTAGCAAAGCGAGAGATGGACCCCGGTTGCGTACAGAACGGAGATCCCAGGGCCCCTCATATATGCTGATGGCAACCTGATGGAAGGATGTTTTGGCAGTTAGGAGTCCAGAATAACCTTTCTGTTGCCCCCGCAGCAGAAGGTATCCATGAGGATTTCTCCACGATAAAAAAAAAGCTGGAGTCTAGGGCGCAAGGTTCGGGGGGGCGCTGAGCTTGCTTTTGCAAGCACCACTTATGTACATAATAAAATTTCGTGGGCGATTGTCAACACTTACAATCAGGAAAAATAAATAAATAATTTTATAGAAATTGAACAAACGGGCAAGGGTTTGTGAAGATAAAAACGCAAATGCAAGTCGGTAAAAAATTTCACAAAGATGACACTAAATTACAATTAAAACGTACCCGCCTTGTAAAGATTCCATAAGGAAACCATGTAAAACTTATAACAAATCAAAAGGGTTAATATTTTTTAGGTCATGTTGAGATCAAATTTAAAAATTACAAAACTTTTCTTTTTTCCTTTTCAATAATTATTTAACTTTTGTTTTTTTTTATATTTTTTTATTAATTATTATCCCACACGTAAATAGGTGATTATGAAAATACATATTAATTACTCTTAAATGACGACTTATTAATACATAAGTTGTTTTTATTATTTCACCATAAAGAAAATGCAAGCCTTAATATTCCAAAAATACATTTGAATAAGATAGAATATTATTTCAATTATCCACCCACAACAAGCCGTTGCAGGCAATATTCATGAACATGGACCAAACACCAGCTGCTACAAAAATTTATACGTATTATTGAAGAGCTAATTAATAATTATAGGTGGTCAGACTACTTCTGCCTGGCTCCTAGCCTGTCTACTCCACTTACTCTTATATATGTTTCTGCCGCCAAACAGCAGTGCGTCACTAGTGTAATTACAAGTTATGAGGCATTGAAACAGAAACAGAAACAGAAACTTTTTTATTCAGTATAGATTATACATAATACTTATTGAAAGTCACTCTTTTGTATAATTACCACTGGTTCGAAAAAAAACCTCTGTCCTGGGAAGAACCAGCAAGAAACCCAGCGGGACTTTTTCTTTAAATAACAGCTTACAATCATGTATGTTACACAAATTAACAACACAACAAATTAGAAATAGCTTGGTAGCGATCACCTCATTTCCAGGGGTTATTATCATCTATAAATTCTTTAATACTATAATAACCTTTTTTATACAAACTTAGTTTAACAAAGTTTTTTGAACTTTGAGCAGGTCAAATTTTGTATAATTTCTGGAATTTTGTTGTAAAAGCGTATACATCGCTCCAAGAATTACTGACTCGATGGAGTCGAGTAACTGGTACTACTAGCTTGTGTCTGTTCCTAGTATTTACAGAATGAATATCACTTATTTTTGTAAAACTACTTTTATTTTTGTATACGTACATTACATTTTCATAAATGTTTTGAGAGGCCAAAGTAAATATATTAATATCCTTAAATTTTTGTCGCATTGACTATTTAGGCTTTAAATCATAAATTGCTCTTATGGCCCTCTTCTGTAAAAACAAACATAATTTCAGTGTCAGCTGCGTGTCCCCACAGCAAAATACCATACGACATTATGCTATGGAAATAGCTAAAGTAAACTAGTCTAGCTGTTTCAACACTAGTTAGACTTCTAATCTTTTTTACGGCATATGCTGCAGAACTAAGTCTGCTTGCTAGTTTTGATATATGGGGGCTCCATTGAAGCTTCGCGTCTAGTGTGATTCCAAGAAAAATGGTGGTATCTACAAGACTCAGTTTCTCCCTGTTTAAAAATTACATTAGTATTTAATTGTTGGACATTTGGAGTCATAAATTTCATACATTTCGTTTTAGTGCCATTTAAATGCAAATTATTAACATTGAACCAATTTACTAATTTAGGTACAGCATTATTTACTTCGTCATAATTTTGCAATTGTCGACTTAATTTGAAAATTAAAGAAGTGTCATCTGCAAATAATACTATATCATGGTTATCTCCTACTATGTAAGGTAAGTCATTAATGTATACAAGAAACAGAAAGGGGCCGAGAATCGAGCCTTGAGGCACGCCCATCTGTACCATCGACCCGGAAGAACTCATACTGTTAAAGACAACTTTTTGTGTTCTCTTACTTAAATATGAAATAATTAATTTAGGAGCATCACTTCTTACACCGTAGTGTTGAGGTTTCCTGATTAATGTTTCATGGTGAACACAATCGAAGGCTTTGGATAGGTCACAAAATATACCCAAAGCATTCTGTGAATTCTCCCATGCATTAGATATATATTTAATCAACTCAACACCGGCATTAGTTGTCGAGCGACCCCTTGTGAAAACAAATTTATTTTTATGAAGTAAATTATTTATATTAAAGAAATTTAACATTTGATCAAGAATAATTTTTTCAAAAATCTTACTAAGTGTTGGTAGTACAGAAATAGATCTAAAATTGGCGGGGTCTAATATTCTACCAGATTTAAATAAAGGTATTATTTTACTATACTTCATTAAATCAGGAAACACACCAGATTCGATACTAGTATTAAAAATAATAGCTAAATAAGGCGCGATTGTATCTATTATAGACGCAATAACTTTAACGGAAATCCGCCACAGATCCGCAGTTTTCTTAACATCAATAATACATTATTTTATTTATTATATTATCAATAACATTCCGTTTAAGTTGTCAGAGGTGTCTGCAGCTCTCTTTGTTTAAAGATAAAGTTTTATTTATAAAAAAATGTAAGATGTCGGTCGAACTCCGAAATATATAAGGAGCCCTAAATCCTAGTAAGTTTCAAGTTGCGGCACAATTCTAAACATTAAAACAGCTTTTTTTATTGTACAGTTAAAGTAATATGATATTATAAGAATTGATTGCATTTATGTAACACTTCCCGGCTTAACTCTCGCAGACCAAACCTTTTAGGGTTTTGGTACTATCACCTTTGAATACACAGTAGATTTAAAAATACGTCAAGCTATACAATAACGAGTACACATTAATAGCTAGTAGACCAAAGACCACGCTTATTAGTATAAAAATTAACGTAACACCGTTTTTCCTGTAGTTACAATATTTCTTATAAGCTAATAATATTTATAAAAATAATTTAAAATATAAAAAAGCGCCCTTGAAATGATCGAATCCGTAATATGAAAACTAATGTAAACTGTATGTAAACGTAACATGTAAAGAAATAATTTTTAACCCTATAAAATGCATCACTCAAAAATTAGGATGTTTGAATTGAACTTTTACACGTAAATGACTTGTAGGTCCATTGGCTACACCAATATATATTAATACGTAACAATGATATTTTTTTTAAGTTGATTACAATATTTTTAAAATCTAATAATATTTACAAAAATAATTTATATAAATCTCTATCAAAAATATACAAGAAAATATGAAAAAGTGTCCTTTTTACATGATTAAATAATAAACCATAGGATGAAAACCATAGAGATTTATATATTTGCATGACTTTCATAAAAGCCTGAAAGCCAAATCATTTTAAATCATATAGAAAATTTCAGTGAAAATTAGAATGTATGAACATTTATTTTAATTTCTGATTTAATTACTACCTTTGAAAACTACATAATTGACTAACAGTAGGAAAATTAAATCCTAAGGTAAACACACGATTTACTAACATTATAAGCGTTTACTAATTTATAGTAAATATTCCTAAATTATACTTATTACAATTTTTATAAACACCACCTTATTACATTTAGTCAAATTTGTTGGCTACTAAATACTAAAATTTACTACGCGGTACAACCATGTTTGATGAGAATCGCCTTATTACTAAGCAACATATATATTCCTACTAACGCAATCCAAAGTAAGTAATAAAGAAACCTAATTTAAATCGATAGGAACTTTACCAGTGGCAGAGCCACGCGGCAGCTTTTGCTGTCGCACGGATGGGCCGGCTCGAACCGGGGTGGTACCACGACCTCACAGAATACCAGCGTGAAGTAGAGGTTTACCTCTGCGTTTCGCTTGGTGAGTGCAGGTGGCCGGAGGCCCTTTTTACTGAAAATGAGGCATTCCATCTTAGTCCTCACGGATGACAACGCATCTACATTTTGATTTGTAATAGAGGATAGATGTAAATGTCTGTGGGCCGCAGCAACCACTTACCATCAGGTGGACTGTGTGCTCATTTGTCACCTTTATTCTATAAAAAAACCCCAATAAGGTAAATAAATACGTACTTCAATTAATTAAAACTTATAATTTTTATTCTTTAGGGTTTACTAATCAAGTTTAACAACTTCATGGTATAATTTTTTCTAATATTTTTACTTATATTTATTATACGTATATAACTTAACTAATCATAACTTTTAGAGTAATAATTCAAATTGAGGGTAAATAATTTTCCAAATTTAACTGAATTAAATATTATAATTAATAAAAGCTCGCTAATGATTTCTTATATTTACGCGAACACTACACATTTAAATAAAACTAATTTTACGAATTTTATCGCGTATATTAACTTTTTTACATTCCCGACGTTTCAAGCACTTTACAGCACTCATGGTCACGTTACTATACTCTTTGGGGGGGACTGAGGTGTATGACGTCCCAATGTCATAGTTAACCACGGCTACCTCCAGATTAAAAAATTATTAATTTTTGATCCGATCTACGCAGTACGAACTTACAGTATCATGAAGTCTTGCAGTTGTATGCTTGGGTTGAGATTTAATTTTATTAATTATGGGATCCCAAGCAGATGGTAGCACCCAGCCATCTTCTCTATTGAAATTAGGATGTTTCTTGATTTCAATAGCCTCGCGAATCATCCTTGGAATGAATCCGTGTTTTTTAGCGAGGATTTGTGGTCTATCAAATCTAATGTAGTGACGGGGGCAATCCTGTACGTGTTCACAGACTGCAGACTTCCCGGAGCGTCTATTCTTCACATCAGCTATGTGTTCTTTAACGCCGGTTTTTATAGATCTTTTAGTTTGTCCTATATAAGAGAGACCACATTCACAATCAAGCTTGTACACTCCTGCATCTTGCAGAGGAATATTACACTTGACTGATGGTAAAAACTGACTAATCTTCTTCGGCGGCTTGAAATATGTTTTAATGGAAGCACGCTTCAAGATGTAGCCAATCTTGTCAGTGACACCTCTGACATATGGCAGTACAGCAGGCACTCGCTCGACTGTGGCCGGCTTCACTCGTTCACTGTGACGTAGGCGCGGGACCCGAAGCTTATTGTCGTGCAAAACTTGCTTGACGTGTTGGAGCTCGGCGGCCAGGTGTTTACTGTCACAGATCCCTCGTGCTCTCTGAAACAAAGGTTTACCCACGGTAGCGAACTGTGAAGGATGGTGGTGAGAATCACCGTTTAAGTATCTATCTGTATGGGTCTTATTTCTATACACAGTGTGGCTCAAGGTGTTATCAGGATTCCGAATTACTAATACATCTAGAAAAGCTAAAGAATTGTTTGCCTCTAACTCCATTGTGAACTGAATTTTAGAATTTAAGGAGTTAAGATGGTCTAGAAATGCAGTTACTTTCTCTAAAGGGAGAATTGTGAAAGTGTCGTCTACGTACCGCTTGTAGAATCTTGGGTATACGGGAGAAGTACGCAGGGCTTTCTCCTCAAAGTCCTCCATGAATATATCGGCAACAATGGGAGATACAGGTGAGCCCATCGCCACTCCATCTACTTGCTTGTAGAACTCCTCCTTCCACAATAGGTAGCCAGATGTAAGGCAGTGTCTAAGTAATACTGCATATTCTACGGGCATGTTGTTTTGCTCTAGCCTTCTAGTTACAATCGAGATGCAGTCTTCAACAGGTAAGCATGTGAACAGAGACTGCACATCAAAACTGACCATAGTTTCATTGTCTGCCAGATGTAGGTCTTTAATCTCGCTGACAAAATGGTAGGAATCCTTTGTGTGTGCTCTTGTATGTCCCCTAAGCGGTGAGAGTATATTCGCTAAGTGTTGAGCCAATTTGTAAGTTGGTGAATCGATTTGGCTCACTATAGGACGTAGTGGAGCATTGGGCTTGTGTATTTTTGGTAACCCATACAATTTCGGTGGTTTGGCACACGTAGGTATTATCGATTTTACGTCTAGATTTAATCTTTCGGAGTGTTTCTTTATGAGATCACTAGTTGTTTTGAGTGTGTTATTTGTTGGGTCATTTTTAACCTTTTTATAAGTACTTGCATCCGACAAAAGTTCTTGTATTTTAGAATTATAATCCGACGTATCCATGACTACCGTGGCATTTCCCTTATCTGCGCGGAGAATCGTGAGTTCTCGTTTATTGCGTAGGTTATTCAACGCTTTAAATTCGTCTTTAGGTAGATTCAGTTTTGGCGCAGAACTTCGACGTAACATAGACGAAATGTCTTGACGTATCGCTTCCAAATCTTCCTTTCGCATATTGTTTTTAAATAAGCAGTCCTCGACGCTGCAGATAATTTCTTCGTACGGTAATTTTTTTAGGTGTTAAAGCAAAATTAAGGCCTTTCGATAATACTCTAATTGTTGCATCATCCAGAGTTTGTTTTGACAGATTATAGACCGCGCTTAATCTATGATCCGCGTTCGTAGTCAATGGTTGCGTTTCGTTCTCACGTTGACTCAGATGTTTGACATTTAATTTGGTCGTTAATTTTTGATATTTTACTATATGTTTGTTTTTGCATTCGTTATATTTATTAATTTCTCGTTTATTTAACGTTTCGATGCAAACATTATAATCAAATGTCGTTAAAACTGCCTTTAACTCACTGAATGATGTGTCTATGGATTTGTTTATGGCATGTAGATCGGAGCGTTTTTGTTGGATTACCGTTCGTATCAACTTTTTACTTGCCTGATTTAAGATCTTAGCGCTTCCTCGAATGTCCTTTTTAGTGGATATTTTGACACACGTAGGAATGAGATTATTGTCGCGACATCTCTTCAAGAAGTTTACTGCTGTTAGATATCTTGCGCGCTTAGTCATGAGATCTTCTAATCGGCGAATTTTATTTGCAATTACCAGTCCGTACTAGTTCACATAATGATTTCTTATATTTACGCGAACACTACACATTTAAATAAAACTAATTTTACGGATTTTATCGCGTATATTAACTTATTTACATTCCCGACGTTTCGAGCACTTTACAGCACTCATGGTCACGGGGGGGACTGAGGTGTATGACGTCCCAATGTCATAGTTAACCACGGCTACCTCCAGATTAAAAAAATTATTAATTTTTCCTGGAATCCTGATAACACCTTGAGCCACACTGTGTATAGAAATAAGACCCATACAGATAGATACCTTAACGGTGATTCTCACCACCATCCTTCACAGTTCGCTACCGTGGGTAAATCTTTGTTTCAGAGAGCACGAGGGATCTGTGACAGTAAACACCTGGCCGCCGAGCTCCAACACGTCAAGCAAGTTTTGCACGACAATAAGCTTCGGGTCCCGCGCCTACGTCACAGTGAACGAGTGAAACCGGCCACAGTCGAGCGAGTGCCTGCTGTACTGCCATATGTCAGAGGTGTCACTGACAAGATTGGCTACATCTTGAAGCGTGCTTCCATTAAAACATATTTCAAGCCGCCGAAGAAGATTAGTCAGTTTTTACCATCAGTCAAGTGTAATATTCCTCTGCAAGATGCAGGAGTGTACAAGCTTGATTGTGAATGTGGTCTCTCTTATATAGGACAAACTAAAAGATCTATAAAAACCGGCGTTAAAGAACACATAGCTGATGTGAAGAATAGACGCTCCGGGAAGTCTGCAGTCTGTGAACACGTACAGGATCGCCCCCGTCACTACATTAGATTTGATAGACCACAAATCCTCGCTGAAGAACACCGATTCCTTCCAAGGATGATACGCGAGGCTATTGAAATCAAGAAACATGGGATCCCATAATTAATAAAATTAAATCTCAACCCAAGCATACAACTGCAAGACTTCATGATACTGTAAGTTCATACTGCGTAGATCGGATCAAAAATTAATATTTTTTTTAATCTGTAGGTAGCCGTGGTTAACTATGACATTGGGACGTCATACACCTCAGTCCCCCCGTGACCATGAGTGCTGTAAAGTGCTCGAAACGTCGGGAATGTAAAAAAGTTAATATACGCGATAAAATCCGTAAAATTAGTTTTATTTAAAAGCTCGCTAGATAAATTCTCGACTGTAATATGCTACTTCCTCCATAACATATTTTAAGTTACATTTAAAGACAAAAAGTTTTAACCTAATTTATTTCAATTTAGGCTACAGTATATACATTACTACGGTTTGTAAATTCGATTTCACTTTTAACTTTTCATTTACAACTTACCGACTTTATTCTTAAGTTATAAATAATAAATATTAATTATTTATATATTACGTTTCGTTATGGCTATACATATGTGTATATAATACCGTTAACTCAAACTTACTAGTTAAATAAAATTAAGAAAAACATACAACATAAAGATAATTAGTAATTGCTAATTATCTATGATTACCTTTAATTATCGACAAAGTATGTAAATATTAAAATTTTTAGTATCTTAGAAGATGAAAAAATATTTAGATATGATAATGCTAAAATCACGAATGGTTAAGTTATTATTGTTATAATATGAAACATAAATACAACAAGAAATTAAACACCAAACCGATTAAAAATCACTGTTTACTGTTTCTGATTAAAGTAAGAGCGAGAAAGTGCACATAGCCCACCTGATGATCTAGACACTATTTTTTTCCATCCTGAAGAATTAAAATAAATTTGTATTGTATATAGATAAAGCATTACTCTTTACTGGTAATTATGTCTCCAGTTCTCGTCTGCCATAACAGGGGTATGCATCCATTTACCCTAGTACGCTTTGAAAGAAGATTCGAGGAAGTTAACCTAATATGCCCAAACGTTTACCAGTCACGACCATCTTGTTCCAACATGGTACTTAAAAATTGATATGCGGAAATTTCCCCATGAACAATTTTTATTGCAATAATAATGTAATATCATTATTGTCTTAGCCGTGTAGTGGCAATCAAGAATATCCACTATCCCATATCTTCCCGTCGGTGTCGTAAAGGCGACAAAGGGAAACAGGGAGGAGATGGGCACCAGCATCTTCCCGATAATACCCAAAATTACAATAAAAAACTGCGGTTGCCAACCCGCTCGCCAAGCGTGGCAACTATGGCAAATACCCCCCAATGAATGTAACAAAGAGACGGCCCCCAGTCCCCGGCGGCCCCTGACTACGGTGGCGACCATGGTAACGGTGGGGCAGGGGGTGCTAAGAATCTCCGGTGGAGGTTCGGTTGCCACCTTAGACGACTCGACCTGGCAACGTACAACGCACGCACCCCGAGGACTGAGGAGAGGATCGTGGAGCTGGAAGAAGAGATAGACAAGTTACGCTGGCATATTATAGGATTATCCGAAGTCTGAAGAGAGGGGGAGGACACGGTAATCCTCGAATCCGGAAACTTGCTATATCACCGGGAGGGCAACCATCTGTCCCAAGGAAGTGTCGGATTTATCGTCCACAAGTCTCTCGTTAACAATGTTGTAAAAATCGGGAGTGTGTCGACGAGGGTTGCGTACCTTATACTCAGAATCACCAAACGGTATTCGCTGAAGGTCATACAGGTTCACGCACCAACCTCGGCACACCCCGATGAGGAGGTGGAGGAAATGTATGAGGATATCTCTAGACCCATGCATTCCTCCAAAACCCAATATACGGTGTTAATGGGAGACTTCAATGCAAAACTAGGCACAATAGAGAACGGTGAGCTGAAAGTAGGGAATTTCGGAATAGGGCAACGGAACCCAAGGGGCCAGCAGCTGGCCGACTTTATGGAGAAAAACGAACTCTTTATGATGAACTCTTTCTCCCAGAAGCGGCCCCACAGGAAGTGGACCTGGTCGAGCCCCGAAGGTTCGACAAAAAATGAGATTGACTTCATTATGACGACCAGACGACAACTGTTCAGTGATGTCTCCGTGATTGCGAGGGTGAAAACTGGTAGCGATCACCGAATGGTTAGAGGTACACTGAACCTAAATGTTAAGTTGGAGAGGTCTCGTCTAATGAAGTCAACGCTCCGTCCCCCTCGTGCTCTGTTCCAAAGTCCTGAAACCTTTCAGCTCGAGTTACAAAACCGTTTTCAGTGCCTAGAAGACTGCAATGAAGTGGACGATATGAATGACAAGCTCGTGGAAACTGCCCATGCAGTTGGAGCTAAGTTCTGCAAGACCCGCCGCAGAAGAACACAAAAACTCTCCGATTACACTCTTAATCTTAACGCCGTTCGACGGGAGATAAAGCTACAAACTTCAACAGATTTGACAGTATACAGGCAACTGAACAGACAGATCTCCAAATGCATGCGGTGGGACTTACGCAACTTCAATACAGCTTGCATTGAAGAAGCAATCGAGCGGAACCAAGGCTCCAAAGTCTTTGCCAGAGATCTGTCTGCCAGAAAGAGCCAACTGTCAAAGCTGAAGACCGAGTGTGGCAGCATCGTTTCCGGGGCACCTGATATTTTGAGTGAGATTGAGAGGTTCTATGGACAGCTGTACACGTCATCGTTGGAGCCACATGCAAGTGTGGGTAACGATCTAAGAGCGAATCTTATCCGACACTATTCCGAAGATATCCCGGACGTCAGTCTGAGCGAGATTAGAATGGCTCTCCAGCATCTTAAAAACGGCAAGGCCCCATACGAGGATGGAATTACAGCGGGGCTTCTGAGAGCGGATGGAAAACCGTTACTGGAAGTCGTTCAGAGGCTCTTTAATTCCGTCCTTCATGGTGGCATCACACAGGAGGCGTGGAGCAGAAGTGCGGTGGTCTTGTTCTTCAAGAAAGGTGACAATGCTCTCTTGAATAACTACAGACCGATTACTCTTCTGAGCCGCGTCTACGTGCAGTTTTCGAGAGTCATTACGAATCGTCTCGCACGCAGACTTGACGACTTCCAGCCTCCCGAACAAGCCGGTTTCCGAAAAGGCTTTAGCACCAAAGACCACATACATACCCTTCGGAAAGTTGTACAGAAGTCCGAGGAGTACAATTTGCCACTATGCCTGGCGTATGTGGACTATGAGAAAGCTTTTGATTCCGTGTAAATTTTGGCAGTGCTGCAGTCCCTTCAGCGGTGCCAAGTTGACTGTCGGTATATTAAAGTGCTGAAGTGCTTGTACTGTACGGTTACGATGGCTATCCGAGTACAGAACCAGAGTACGAAACCTATCCGATTGCAGAGAGGTGTAAGACAGTGTGACGTTATATCCTCGAAACTCGTCACCGCTGCATTGGAAGACGTTTTTAAGCTTCTGGACTGGAAAGGATACGGTATTAACATCAATGGCGAGCACATCACTCACCTTCGATTTGCCGACGATAAAGTCCTAATGGCAGAATCGCTAGAGGACCTAATCACTATGCTCAATGACCTCAGTAGTGTCTCCCAACGGATAGGTCTTAAGATGAACATGGACAAAACAAAGATCAAACAAATTACATGTCACACCTATGCCAGTAATTGTGGGGAGCACTAAGCTCGAAGTTGTTGACAAGTATGTTTACCTGGGACAAATAGTCCGACTAGGTAAGTCCAACTTCAACCGAGAGGTCAATCGACGGATTCAACTCGGCTGGGCAGCGTTCGGGAAGCTACGACACATCTTCTCATCAGACATACCTCAAAACCTTAAAACGATATTGTACAACCAGTGCGTGTTGCCAGTGATGACTTACGGATCTGAGACGTGGTCCTTCACTGCTGGCCGTATGAGGAAGCTCAAGGTAGCTCAGCGAGCTATGGAGAGGGCTATGCTCGGAGTTTCTCTGCGTGATAAACTTAGGAATGAGGATATCCACAGTAGATCCAGAGTAACCGACATAGCCCAACGGATTAGTAAGCTGAAGTAGCACCGGGCCGGCCATATAGCTCGAAGAACCGACAACCGATGGGGAAGAAAGGTTCTTGAGTAGCAGCCTCGTACCGGTAGGCGAAGTGTAGGGCGACCCCCCACGAGATGGAGTGACGACCTGGTAAGACATGCAGGAAGTCGATGGATGCAGGTGGCTCAGGACCGTGGTTTGTGGCATTCCTTGGGGGAGGCCTATGTTCAGCAGTGGACTTATGAAAGGCTGTAATGATGATGATGATGATGGTCATTATTGTCTTATGTAATATAATTATTATTTCCGCAATGGTTTTTCAGTAAAAATATTTTAGAAAAGGGTATATCATACTCCCGATTATGGTTCTTGAAAACGGCTAAACCGATTTAAATTATATTTATTTAATAATATAATGATAAATAATTATTTTAGTAAAAAAAAAGATTTATATAATTATAAAATATATTATTAATGCAAAAGATAAAATTGAATTAAATAACTTGATGGTTTAATTTCAGTGGTGGTCCCATATAAATTTGAACAAATAATTCATCCATAAGGGTGGGAAAAAAGGGGATGAATTATTGTAACCATTTAGGTATATATGTATTAGTTTTGAAGCATATACTATTGTCAGAATGTTTTTTTGAAATCATTTTGTGCTTTTGATGTTAATATCTTAACATTTGAATTAAATAACTTTAATAACTATGAAGAAGTCAGTATGTTTGACCCAAACAAAATATATAACTAATCTTACTTCTACTTTTAATAACAACCAAATAACTAAAAACATACACAGTAACTAAAACATGTATAAATTAATGTAATAATAATGCTTAACACAACAAACCTCACAATAGGATAAAAGCTAAACAACAAATTGAACAATTAATAGATATTAGTACTACGCTTATATTTACTTATATTTTATATTTTTTATCATTATTTACAATAAAACTACAACAAAAATTTGCAAATTTAGTCATTTATGACCATGATACAAGTATTGTACGCTGTCACATGCACACACATTTTAAATGCAAATCAAAGATGTTTTCAAATGCAAATTTTCTACATAGTACTTCATTATCATAAATATGAAATAATATAAATTAATACTTACTATAAGTCAGTACTTGTCTACAATCATACCTATGATGGTAAATGGTATGTAGCTCTGGAAATTAAGGCTTACCTTAATAGAAGCCTGTTAAATACCTTACCATACTCAATGCAATTGGATAGAAGGACATAAGTTGGCAAATTTTACCATTTAATTATGATCTACGCATTTAACCATTTAACTGGACATGGGCGGTGGAGATTTGGCGTGTAACAGGTCTGATTGTGGAAGAGGAAATAGAAATTAAGTCATAGTATTTTTTTTATCGGAGAGAAGGCAAACGAGCATGCGGCTCCACCTGATGGTAAGTGACTACCACCGCCTATGAACAACTGCAACACCAGGGGAACCAGGGGAATTTCAGATGCGTTGCCGGCCTTTTAAAAAGGAGTAGGCTCTTTTCTTGAAGGTCACGGGATCGTATCGGTCCTGAAAAATCGCTGATGGTAATCGATTCCACAAGGAAGTCGTGCGATGAAGTAAACATCTTCCACTCCCCGTGGTAGATGCAAAAGAAAATGCAAAGGGATGCAACATCTCTTCACAGTGCCAATGAACCAAGCCGATCGGAAAAGACTCGGTCGTCAAAGATTCGAGCTGCTCTGCACTGGATGTGGTCAAGTGGAAGGAGCTGGCACTGGGGAGCCCCTACCCAGAGATGGGAACAGTATTCCATGTGAGGCCGAACCTGCGCCTTGTAAAGTTGCAGGTGGTGTGCCGGCATGAAATACTGTCCCGCTCTGCTGAGCACGCTAAGCTTTTTAGAGTCCAATTTGGCCTTCTCTTCCAAGTGGCTGGGTCAGCAAGGGGAGTGGAGAAACTGAGGAGGTACGACAAAGGGGTTCTTTTTAGCGGTAAACGCGCAAAGTTTTGCCTTCTAAGGATAAAACTGGATTAGATTTAGTCGCCACCAATCCGAGAATTTGTTCAGCAAAACTCGACTTCAGACACAAATTGTTCCAATACTCGGCGACGTTTTCCCGAGAAATATTGGCACGACCGGTGTTAAGAGCATCACCGGTGCTGTCATCCGCATTGCAAAGAATGTTACCAGTTGGCAGCATCTTATTGATATGCAGAAGAAACAGCGTTGGTGTTAGCACGCTGCCTTGTGAAACACCAGCGTTAATAGGCTTGTAATCGGAGCAGGCACTGTCTACTACGACCTTGATGCTCTAATCTGCAAGAAAACTGGTTATCCAATTGCAAAATTTCTCGGGAAGCCCATAGGAAGGGAGCTTCGAAAGAAGCGCTTTGTATGAAACCCGATTGAAGGCCTACGCAATGTCCAAGCTAACGGCCAATACCTCCCCCTTTTATTCTACTGCTTCCACCTATCTATGAGTTAGGTAGACCAGAAGATCACCAGCTGATCGACCCCGACGAAAACCGTATTGGCAGTCACTAATCATCAGATGATCCTCAAGGTACCTCATGAGCTGGCAGTTAATAATGGATTCCATTATTTTGGAGAACAAGGAAGTAATGGCGATAGGCCTGTAGTTAGACGGGTCTGAGCGGTCACCTTTTTTAGGCATCTGGTGGACAAAAGCTGTCTTCCATGATTTCGGGACTATGCCTAAGGAGTAGGACCGGTACTAACTCCGGAGCACACGTCCTCAGCACAATTGGGGGGATTCCGTCAGGCCCACTCGACTTGTGGATGTCGAGGGAGAGGAGTGATTTGCAAACCGAGGGCCGTGAGAACCGCACATCCGGCATGGAACACTCACGGGATGGTCAGCGGTGTTTTCTGCGAGTCATCAAGAGTCGAGTTGGTCGCAAAAAGGTAGCCTAAAATTTCGGCTTTTTCTTTTGCGGCTTGGGCCAGTGAGTCGTCCTCCCTGTGCAGAAATGGTAGTGATGGCTTACAGAAATTCCCCTGGACAGTCTTGGTGAGAGACCAGAATGCACGGGTTCCCGAAGGAAAGCGAACTAGTTTCTCGCCAATTCTGCGTATGTGCTCTGACTTTGCCTTGACAATAACTCTTTTGAAGGACCTAGAAGCGAAGTTATACTTCTTTTTAAGCATGCTGGTGTTTACTTCCCAAATCGCTGAAGCCACAGCCCAGGCTCGATAACACTCCTGTTTACCGCGTAATGCAGTTACAGGAGCGACCAAATCAAGGCTGAGATCTGCCTCCAATGGGTACCGCAGATAATGGAATAAATGGTTTAATTCCCTTTTACACCACATTAGTGACAAAGTCAGCAACAGCGCTGGGATCACCCGGCGAGAAGCAAACCCGCCCCAGTGGGTAGGATGCAAAGAAAGACCACATTCCGTCCCAATCCGCCGACCTGTAATGCCAAACATGGCGGCAACCTGCAGAACGCAACCGCGAGGAGAGCGTAAGTGGCACCACACTTCGGATCAGACAATGGTCCGAAAAGCCGAGAGGGGCATTGACGGAAGCCTGATATCCGTCCGGATAAGAGGTCAGCAGAAGGTCCAACAGGGAAGGAAGTAAACAGTTGTGTCAGACCATATGCCAAGGCAAAGTCATAAACAGATCTCCCCGCATGATCGGTTAAACGTGAACCGAGCCATTCGGCGTGGTGGGCGTTAAAATCGCTAAGGATCACGATCTCTGCGGATGGGACCTGTTGTAGCAAGGAATCTGTAGCCATGTGGACGTGGTCGATGAGTCGGTCTGTTTCAGCATTACCGCTATGGGACCTATAGAGGCACCCGTAAACGCGCGGATGGTCGTCGCTGTCTACGCGTAGCCAAAGTATGGATTGATCCGAACCGTGAAGACTGCCGAGGCATCGAGAACAGATGTACTTTCTGACATATACGAAAACTCCAGCCCGAGGCACAACGGAGTGCTCCAATTTGTACCCCGGGTAGGAGAGATACGAAGTATAAGTCGGAGAGGACACCTGCGTCTCGGTCAGAAAGAGCAAAGCATGCTTCGCTGACTCAAGATGGTAGTGCATGGCGTTTAAGTTCGAGTGAAGTCCTCTGATGTTGTAGAAATTCACGGATAGCGTGGCAGGGGTCGCCTTCGTATTGTTGCTCAGTGTGTCCCGATCAGTTATGTTTTTGAGCGGAATTTTGCCCCCCCCCCCCCCAGAATACGCGGGGCAGCCTGAGCACCCACGCTCAGGAGTGGAATAACATGGTCGTGGATGCTCATCGAGGGCTTCTCCAGGGGTGCTGGTACCCTCCTGGGGTAGTCTTTGATGTAATTCCACTACCATGGAGCCATATACTGAAAAAGAGGCATTCCATCTTAAACCTTATGGCTGACAACGCATCTACACATTTTGATTCGCAAAGAGGATACATGTAAATATCTATGGGGCTTAGCAACCACTTACCATCAGGTGGACTGTGTGCTCGCTTGTCACCCTTATCCTATAAAAAAAGAATTCAGGCAAAAGTAATTAATAGGATTTGGTTACTGCTTCGCCACTACTTACCAACAGGAGAGATTTTAGTCAAGCACTGGCTTTGATTAGGTGAAAAAACAACTTTAGAGTGTCATACGAGCGGGCGATTTTAAGTTTGCGGCATGGATAGGTAGGTAATAAGTGGGGACGTCGCTGTATAACGTGCTAATTGGGCAACTCATTATTAGTATAAATACCGGGTTTTATTGTAATTAGATCATTAGTCTTTGAGTTATCGTTAATCAAGTCAATCAGGAAGAAATTGTGAAATATGGAGAAAATCAAGTTCCGTGCCGTTATAAAGTTCCTTACCAAGCCCAGAAAATCAGTTCAGACTATACTGGAAGAGATTTCATCCGTTTACGGAGACTCTTGTCCAAGCAAAACTATAGTTTGCAAGTGACATACCCTTTTTAAATAAGGCAGAGAGTCACTTTAAGTTCATCATTATGAACCTGAGTCCAAACAGGACTCTATGCAGTGGCACAAAAAAAGCACACCACCACCCAAGAAATTTAAGGGTCGCACAATCGGCTGGGAAAATCATGGCGTCGATCTTTTGGGACTCAGAAGGAATCCTATTGATTAATTATAAAAATGAAGGTGTTTCCATAACCGGAAATTTCTACGCTTCAATCCTAGAACAATTGAAGGAAGCCATAAAGGAGAAAAGATGGGGAAATTACCAAAGTTATCCTTCTTCTGCACGACAACGCGTCTGTTTACAAGTGCCATGTTGAGGTGGTTGCCTGCAGAAGGTGGGCTTCCAAATTTTGCCACACCTACCCTATAGTCCTGATCTGGCCCTCAGTGATTCCAAATTTAAAAATCTATCTATTTCCAAATTTAAAAACAGAACTTCGTGGGAAAAAGTTTTTAAGTGATGAAGAAGTGAAGGAAGCAGTCTCGGCGTATTTTTTAGACAAAGACAAATATTTTTTTTGAGGATACACATAAGTTAATTGAAAGATCTGAAAAATGTATAAGGGTTGCAGGTGAATATATTAAAAAGGAAAAATAAATTTGGATTTTTATTTCCCCTCTTACCCTCCATTCCGCGAACTTAAAAACGCACCTTCGTAGTTTATGTATTAGTGACGTGAAACACGTCCAGCTAGATGAGCGAAGGTGCCCTTTTAAATAAGGACTTGCGAAAACGGTTAAAGCATCAGTTACTCGTACATCTATTTCGAAGAAAGAAATTTAATTTTCAATGTAATTTTACCTACCCTAAAAACAACACTGTCAGGAGATGGTCTCCAATTAAAGTGCAACAGGCACAAATATTAGTTTTTAAGCTGGATAGATTATTAAATTATATATCTACAATAATAAATATATAATTATGTATGTACGTATATTATGTATATACATTATGTCACTGTCAGAACTGTTTCCAGGACAAAACTACTTTTGGTCAGCAGTCAAAAACACTTGGTTACCTGCCCAATCCGATTGTAGGACCAACTAATTCCTAGACTTCACTAGGTTTTTCCCGACGAAAGCCCGACAAGATTAACTGAATGTTCGCTGCTTCGTGCAGTCGCACCTCAATCTACTAACACTGATATTTCGAAAAGCAATAACAGCGACAGTGTGTTAAATGCGGCTGGGGTGCCCCTTGAGTATAATATATACATAGAAACATACATTTTCTCTTTGGAGAAATTTTTACAAATTTATTTTATTTAATATTAATTGACGGTATGACATTGGTCCCTTGGGAGAGAGGTAAAGCCCTAGTGTGGGATGCTACTTGCGTAGACACTCTGGCGGTCTCTCATCTCAGGGGTACCTCGTTTAGAGCCGGGGCGGCATCAGAGGCAGCTGAACTGAGTAAGTGGCGCAAATATGAGTCTCTGAGAGATGACTACATATTTGTGCCATTTGCTGTAGAGACTATCGGTCCGTGGGGTCCACGTGCGGTGAAGTTCCTAAAGGAACTCCATCCGCGGCTGGTCGTTGCTGCTGGTGATAAGAGGGCTGGTTCTTTCCTCACTCAAAGGCTAAGTATAGCCATTCAGCGGGGAAACGCAGCCAGCGTTCTTGGCACGATACCGCGGGGAGTAGGACTATATGATATTTAAGTTTCTAGTTTTAGTTTTTTTGTTTTTTATTATTATAATAGTTTTTAATAAATTAAATATTAATTAATTAAGTTTTAATTAAATAAAATAGCATAGTTTAATCCACATTGTATTTATAAATTATTTGTACAATTATTTAAAGTACCTACTTATCTATTTTTGTGTTTTAACTTAGAATACTATTATGAAAAATATCAAGAAATGCTATCAAGTAGTTTTAATTAATAAATTAAGGTAGGTAGTCCTTTTCTAACCATTTTTTTATTATTTCCTTTCCATAAATTTAGTCAATTATACAAAACAAAGTAAAATATTCAATTTTTTTAATTGCCCAAGCTATTAGATTCTAATTACCCAAGCTATTAGATGGGGTATAGTTAATGTAGATCGAAAATGGTTAAAAAGTGGATAAGTATAATTAAAAAATATAATACTTATTTAGCAATTATATAAACAATTATCCTCATTAAAAAATATAAATTACAAAATATTAAGGTTTTGTATAATGTTTGAAACATTTCATTAATAACGAATTGTAAATATGAATTTTTAATTTCAGTAATTAACCGTTATCCGAATAAGTAAAATTTCCTACCTTTTATTTTTTTAATAATTTATATTTCATATTTGTGCTCTGGTTGGGTAAAATCATCTAAAGTATTCTGGTAAGTTAATGAAATACCAAACTATAAATATTTTTCTTTGTATATATACGTAATTGAAATAAAAAAAAATATCCAAAATATTATTTATTTAATTTAATATTTTTTACTCTCACAACCACATTACCTTCAGCTTATTTATTAACTACTTAATTCAAGTTCATATCCGCTACTAACTTACCAGCGATCTTAACTATAAACTAAGTTTCACTTATGTATTAATTGTAAGATTCGTAAGGGTCATTGTAGAAGCGTGCTCGTCGCGACCCCTGCCAGCCCTTTTCAGGGATGCAATTCTACTCAGCTGCGCACCCATGCCAACGAAGGTTAGGGCGTCCCCCCAAGGCGACGCACACCAGCTAGTCCCCGTTGGTGTGGAATGCAGCGCGCAAAGCGGCGATGGGGACCGCCACCCGTCACGCACAGCCCGACACGGCGGAAGGTGGAAGACAGAGTGCAGAGTTGGCACGTGGAATGTTAGAGGAGGCATGAAAGATAAGACGAATGAGTTGATTGAAATAATGAAAGAAAGAGAATTAGATGTCGTGTGTATGTCGGAGACCAAACGGAAGGGCAGTGGTACTGAAGAGCTCCCTGGCGGGGCGTTAGCTCTATGGTCCGGAGTCCCGGAGAGCGAGAGCGCCTGCCAGGGAGTGAGGGTGCTGCTGTCGTCTCGGTTGGTCGATGTTATGACTGAATATAAGGTTGTGAACTCAAGACTTCTCTGGGTTCGCTTTAAATTGGGACTGACGAAGTTATTCCTTTTGGCTGTTTATGCGCCGGTAGCTTCGTCGTCCAGGGCTGAGCTGGAGGAGTTTTTAGAGAATGTAAGAGAAGTTCTAGATTTGGCTAGGGGAAACGAAAGAATTGTTGTGTGTGGTGATTTGAATGGATGGGTTGGTACCGCTCGACCAGGGTACAAGTCGGTGCTTGGAAAGTTTGGCGATAAAAGGGTTAATGATGCTGGCAAGCTTATACTGGCGGTATGCAAGGAAAAGGGTCTTCTTGTGACAAACACTATGTTTAATCACAAGAAAATCCATATGTATACTAGACAAAGAAAGAATGAGAGAAGTATGATCGATTTGTTTCTGGTGGATGACCGACTGCGAAAACAGGTGATTGATACGCGAGTGTTCAGGGGTGCTGGTACCTGGGAACGGATCACTATCTAGTGATTACTAGATTTAGGGGTCTGTTCGCGGGTTGGCGCTACCGGACGGTGGTAACAGAACCACAGTCGGTCTGTCGCATCCGAAGATGGAAGCTTCAGGAATCGGATACTAGGGACAAATATCATTCGAGGGTAGCCGAAAAGCTTGACACCATCGATGGCAGAAATGAATGTGTGGAAAGAACATGGCAGAACCTTAGGGATGGAATGGTAAGTGCAGCGGAAGAAGTGTGTGGAACAATAAAAAGAGGCAGTAGTAAAAGAAGAGATGCATGGTGGAATGATGAAGTGAAAGAAGCTGTAGAGACGAAGAAGAAAGCATGGTTAGACTACTTGGCCTCTAGTAATAATAAGGATATGAGAGAGAAGATGAAAGAAAGATATAAGCTGCAGAAAGTTCACACGAAAGCATTGATTGAGGAAGTCCGTGAAAGGTGTAGAATGGAAGCGGACGAAAGGTTGTCGCACAACTTTAAGAAGAACTCCAAACTCTTCTGGAAAGAGGTTGGAAGGACCCGAAGTGGTGCGACGGCCTTAAGAATGAACAAAGTGCTTTCGAGAACTAATGACGTCCTCACAGAAAAATCGGACGTCATGCAGCGATGGAGCGAATTTTATAGAGAAATGTATGCGTGTCTTAGTGAGGGATCCGGGGATGACACCGTGACTCGTACGCCAGACCTGGACCTCGATGACACTGAGGTCATCAGTATGAAAGAGATTGAACGTGCGATTCGAAGTTTGAAATGTGGTAAGGCTGCGGGACTAGACAGAGTTACTGCTGAAATGGTCAAGTATGGTGGGCCTCGCGTCTGGGACAGCTTTTATCTGCTGTGCAATTTGTGCTGGCGGACAAGGGATGTCCCGGATGATTGGCGATCCGCAGTAATTGTGCCTTTATATAAAGGTAAAGGTTCACATTTTGACTGCGGGTGCTATCGGGCGATCAGCTTGACCAGTTTAGCAAGTAAAGTTTACTCGAAGGTTTTGACACGTAGGATGCAAGAGAAATCGGAAAGATTTATATGGGAGGCACAATGCGGATTTAGACCTGGAAGAGGATGCACGATTCAAATGTTTTCTCTACGCATGATCACGGAAAAGCTTCTGGCTGCTAACCAGAAGATTTTCTGTGCTTTTGTGGATCTTGAGAAAGCATTTGATAAGGTTGTAAGAAAGAAAATGTGGGAACTGTTGCCGGGGTACGGTGTGGATGGTCGATTGGTAAGGGCTGTGCAGTCACTTTACTGTAACTGTAAAGCCTGTGTGCGGGTAGGGCATGACCTGTCACCTATGTTTAGCGTCCAAACGGGCGTGAAACGGGGTTGTGTCATGTCTTCCTGGCTGTTCATACTGTATGTCGACAGCTGTTTACAGAAGCTGAAAGATAGCTGTTTGTGTGTGAAATTGGGTGACATAAAAGTAAATTGTCTGCTGTATGCTGATGATGCAGTGCTTATTGCACCATCAGAGGCAGAACTGCAGGCATTAGTCACGTGTATGAAAGAGGAATGTGAAATTAAAGGTCTCCGTTTGAATGCTAATAAAACTAAGGTTCTGGTATTTGAAAGGGACGAAGAGAGAACGAAGTGTGAAATATGGGTAAATCAGGAATGTCTAGAACAGGTAAATGAAATTGTATACTTGGGGAGTGCTTTAAGCCGGGATGGAAGATGTGATTTAGATGTGGACAGGCGTGTCGCTGCCGGGAACAAAGTCAATGGTGCCCTGACTGCGTTAGTCAAAAGGCAAGGCGTAGTGAAGAGTGCACGCCTTGCAATACATAACGCAGTGTTGGTACCAATTTTGTTATATGGCAGCGAAACCTGGGTATGCCAGAAGAAGCATAAAAGCAAGTTGAATGCAGTGGAGATGCGATCTCTTCGTAAAATGTGCGGCGTTACCATGGCCGACCGAAAGCGAAACGAAGAGATTCGCAATATGGCAGGTTTGAAAGATGACCTTATCACAAAAATTGATAAGGGCGTGCGTCGATGGTTTGGGCACGTTGAGCGAATGAGTGAAGACCGAATTGTGAAGAAAATATATAGCGCGAAAGATAATATTAAAAGGTGTCGAGGTAGACCGAGACTAACTTTCGAAGACCATGTGAGCAAACTGCTCGAAGAGGGGAGGGTCAAGAGTACTCGGATACCTAGACGTGCATGTATGAAGAAGAAAATGAATCTGAAAGAAGCGAAAGAGGTATGTAAGGATCGTGACACTTGGCGATCTGTTCTCTCTGGCTACCCCGTCAGGGATTGTGCGTGAAGATAAGTTAAGTTAAGTAAGATTACATAGACGCATAGCTACTGATAGTTGAAAAGCTCTCGAGAGCTTTATACTAACTAATAGTTATTACACTAATGCACCATTACGCTCGCCTTGCATTTTCAGTTAGTATCTACATGTACAAATTGTAACTAAATTTACCATCGGTTACAGAAAAATCCACCATGCAAAATAAACAGAACGAGCGCAGTCTTCAAAAAGCTAAATTAAAAACAAAAATGATGAATGAATGATCACGATGACCTCAAAAAAATCTTTTTTAACTTGTAGTTATCCGCAAAATAAACATATAACTATGCCTAATTTTAATCATCTACGTGAAATATTCTCAGAGGAAAATCTGTGTGACAGAGAAACAGACAGACAGCTACGTTTATTTGAATTTGTGATGAAATATTAAAGTGATAATTTAAGTTTTAAATTTTTGATTTCTTTTATTTTGATAATACATATTTTATATTTTAATGTTTATCATAAGTAACATCCTATCAAAGTCTATAGCTGAACATAGGCCTCCACATAGATTGTCACATAATAATAATATTGCCAATTGCCGTAGTTGCCACGCTTCGCGTGCGGGTTGGCAATCGCGGTATTTTTATTTTTTTATTGTTCAGCTGTTATTACAAAGGCGCTACTGCTGATCTCATGGTTTGTTTCCCTATATCACCTCTTACTACACCCACGAGACAATATGGGGGTCGTCGCTTCGCGGTAGAATGTGAAGTAAATTAAATTAATATTTATTTTGTTAAATTAATATGTTAATAGTAAGGATAGCGTCGTATGATATGTTATAAAATACGTCTATTTTCTGTGAGATAAATCTTTAGTTTATTTATTTATAATAAAGGTACGTAAGTATACTTAATCTTCTGCTATTGTTAAATATTAACAAAATTCAAAAATAATTATTAAAGAAATTATTCATTTAAAATAGTACTTGTATGAATTATAAATGTTACTAAGGGTCATCATATTAAAAACCTTAGCTCAGGCTAAGCTGATCACTCGCAAAAGGCTTACTTTGACATAAATACTTAGAAAAGTGTGAAGATGGATGATTTAATAATTATATTTTGTATTCATTATATGGGAAATGGATAAACAAAACTACGGATATTTCTAAAAGTAAAAGAATTAAATAACGCTGGTATTCTGTGAGAGCGTGGCCCTTCCCCAGTCGAGACGATCCATTCGTGCTACAACCACAATATACAAGCTCTCCACGTATAAAGTGTTTTATTCGCGTATATATAAGAAATCATTATCATAATAATATTTCAAAAATCAGTTTTATATATTCAAAAAATATTTGTTATAAATCCATGTTCTCCTTTGCTGAATCTCGTAACCCAACGGTTTCGCCACAAATGCAGAAAAATTTAATTTAAATGTCTTGGCCATTTTTGGAATAAAAAGTCCGACTGTCGGTAAGCCCTTGTTAAATGTTTTAAGTTTCATTGTAATTCGTCTAGACAAGGCATTTAGTATATCACCGGTGCTTAACTTATAGGCTAGACATCAAATCAACTGGCTAATTGAATCGGGCTGCGACACATAGTTGAACTTAACATCCAATCAGATATTATAACGAATGTCATTGAAGTTACAGCCAAAAACGTATCATTTCGCTTTGTGCACAATGAAAGCAATGATCGTGTGAAAACGTACTAAATACTTCATATATTGAGAGTTTGCTTAAGGAAAATTTGAAAGTTGGCTTAAAATCATGCGACTGTATCAAAGTAAATTGTTTAATTAATAAATAATTAATCGTTTAACATTTTCGTCACAGTGCTAAAAAAGCGCAGCAAAAATGTAAAATGCACAGTCAACATAAATAATCATGTGCAAGCAAATTTTAGAACATATTTAACTATAATGTACAGAACTGCTGAGTATATCACATCGACTATCTTGAATATATTTATTTTCACCTTACACGTTAAACTTTAAATAACTGTGGGAACAAGTACCTATATCTACTTTATTTCTTAACATTTTATTGTTAAACTACCTATATATACTGCATATTATGTGATTCTGAAATGCAACCTACATACATTATTATTACAATTAATACGTTAACATCGAAAGTCATACATTTATTAAGTATTTATGTAATATAATGTATGAAACTTATAATATAATCGCTCAGAAGGTACTAAGCTATAGATATACAGACAAAAAAGACGATAAATTAAACAGAAAATACATTATATTTCCATACAAAGCAACCAAATGCGATATCTACTAATGAGGTCAGTCGGGACCAGTGCAACATAATATGTACTTTCAAAGTTCATTTACCACTTGAATAGCGTTGATGTTACGTCATTTTTTAAAATTATTTTGTTAACTATAGATTTTAATCAAAAATAGCGGGAGTCACTCTTTAGATGACATGTGTTTTTTTTTAATTGCCCATGATAATAGAGTGCTGATACAATTGAATATATTTGTCTAAGAGGCTTTCAAACTTAGAAAAGTAGTCAATTGTAAGTGTTAAGATTATAAAACACGCCAAAAAATAACTTTGCACCTGCAAAACGCACCTCTACAATTAAATGTTCTATTTCTAGAGTATCGTGGTCAGTTGATATACTAATATTCGCAAACGGTAAGTGAGAGCGAAGACTGATAGTAACACCTCTGCCAGACCAAGTGTTACGATCATTCTTTATTACTTAAAAGCATAGAAGAGCACATGATGTGGAGTACAAAGTATTAAGCCATGATACACAGACCAAAATAGTATGTATATTTTCGTTATTAAAGGATGAAATCATATCTGGATAATGTACAGGAATACTTTGGACATTAATGTGGACAATAATGAAAAGACATTAAAGAAACATTTAAGTTTCCATAAGAAAAGGAAGATTATGCCAAATTATACTGCTATTCTTCAATAGGATCAAATTGGAATAAATGAGTTGTCTAGGATTATATCTTGAAAATACATTATATATAAATAATTTAAAAGTAAAGTAATAAAATAAAATAAAAATAAAACCACCAAACACTAAAAATTTATGGGACATATTAAGTTGCTATACAACATTCTCTTAATAAAGAAAAACAACTAAAGAAAGAACAATAACAAGAAAGACAAATAAAGAAAGAAACTAGTCTAAAATAAAAAGTAACTTATACTAGGTTGGTCCAGTAGCGCAGCCAGGCGTGGAAAGCTTGCCGACAATGATACGACAGAAAGCCAGTCCGGCGCCAAAAATAATTAAGTTCGCCTCGCAAAGGTCCCGGCTGGCTTCTAAATAATTCTCCAGCATTGGGCTTAGAGCCCTATGGCAGCGCCATTCCACTTAGAGGTATGCGGGGATGTCGTGGTCGATTTTCGAGAGGCGTACTGCGCGTTTCCGTAATCGCCTCTTCCGATGTGATCCTCATTTGTTCTAGTTCATAGGTGATTATTCCATTATTGTCTGAGTCAACTACAACAGTAAGATTCACGGCGGCATCCACATGTGCTGATGGCTCTGCAACTTGTGGCACCGTATCCCCTGTCGTAGCATTCTCATCCAATGAGCGAACAGCCTCACCTCGTAGCCGTTTGAGTTCGGCATCATCAAATATGTTTGAACGCTAGATTTACCAAACTTGGTGTGCCAGGTTTTGCTCAGCGACGTTAATAGATGGCTCCAGCTCAGCAAAAAGACGATGCATCCTAGTCCGGTACGCAAAACATTCAATTACTCCCCTTTTCGCCTTAGACTACATCCGCAATGTGTAGTTATTCATTTGGATTGTCCGTCGCATGCGGCTTACTCCCCCAGTAGCGGGTGTTGATTGCTCGTCCCGCGAAGACCCTGCCGACAACAAGCCAGTATGATAAATGCGAGGGGCTGCTGGGGGGTCATGCAGCACCTCGCGCTCGGCTGGCGGTTCACATGCTGTTTCATTCAGCGCAGACGCAACCTGGCGACTTCCAGACTGTGGCCCTTTACGCATTCTTCTGATTCCCATCATCCATTTAAGCGTGAGTTAACGAGAAACGCTTAGACCTGGCACCGGTTCATCGTAGAGCTATATGCACCTTCAATTTTGCCGAAGCACGGCGCTTACATCTCTATTTTTACATAACTGTTACGTCAGCGGCCGATGGGGACGTCACTTCCCTATGCCTTATTTATTATTATTATTGATATTCCATCTCCGGAGCAAAGTGGTGTACCATGTGTTATTTACGGTTACGAAACGAGTGCAAAAAGAATCTAGATCTTCTTCAATATTTGCAAAATTTAGCTTTGAAATCTCAACTATTGCTTTCTTTTGGGCGTCTTTTAACATTCGAAGAAGCCAGCGCGCGACCACGTTTTTTATTTTAAGATATGCATTAAAATAAACTGAGTTGTCCCAAGCGAATACTTTACAGTAATATATCAACTACTAGGCGCACTTGCCTTAATTGACCCAATTGAATTTTAATTTAAATAAAGTTTCAAAATAAACCTAAATATTTAAGTATCTAAAAATGTATTCAATGTACCTATTGAACTTTAATTCGCACTAAAATCCAATTTCTACACACAAAAAGTATTATTTCAGGGTGATTATTTCAAACCATGTATTCTTATTTACCTACTAGATCTTCAAGCAAAAAACCTTGAAGTAGATTAGCTAAGAATAATATACTAAATATCCTAATTTAAATTGTTCCTTTACGCACAGAAATGATGACGGTGCAAGAATATCCACTACCCCATATCTTCCTGTAGTGTCGTAACAGAGGACAGAGAGGAACAAATCAGGAGATGAACAGCAGCCTCTTCGTGATAACGTCTTAATAATTAGAAACTACGGTTGCCAACCCACGTGCCAAGCGTGCCAACTATAGCAAATATTTTCCTTATGAGACGATGGGATAAGCCAGTGGACTTTTGACACTGTAACGATAATAATAAATTGTTCCTCTTAACAAAAAACCTAGGGGTTAAACGTCCACCGGAACCAAATAGATTGTAAATTGTAATTTTAAGTGCTGGTTTACCATCTTCTCGGCGGTAATGGAAAGCAGCGTGAGAAAACCTGGATTTTTGTGGAATAAAAATATTTCGAGGACATGTGGAGCAACACGGCAGACAAATTGCGTCATAAGTAACCCTCGTAAAATTAAGATAAGGTCTGTGCCGAGCCGTGGAAAACTTTAATACCTACCTTGAATATGAAAATCCATTCATTCACTCATTACAACCTATCAAAAGTCCATCGCCAAAGGTTGGCTCATACGGAGGATTTGCCATAGCTGCCACACTTGCCAGGCAGGTTGGATATCGCAGTTTTTTATTAATTTTGAAATTGTTAACAAAAGGCAGCAGCTATTTTCTGTTAACAGAAAAAAGCTGCTGCCCATCTCCTGTTTAATTTTCTTCTTTCGTCTTTTACGATCTACGATATGGCGTATTGGATTAATATACGCTGAAACTACACCGCGTACATAAAAATAATCTTTGAATTATAACTAGTATAAATTTTTTAATGTCTTACATTGCTACCCACCCTGGCATCCGGTAAGTTAAAAGAGAAAGTTGCTCACAGTAAAAACAGTCTTAACGGGTTAATAATACAATGGAAATTCGCCAAACTACCATTCAGAACCAAAAGAAACGCCAAAATACCAATCTAGCCAAACTAGCATTAAGAAATTCGCTTATTGCCATTGCTTGTGCACCGGAGGAAGATAGGGATTCAATTAGTAATTCGTGGAGGCTCGTTCTATGCACATTTTGTGTTATTTTAGTAATTTATAGCACACATTTATACCTATTGAACAATACAAAGTATTTTATTTACACTGGACGTATTTTGATAAGATTTTTAACGATATATGAAATATGGATAAATTTAATTGTACACGCCTATGTATGTTCCCATGTGAAGTATGCACAGCAAAGTATTAACATTTATTTTAAATACTATAATATGTAATTGCATGACAAGGATAAAAGCTAGTACTATTCACAACATCACCAGTTTTTTTAAATATTTTATAAAGTTTTTAATTCTTTAACATCAACATGTACATATATGTACATTAGATTATTAGATATTATTAATGATTTAATTACAATTTCATGAATTTAAATTACTACAAAATTTAAATTTTGACATTTTAAAATCGAATATTGTATATTAACGTAATATTTGAAATTAAAAAAGAATAGACATTTAATTGACAAAGAACATAAAAAATCAAAAGAAAATATTTTAAAAATATATAATGTATGTAAATAAGGCGCTTAAAAATTATACGGCATAATATACTGCTTGAGGCCAGCGGCATCTTGTTGTTGCCAGTTATAATTTCGTTGCATGAACATAGCATTCTGTTGTAGTTGTTGTGGTTGATGTAACGCCATCAGATTGTTGTTGGAATCGTAGTGATTTTGAGCTCCTGGAGGCCTAGCTAGATCTTGGATTTGATTGCGATACGGATGATGTCGTTCATTGCCATAATTGTTGTTGTTACCTGAAAAGTCTCCAAGAGAATGTAAGCACCTGTTTTGACCTTTTGGGTGGGGTACGGCTTGCAAAAATCCTGTATGTTGACTCTGATCAGGCCTAATCTGTGGCAGTGTGGATACTTGTACATTTGCAGACACATGGTTATGACCCTACAAAAATAAAATAGATTTATAAAGAAACTAATACGTATATTATGATTAAGAAAGAAATACCTTTACAATTTGAAATTTAATTTCTGATTAAGATTTTAACTATAATCTATAAAATATAAAATAGTTTTAATGTACTTAAATCTTAAAATTTACGTATATAAATATATTTTGTAGATTTTTTTTATGAAAGAGGTAAAATGAAATTCAATAGTATTTGCATACCCTAGGCCAGTTTTTGGTGTTGTACATTCCTATGCCTTGACCTTGCGCGTATGTGTTGTTGCATTGCTGCATTCTAAAATGTGGTTCTTGTTTCTGCTGTTGAGTGGAAAATTGATACCCAAGTTGCTTCTGTCGAAATTCCTGAAGCTGTTTTATATGTTGAGATAATAAATGCCTGGTTTCATCATTCATATCAATTTTGATATTAATTTTGTTGAAATCAGGATAAGATGTCTCATTTGGTGTGGTTATTGTAAAATTTGGCATTTTATTGTTCAAAAATTTACTAATAAACTGTGATACTAAAGTAAAAATGGACTTCATATTTTCTTCATTTTCTATTTTAGTATGTAGCATATCTTTAATAACGGAGTTATACACACTCATGATTATTGATTTGTTTTTTTCTGATTGTTTGAAAACTGCTTCACAACGAGATTTATTGTCTGAATTCAGAACATTTTCATTTGTTGTGTTTTGCGAATGAACTGAATTATCCAAGCTGTAATTGGCATTTTTCTGTGTTACGTGTGATAAAGCTTTCATGATAATATTTCTGATCGTAATTTTAAAAACATTGTATTCCTCAAGAGAAATAATCGAGGTATCATCAGTTTGTATATTAACTGATTTATTTTCAATAGTTTTACTGTTTAGTGTATTAATAATGCTGAAAACAACCTTTTTTATAGCTTCATGTTCTTCATCATCGACACGTCTATTCAAAAGTAGCTCACATGTGATAATTTTTAACTTAGAATCGTTCTTAAATGTTTGATTCAAATAAGAAATTTCTTGACTGTCTTTAAAATTAAATATAAGTACTGTCTTTTCACTGTTTAAATTATTGGAAGGACGGGTTTGGTCCAAAGTTTCGTCGGAATATTCTACCTTTATGTTAGCTTCTACTGTATTAGCAAATAAATTTGGTTCTCGATTATTCTGAACATCATACATTTTTTCAGATTTAGAAGTAAGAATATTTGAAGTCTTTAACAATGGGTCATTTAAAGTATCTGTTTTTTTGTCGATGTCTTGAGATGTAGATGGTTGGGGCAATACTTGTGCATGTATACTGTTAGACTGTATACGATTTTTTATTTTGTGATATCTGCAACAGCAGAAGAAATATATTTTATTGGATTTAAAGTGGGGTGACGGTCTCTTATACATCACCACCATACGGTGTTTGTGGTAGGGGGGCGACTATGTTCAATTCCAGTAAATATTAATGGATTCCGATAGATGGCGGTATTACATTTAAACGTGGTAGAGCCATGCTGCAGCTATATTAGTTGTATAGTTCTAGCACGAATAGGTGTGCTCTACCGGGGAAGGACCACGCTCTCACAGAACACCAGCGTCAAATAGCAGCTTAACACTGCTGTGTTTCGTATGGTGAGTGTAGAGAACCGGAGACCCTTTTTACTGGAAAAGAGGCATTCCATCTTAGTCCTCATGGGTGACAACACATCTGCATTTTGATTCGCAAACGAGGATAAATGTAGAAGTCTATGGGCCACAGCAACCACTTACCTTCAGGTGGAGTTTGTGCACGTTTGTCACCCTATCCTTTAAAAAATAGGTAACACACACATAAAAAATACAGTCGATTTGACAACTTTCTCGTCGGTTAGTAAAAATAATAATTTTTATTCAATATAGATTACAAAAATACTTATCGGAAGTCTTTTAAGCTGTGGTTCGGAATAAATTTCTGTCTTGGAAGAACTACCAAAAAATCCAGCGAAACGTTTAAAAAAACTAGCCATATAAAAAAGAACATAATATTCCTTATATTTTTTAAGTTGTTTAAATATTGAACACAACATTGCAATGAAAATTTTTTGTAATATGTTATTCGGATCTTTCGAATTAGTGACTATATCAAATTTAACAATAACACTACCACAGCTCTACTGTCGGGTCCATAATCTGATGATAATTTTTAGCATTAAGCCAAAGTATATTGCACATATAAGTTATTTAGGTTCATTTACATAAAATTTGTTTATTACTTGACTACAACGCAACCTGTCGAATTTTAGCATTGTTATAAACTATCGATTTAACAAAAAGAAATGTGTAAATATGACCACAATCGGTCAAATTAATCATAAGTTACACGATCACTTAAAGATGGATCGACGATTATATACGAATTAAGATAAAAAACCCAAACCATTAAAACTAAATATTTTTTACAATACGATTAAGAAAGAAGAAAATTATGCTCTCATAAAAATATTTTAATGATAATTGTGGGGTATCTGTTTACATTTCTCATCTGGTTGGCCCTGCTCAAATATATGAAAAAAAAAGATAAATGAAAATTATCAATATACTACATAAATATTTATCATTTTAATTTTTATTAATAACATTATTATCATTTTTATTGATAACGCTATTGATGGGACATATAACATTTTTTTTATTACAAACTCCTTAATTAGAATTAAAGTTTTATTCTGAATTAAAAAAAAACGATCCATTATACAAAACATAAGTTACTTACATTTCCACCGGAAGTGAAACTTTTATAGAAGGTCGCGATGGCGCTCTACCGCTTTTGCTTATTTTTTGAGTCATTTTATTACCCTCCAGATTTCGGTAATTCTAGAGTAATGTAACAGATTCTTGTAAGCTTGATTCTGTAAGGTCAGGAACCAGCAATATTTTAAATATGCTTCTCAAAGTGTCGGCACTGAATATTTACTTCGATGTTGCCAGCATGCAATAGTTGGCGAGACTGACGCGAGCTTTCGACTGAGATCTCGCTTTTATTTGAGGCAGGGCGGTGAAATAAGAGACCGCCCGCTCCATGCGAGGGCAGTGCTTAAGCTTATTGGGGCTCCCACCTTTTAGCTCCGCACCTGTTTATTTTATTTTTATATCATTCTATACATATGGACGTGTTACCATGGGTATACATCAAAATGTATACCCAAGTTTACTTGTGTATTACGTGCCTAGCATATCGAAAAAAACTATTAATGGGAATTGTCTCATTAGTAGTCTTGTAGTAGGTTTGTGAAGGTAAAGGCAATGGATTTCACATTTACAAACATAATATGGATATGCTTCTGGCTAAACGTCCGCGTAAATTGTTGTTTTTAGACTTGGCCTACGCCCGAGGGGATTACAGACATGAAGCTATGAAGCTATATGCAGACTTCGAAATGGCCACTGCTAAACAAGGGCCTTAAGTATATTATCCCAGAAGCGTAATATTTGACATATTATGTTTAGTTGTTATCAGGAAGATGTAACCCATCTGTTTTGTTTCCCTCTGTCGCCTCACGCAACACCCACGAGATGTTATGGTGTGTTGAATTCTCTTACGCCACCACAACACGACAAAATGACATAATAATTAAACAATATTCCCTCTCACTCTAATGCAATTCCCAAAATAATATATAACCAATAAGAACAAGAACGAAAAATTATTGCTTATTTAGCACACAGGAAAAGACATTCAGTCATGATGTTACAGTCTTACTAGAATGGCGACATTTTTGTAGGTTAATGTAAGTTTTTGGTATTAATGGTTTTAAAAAAATCATCATAAACATAACATAATAAAATAATAACCACGTTATAACTTCTGAAGTCGGTGAAAGGACATACTCGTAGTGCATCGGAGAATTAAAGCTTCGGATTCTGAAACTATTATGTGAAAATTGTTTTATTATTTCTAGGTACTTATGTCGATTTTCTGAAGTTTATATTTCCATCTTTTTAGTGAAATAACAATAATGTTGTTTAAATAGCTACATTAAAATGTTCATCTCCATTACTTTACCATATATAAAAAAAATCTTAAACTTTAATGGGACCATATCCGAAATACTATTATACTATTTGTTTTGAAATCATTGAAATCGGTTCATAAGCATGATACATAATACATATAATATCTATATTGGTTGCAGCTTTGGGGGCCACGGATTAGAATTATTTGTTTCTCGCCAGCAACAAAAAGTCAGGAATTTGCATTTAGAAAAAGCCAAAATTAGGGGCTTTTAAGGTGCCAAGTTCGAAAATTAGGTGCTCTACAATTTTCACCGCAACGAACGGTTGAAATTTTCGTTGCTAGCAAAACGTATTTCTAGCAACGCAGTGGAGATAGTAGATATAAGACAAATATTAATAGCAAAGAATTAAGTTCTAAATAATTGCTTAAAGATTACTGAGGTCGCATGTAGGTGACGGTAATATTCTTGGAATTATCGGATCCAGGACCACCATTATTATAAGATAATTGAAATTAACTTACTAACTGGGAGAGAATGCCTTAGGGCATTAAGTCCGCCATATGTACGATTTTTCTTTTGTGCATAAAAGTTTAAATAAATAAATAAGGTATGACAAACATATTTTGTTCTTTATTAGTTATATTATATTGTAGACTACCTGTACCCCGCGACGAGATATCTATTATCATCACTGCAATACGTTTTTCCAGCACCGCAAATTTCAACAATTCATTGCGGTGAAAACTTTAGAGCACCAAGTTTTTACACTCGGCACCTAATTAGTACCTAAAACCTGGTCTGGATAGTTCTCTTTGTGCAATTTATTTGTACGTAAACTGAATCAATTCTCTAAGCCAAATCAACTCCTCCTGCGAACACTTATTCCAGATCACTTCCAGTATCTTACTTACTTACTTAATTATCTTCACGCACAATCCCTGACGGGGTAGCCAGAGAGAACAGATCGCCAAATGTCACGATCCTTACATACCTCTTTCGCTTCTTTCAGATTCATTATCTTTTTCATACATTCCAGTATTTTATGCAATATAAACATAGTTTAACACAATTTATGCATTTTAGATCACAATATTCTCTTAACATCATTTAGACTGTGTGCTCATTTTTTACTCTTATTCTATAGAAAATAAATAAAAAAGGGTCATTAAGCGTAACCACAACCGTATGTACGAGTAACCATAATCGTAAAGCACGATCCTGAGCCATTTGTCTTAAATAAAATATAGATTTTTTTTATTTTAAGAACGCGTTACACTCCGTGTAGAGGCGGTAGTAAGAATACCCAATACCCCATATCTTCCCTTGGCTGTCGTAAGAGGGACGATTTTTATGATAACAGCAAATTACTAGATTAATAAATCTAATTAATTAATTAGATCAATAACGTCAATACTGAAAATGAGCCACGTTTAAATAAACGTATATTTTTCATTATACTGGAATTATACTTGATTCCAAAATAATGATGGGTCTGGCACAATAACGCCTCGTAGGCACAATGATGATTGTAAGTAATTTCACGTTGCTTATTTTACTTTGCTGTACCGATTCTATAAGCTTTAATACGCGTCACGTATTATTTTGCGCAATTTTAATGACGACTGTTGAAATTAACTTAAATGGAAAATCATAATTTTATGCTACCCGTGGTTCAAAGCGGAGAGCTTAGCTTGGACAGGCTTCTGACGTGTCTTAAGGACATTCTGTGCCGACACAGAAGATCTGCATCTAATTGTAGACCACCATAACAGTGTGCAGTACAGAGAAATAATGAAATTTAACTTTTAAATTTATTCATAGCAATAACACAATGTGTTTTATGAGAAAAATTCAAGTAAAAAGTTCCCTATAAACATTTTGCTGATTTGTAGCTACGAAAATGTTACGTCACTCTAGCTACGAAATCGCTACGAAAATGTTACGTCACTCTAGCTACGAAATCGCTACGAAAATCACAGTCTATTTCTTTCGTAAAATACTCAATCATTTTTCTTTATTTTCGTCTTATCTCTCGTTATTTAACATTGATCTGTCATTTTTCGTATAACCAGCTAAACATGAATAAAAGTCTCAACTCTTAGATTATTTTCTTTAAGACAGTTTAAAATATAATTTTAGGTTCTAATCTATCGTCACTCTGAAGTAGGTTGTATCTGTGAAATATCCTATTTTTTACACTTTTGACTGGTCTAACGGATATCACAAGCTCAAGTGTCGTTTCTAATCTTTCCATCCTTAAGGGTGGATTGTTTGAAGTGAAACTTCTTTAGGCACGTTGGGCACTTTTGGGATGGGGAAAAAGAACTGAACTCGCGTGACCGTCACGATCAGAAACTTATATACACATGTGTATTTATTAATTTGTTTGTATTATATAGATATTAATCATTCTTTTTGATTGATAAAATAGTTTCTAATAAAAATACTCCTTAAAAATATTTTTAAAAACCCAAAATAATTTTTATAATTTTTACAATATCAACAATCAGAGTTATGTTTGGTTTTGTGTTATTTTATTATTATAGTGGATTGGTTTACGATTCTGTATTTTTGCATGTTTACTGGTAAAATATGGCTGAACAAACTGCCTGTATTACCATGTACTGTAACCGATATTTGCAAAGTATATATATCTTTATCTTTATCTATTAAGAACTTTTCTTCCGCTTCTGTCGTGTAGTCCTACAACTGAAAGTTTTTTTTTATCTATTAAGGTAAATGATGTAGAGTTTATTATGTATTAAAAAAACATTAAAATCAGTTTACAATTGCCGATGATGTCACTTCACATACATACATAAATTAACATACAGACTAATTGAGAATGTCCTCCTTTTTTTAAAATCTCCTAAAAAGAAGGCGCCTATTCTATTTATGTATGTTTTTCTAAATTTTACATCTACATTTTACCGGATTTAGCAAATAATTATTTGACGAATTATTAACGGCTGATTTTGTGATAGCTGTAGATGGCTCAGGACCGTGCATTGTGGCTTTCCTTGTCATGGGTTGTAATTTTTTTTATAGGAGAGGGGGCAAACGAGCATGCGGCTCACCTGATGGTAAGTGACTACCGCCGCCCATGAAACAACTGCAACACCAGGGAGGGAATTGCAGATGCGTTGCCGGCCTTTTAAAAAGGAGTACGCTCTTTTCTTGAAGGTCCCTAAGTCGTATCGGTCCGGAAAAATCGCTGATGGTAATCGATTCCACAAGGAAGTCGTGCGAGGAAGAAAACATCTTCTAAATCGCACAGTGGTGGACCGCCAATCATCCAGATGGTGTGGATGGTATCGGGAGTTCTGCCGCGATGTGCGTTCGTGAAATTTGGCGGCTGGGATTAATCCGAACAATTCCTCAGAGCACTCCCCATGGTAGATGCGAAAGAAAATGCAAAGAAATGCAACATCTCTTCGCAGTGCCAATGAATCGAGCCGATCGGAAAGGGCTCGGTCGTAGACGATTCGAGCCGCTCTGCGCTGGATGCGGTCAAGTGGAAGGAGCTGGCACTGGGGAGCCCCTGCCCAGAGATGGGAACAGTATTCCATGTGAGGCCTAACCTGCGCCTTGTAAAGTTGCAGGCGGTGTGCCGGCATGAAATACTGTCCCGCTCTGCTGAGCACGCCAAGCTTTTTAGAGGCTAATTTGGCCTTCTCTTCCAAGTGACCACGAAACTGCACGTCACTTGATATGTCGACGCCAAGGATTCCGATACTGGCTGAGGCAACTAGGGGAGTGCCTTGAAACTGAGGAGATACGACAAAGGGGTTCTTTTTAGCGGTAAACGCGCAAACTTGTGTCTTCTGAGGATTAAACTGGACTAGATTTAGTCGCCCCCAGTCCGAGACTTTGTCCAGCAAAGACTCGACTTCAGACACAAGTTTATTCCGGTACTCGGAGACGTTTTCCCGAGAAATATTAGCACGGCCGGTGTATAGAGCATCACCAGTGCTGTCATCCGCATAGCAATGAATGTTACCAGTTAGCAACATATCATTGATATGCAGAAGAAACAGCGTTGGTGATAGCACACAGCCTTGTGGAACACCAGCGTTAATAGGCTTGCAGTCAGAACATGCATCGTCTACAACGACCTTGATGCTCCGATCTGCAAGGAAGCTGGTGATCCAATTGCACAATTTCTCGGGAAGCCCATAGGAAGGGAGCTTCGAAAGAAGCGCTTTGTGCCAAACCCGATCGAAGGCCTTCGCAATGTCCAAACTAACGGCCAACGCCTCCCCTTGGACTCTACTGCCTCCGCCCATCTATGGGTCAGGTAGACCAGAAGATCACCAGCTCATCGACCCCGACGAAAACCGTACTGGCGGTCACTAATCAGCTGGTGATCCTCAAGGTACCGGATGAGCTGGCAGTTAACAATGGATTCCATTAATTTGGAGAACAAGGAGGTGATCGCGATAGGCCTATAGTTGGACGGGTCTGAGCGGTCGCCTTTTTTAGGGATCGGGTGGACAAAAGCTGTCTTCCATGAATTCGGGACTACGCCTTGGGAGTAGGAGTACCGGAAAAGACGCGTTAGGACCGGTGCCAACTCCGGAGCACACGTCCTCAGCACAATTGGGGGGATTCCGTCAGGCTATCGACAGGCACTCGACTTCTGGATGTCCAGGGAGAGAAGTGCTTTGCGAACCGAGCGCTGTGAGAACAGCACATCCGGCATGGAGCACTCATACCGCGGGATGGTCGTCGGTGTTTTCCCCCCATCATCAAGAGTCGAGTTGGACGCAAAAAGGGAGCCTAAAAGGTCGGCTTTGTCTTTTGCGTCATGGGCCAGTGAGTCGTCGTCCCTGTGCAAAGATGGTAGTGATGGCTTACAGAAATTTCCTTGGACAGCCTTGGCGAGAGACCAGAATGCACGGGTTCCCGAAGGAAGGCGAACTAGTTTCTCGCCAATTCTGCCTATGTGCTCTGACTTTACCTTGGCAATAACTCTTTTGAAGGACCTGGAGGCGAAGTTATACTTCTTTTTAAGTATGCTGGTGTTTACATCCCGAGTCGCCGAAGCCGCAGCCCAGGCTTGATAACACTCCTGCTTACTGCGTAATGCAGTTTTACAGGAGCGACCAAACCAAGGCTGAGATCTGCCACCGATGGGTACCACAGTAATGATGACGATTATAATTATCAAGTACAAAATTATCTAGTATAGATAAAATCTCACAGTGCACTTAATTAAAATTAAGTGAACTGTGAGATTTTATCTCTATTTGATGGAATTGTTCGTTGCCACAAAGTGGGTTTAATTAGTAAGTTTATATGGTCAACATTCGTACAAAAGCTTTGTTTGAGTTTTTATAAATTTTAGTTAAACAAACACGAAAGCCGTGTAGCTCGCCGTGAGATTTCATCATGGAAAGGGAGCAAAACAAGTACGAGTTCTTAGAGGACAAATTAATCTGTTATGGGAAATTTTACGTACTGACTAACCACGTATCAACTAAAGTGGTCAAAAATAACTTCGTGGGCAAACCTGCATGTCTGAGTAGTTTAAAAAGTTCCTGTAGTATATTATAAATATGTCAAATATCAATCATCTATGTCCAATAGTCTTAGAGAATTCAAAAAAAAATCTTTGACAAACTGATATAGAGACACAGACACCGAAGTGACTCTATAAGTGAACGATTTTTGCTATATATATCTGTAGATAACACACCTGGTTTATTTTTTTTAAATGATTATAATTATCACATTATATATATATAAGTATTACAGAGACCTAAAGGTAAAGTAAACAAATCCTGTATTTATTTTTTGCATTAGTTGATACTTACGATAACTGTGGGACGAAATGCCCCATGGGTTATCTAATTCCGCTATCCCATTCCATTTACTTACGGAACCGAAACAAAGGAGAGAATATATTTATAATATACGGTATGTGTTTTTAATTTCTTTATAAAAATGTGAATGTCTTTTTGTCATTGACTCTACAATCTTAATGTGTGAATGATCAGATTTTGACCTTAAAAAAAAGTTTTTTATTGTTTCGTGTTTTCTTTTTGCTTAATGTCCCTTGCTCCAATAACGAATCAGAGACAACTTCAGATTTTACCACATAACTCTTACATCAGACTTTAGTATATATGGACGATTGTGTTAGTCTGTCTTTCTTTACATACTTTGTCGCGGTCTGTATTTTACTTTCTTAGAAATTATCGCTTCAACTGAAATACACCAGAAAAGCCTACATAATATTATATATCGCATGTAAGTACAGATCTCCTCTCATTATAAGTGGAAGGATTTTTGGGCAAGGAAAATTCCTTCATGCTTGCCCCAATGTTTTTTGGCGGACTTTTCATGTCCTTGACATTTTCTTTTTCTTAAGTGCAACCTGCAAGCCTTATGATTTTATTCTTTATGACCGACCACGTAGTCAATCAGTACTTAAAATTGCAATGAACAAATTCAGTGGCGACGGGGATCTAACTCGGTTATTCACTTACTATAAAATAAATCTCAAGTAAATTTAATTAACATAAGCAAAACAATAAGTATCGTATAACAAAATTATACCTCGTACCAGTGAGACTTTGTAGTCGATATTCCACTAAACGACGAATATCTAGAAATTTTAACACTACCACATAGGTCACCATAACACCTGTCACCCAAAAGACCGTGTACCGAAGAAAAGTCATTATCATCGTGTTATATTACACTAAAATAAATAGTAATAATTGCTTTTTTATATAATCTATAAAGCGCGCAAGAACCCATAAGTAATAAAAGGTACGACGTAAATAAACAACAGTTAATAACAGTTTAATTTCAGATAACCTTGCCCTTATATATTTGGGGTCTCGTCTACTGGAACCTACCCCAACGCTCCCTAAGTAGGTCGAGTTCACCGACGTCAAAATCGATCCGACGTACATTGATTTATTTAGGTCATTTGAGAAGCATCTATCCTTAGGAGACTTTGATGTTTTGATGTTTAGAATACAAATACAAAATATAAAATAAGCAATAACATAACCCTCCACCATAGATTGGCTCACAGGGGAGATATTTGATAATGTTGTCGCGCTTGATAGGCGGGATAGAAACCGCAATTTTTATTTGTTTTGAGTTGTTATAACAAATGCTGCTACCCATGTCCTGTTTTATTGCCTTTTGTCGTTTGGTGTAGTAGATACTCTTACACCGCCACTACCCTGTTATTTTAATTATATTTAAAATTAAATATGACGATAGGCTTTTTTGTTCGGTCGTTAAGAAATATGCAATACTACAAAATTATTACGAAATAAAATTTAATTATATTATATTATATTACAAAATACTGCTGCAATACTATATTTTTTAACTTAGTAGACGAACAAGTAATGTTATCTTTTTTAAGTTGGGAGATCCTTATGAATATTAGGGAGTGATGTTGTGACGGTGTCACACCAGGCTTCTAGCCCATGGCATTCAACTCCACTCAACCCAAAAACGACCTGTATTGGAGCTACAAAATCATATTTTAACACATATATGGGCCATAAGGGTTGCCATTGACTAGTTCAGTTTTTTTGTAAAATACTAGACGTGAACGACTACTACATAGGGTGCCGGTATATGACCAACAAGACCGTTCCGAAAATATGGCAATTTTAAAATGCTTTTGAAAATTGTAGTTAGTAGTTAAAGCGTAAGAATATCTAATACCCATACCATCCCGTGGGTGCCGTAAGAGGCAACAGAACAAAACTGAAGGAGAGGCCTTTGTTCAGCGATGAACTTTTTTATAGGCTGTATTGAAAAAAAGTGTAATTAGCATTTTTTATTATTTACCTAAAGGCGGCTCTTCACGTTGGCCAACGTAGTGGCGAATATGTAATACATCAACTCAAATAACTCGTTGATTAACGCTGTTTTATTAATCGTTATTTGATTTCACGCCGCTGCAAACTTCATTGAATGTGTTATACAGTGGAGCCCTGTACCCGGCCTTTATATAAGTTACTCTATGCCCGGGCTGTTGCCGTGGTGAACACGAGTTTACACGATCCTATGTCTGTGTAACTAGGTAGCTTATGAGCGCGCCTGTGTGTGTATCGCTTTACATCGAAATATAATTTGCAAAAGCTGCATGATTGAACTACGAAATGCCTTTATATATTTAACTACACAAATAGCAGATGAAACGGATATTAAATTGAAATTAATATTTTGTACATTGATTTTATGCGGACGCTACTACTATTAAAATATTTAACTCTACTTAATATTGAATATTATATGAATGGTACTATTTAGAATTTTGTGAAAATAAAACTCTAATGGTAAAATAGCAACCGAATAGATAGTTTAAAAATAATTACGGGATTATTACATTGTTAGTTAACATCCTAATGCGAGTTTTATTCAATTTTCTGAGTTATTTTTTTACCGAGATTGACAGTGTTTTGTATTTCTTTGAATAATCTTCAGTAGGTTCTTAATGTTTGAATAAAGACCTCAAAGTTCTTATAATTTAAATTATTCACTAGATATTATTGATATCCTATCTGACAATAGAGTAGTATATTATATATAATTTTAGCACAGGCAGTTCAATAAAATAGCAAAAATATTTCAATACGATGGTTTATGATCATATTTTTTTTAAATTATTGGTACATTTGGTCGTAAGTACAAAAATGTAATTAAAAATTGTTTAAAGTTTTAATCTAGAGTTGATCAAGATTTTATTGTTTATTTTTTGATCCAATCAAATTACCTTTTAATCATTAAAAAAACCTCTGAATGCACAGTCATACCTCTCTGCGAATTGGAGCGCTTCGAGGGACCGCAAAATTGTAAAATCAAAGCGTCGATCCTAAAATGTCAATTTCAGTATTGAATTTGTACCGCAAACATCTAATGAAACCGTTTCTCCATAAAGCATTTTATCAAACAACAATGAAAAAACCATGCTGGTTTGTTAGTATTATATGCCCTAATTCTAGGAGCACCTTCTGATGGTAATTGTATGTTGTGATCTATAAACATGTCTACATCAATCCCTGATTAAGGTTCACAATGCAGATTCTTTGCCATCCCTGACGAATGAGATGGAATGCCTCGTTTCCAGTAAAAAGTATCTCCGGCTCTCTACACCCACCATACGAAAGAAAGTAGCATTGGGCTGCTATTTTACGCTGGAATTCTGTGATAGCATGGTTTTTTCAGGTCAAGATTGTGTTGTCATTGGTAACAATAGATATAGTATAGTAAATTTACACTAAATCTATGGTAGTAACATATGGGCCTGAGACGTGATCCTTCGTTGCTGTGCTTGCAGTTTCTCTGCGGGATAGACTTCAAAATGAGAATATCCGAAGTAAAACCGGAGTAACCAACATAGCCCAACGAATCAGTAAGCTGGCGTGTTGAGGGGCCGGAAAATAGCTCTGAGAATCAGTTTTCATGTGGTGACAACTGATATAGAGTGGCTGTTTCGTACTGGTAGGCGAACTGAAGAGCGCGCCACAACCTCACTAGATGGAGTGATGTCCTGGTAAGAGAGTGGAGCAAGTTTATGGATGCAAGTGTCTCAGGACCTGTTTGGCATTCGTTGGGAAAGGCTTAATATGTACAGCATGATGTCTATAGACAATATACTTAACAACACAAACGTCTATAGAAATACATCATCACTGGCAAGTCGTTTACGTCGAAGACGTGATAATTCTCTAGTGGCCATATAAAAAATCTTTAAAATATTTAGCAATTTACGGAGATGATAGTGCTCTCCTTTGGTGCGCGTGATATAATCCATAACGAATATAGCAGCACGGTTCGGGGAGTTCGTCGTTGTGGGGGTGTACTTCTCCCCGAACCGATCTCTCGCCGAGCTCCATAACTCTCTTGCAGAGCCGAGAGCAGTCGTCGTCGGAAGCTATCCCCTCCCCGTACTTGTCCTCGGGGACTTCAATGCCAAGAACTTGGCTTGGGGTTCTCGTCGTACAGATGTGCGGGGTAGGATGGTGGAAGACTGGGCTTTGGAGACAGGCCTGGTCGTCCTAAATCGGGGTTCTGTCCCCACGTGTGTGCGGATGCGGGGCGAGTCGGTGGTGGACATTTCATTCGCTAGCCCCGCTCTGTCGCCGCGTGCCATTGACTGGCGAGTCATGGAGGGGGTGGAGACCTACTCCGACCACCGGTACATCCGGTTTGACGTCTCCACCCAGCCCTCGAGCGCGCCAGTCCAACAGGCCCCGAGTGGTCCGCGTTGAGCGCTGAAGCAGCTGGACCGGGAGCTCCTCCTGGAAGCCTCGATCGTGCAGGCCTGGGTGTCATCACCGGATAGGCCTGCCGACGTCAATGATGAGGCAGGGTGGTTCCAGGAGGCCATGTCCGAGATATGTGACGTGGCAATGCCCCGCGTCCGGCCAGGAAGCGCCCGGCGTCAGGTGTATTGGTGGTCGCGTGAGCTGACGTGTCTGCGCGAGGCTTGTGTCGCCGCGCGGCACCTGTACGCCAGGCATCGCAGGCTCCGCATTCGTCCACCGAATGCGGCAGCCATTGAGGCGGAGCTGTACGAGGGATACAGAGCGGCGAAGACCGCCCTCCGGGAGGCTGTCATGTGGGCCCGGGATCGGGCCCGTGAGGAGATGCTGGAGACTCTCGACAGAGATCCGTGGGGGCACCCTTACAAGATGGTGCGGGATAAACTCCGCACCTGGGCCCCCCCGCTGACGCAGAGTCTCCGGCCTCAGCTCGTGGAGGACGTGGTGAGCGCTCTGTTCCCTACGCGAGGGGAACATCCGCCCCCGCCTATGGCTCCGCCACCTGCGGTGCCGGAAGCGGACCACCAGGACGACGACGACGACATCCCGGAAGGGACCGGGGTAGACCTGAGAGTGACGGTACGTAGGCTCAAGGCCAGGAATACCGCCCCAGGACCCGATGGCTTGCCTGGCAAAGCCTGGGTCCTGGCCTCGGAGGCTCTCGGGCCCCGACTGGAGGGGCTCCTAAGCGCATGCTTGGAGAGAGGCCAATTCCCGCTTCGTTGGAAGACGGGGAAGCTGGTCCTCATTTGGAAGCCGGGGCGCCCTGCGGACTCTCCGTCCGCATACCGGCCCGTGGTGCTGCTCGACGAGGTGGGCAAGCTCTTTGAAAGAGTCATTGCAAACCGCCTCGCCGAGCACCTTGCGGGGACGTGGCCGGATCTTGCGGAACATCAGTTTGGTTTCCGCAAGAGGCGCTCTACGGTGGACGCCATCATGCGCGTGAGAGCCCTCACGACGGGGGATGCAGTGGCCAGGGGGGGGGGGGTTGTTTTGGCGGTGTCTCTCGACATCGCCAACGCCTTCAACTCCATGCCCTGGAGCTGCATTAGGGAGGCACTCCGGTATCACCGGGTGCCGACCTATCTCCGTCGTATAGTCGGGGACTATCTGACGGACAGGGCCGTCATCTACCCCGGTCGCAACGGTGAGTGGAACCGGCGAGAGATGTCGTGCGGTGTCCCACAGGGTTCGGTTCTGGGGCCGCCCCTGTGGAACATCGGTTACGACTGGGTGCTGCGCGCCGACCTCCCTACCGGCGTCAGCGTAGTTTGCTACGCTGACGACACGCTGGTACTGGCACAGGGGGGGTCGTACGAGGCGGCGACGGAAAATATGACACGCGGGGTTGCGATAGTCGTTGAGAGGATCCGGCAGCTGGGTCTTGAGGTGGCTCTGCACAAGTCCGAGGCCATGCACTTCCATGGTCCTCGGAACAGGCCACCACCGGGATCCTCAGTGATGGTAGGAGGGGTATCCGTCGGCGTCGAGTTGACGTTAAAGTACCTAGGACTCTTCTCGACGGCCGATGGAACTTCGTTGAGCACTTCCGACGTTTGGCTCCCAAACTGGAACGGACCGGGGCTGCCTTCAGGCGGGTCCTGCCGAACCTGGGGGGGCTAAACGCCTCCTGCCGGAGGCTCTACGCGGGGATTGTGCGGTCCATGGCCCTTTACGGGGCCCCGGTGTGGGCGCGTGGTTTGGCGCGGCTTGCCGTCCACCAACTGAACGCGCCCCAAAGGGTGGTCGCCGTGAGAATGGTTCGTGGCTACCGCACGATCTTCCGCGAGGCGGCGTGCCTCCTTGCCGGATTGCCGCCATGGGATCTGGAGGCGATAGTCCTCGCGCGCCTGCACGAATGGCGCAAGGAGGCACTATGCCGAGGGGAAACCCCGCTGCCGCGGCAAGTTGTCGTGCAGCGGACAGACTTCCGGCGTGATCTCATGGCGACATGGAGAGAGCGACTGTCGCAACCCCGTGCTGGGCACGCCACTATAGCGGCGATAAGACCCCTCTTTGAGGAGTGGCTTGAGAGACGCCATGGCGTCCTCACCTTCCGCCTGACGCAGGTCCTCACCGGACACGGTGTGTTCGGGAGGTTCCTCCACCGAATCGGGCGGGAGGAAACGCCCGGGTGCTCCCACTGCGAGGATCTACTGGAGGACACGGTGGAGCACACCGTGGAGGTGTGCCCTGCTTGGGCGGAGCACCGCCGTGTCCTCGTAGCGGCGATAGGCGGCGGCGACCTCTCGCGTCCGGCCCTGGTCGAAGCCATGGTCCGGAGCGAGACGGAATGGGATGCCGTCACCACCTTCTGCGAAGCAGTGATGCTAGCGAAGCTTTCCTTCCCGGACGCCACGGGAGACGCCCCGGGCGTCGGGGGGTACGTCGTGGCCCCCGGCCACCGTAGGCGCGGGCCTGTGGATGGCGAGCAATGGGTAGCTCGCCGTCCGTCCGTTTAACGACGACAGGCCGTGTCGACGGCGCGTTTTGTTCCACGCGCGCCTCAAAGAGCTGTCAGCATCGTGAAGGGGCCCGCAAGGGCCGACGCCTGCCGGGGCTGCGGGCTGTTCGAAAGAGATACTGCGGCTCCGGAACGTAAGGGCACTGAAGGAACACGGATGGTTTTTAGTCAGTAAAATTCTGACACTCCCTTCCGCTCCACCCAGAGCGAAAGGCGTCATTTGATGATTTTCCATCCGCAAAAAAAAATAAAAAAAAATACTGGTTTGTTTGTATTATATGCCCTAATTCTAGGAGCACCTTCTGATGGTAATTGGATGTTGTGATCTATAAATCCTTATATATATTGAACCTTAATCAATCCCTGATTAAGGTTAAAAATGCAGATTCTTTGCCACCCCTGACGAATGAGATGGAATGCCTCGTTTCCAGTAAAAAGTATCTCCGGCTCTCTACACCCACCATACGAAAGAAAGTAGCATTGGGCTGCTATTTTACGCTGGAATTCTGTGATAGTATGGTCTTTTTCAGGTCGAGATTGTGTTGTCATTGGTAACCATAGATATAGTATAGTAAGTTTACACTAAATCTATGGTAGGAATATATGGGTCTGAGACGTGATCCTTCGTTGCTGTGCTTGCAGTTTCTCTGCAGGATAGACTTCAAAATGAGAATATCCGAAGTAAAACTGGAGTAACCAACATAGCCCAACGAATCAGTAAGCTGGCGTGTTGAGGGGCCGGCAAATAGCTCTGAGAATCAGTTTTCATGTGGTGACAACTGATATAGAGTGGCTGTTTCATACTGGTAGGCGAACTGAACAGCGCGCCACCACCTCACTAGATGGAGTGATGTCCTGGTAAGAGAGTGGAGCAAGTTTATGGATGCAAGTGCCTCAGGACCTGTTTGGCATTGGTTGGTAAAGGCTTAATATGTACAGCATGATGTCTATAGACAATATACTTAACAACACAAACGTTTATGGAAATACATCATCACTGGCAAGTCGTTTACGTCGAAGACGTGATATGTATTTAGTAGGCATATAAAAAATCTTTAAAATATTCAGCAAACTATGAAGATGATTGTGCTCTCCTTTGGTGTGCGTGATATAATCCATAACGAAGATATCCACCAATCAACCAAAAAGTGACATAGCGCAATATATCAGTAAGCTTAAGTGGCAATGGGCATGATCACATAGTTAGAAGAACCGACAACCTTTAAGGATTTAATCTCGGGTTGTAGACTTGAGCGAATGACAGTGAGAACCTGGAAATTTTACCAAAGCTTCACTTTATCATATGCATATAGTCTTCATTAAAGCAAATTAAGGTTAAATTAAATTAGCATACAAACTCGCAATAGTAAAATATAATACATTTACTGTGAATATAACAAGTAAGTAAATATGTTTGTAAGAAAGAGAATTTAAATCTATATATATTGTTACGGCCTACAGCTGCTCCAGCATGGGTCAAATCTTCCGGGGCCCATGAGCGGAGATTCAACGAGCAGATGCAGGTTGGGCACAAAATGGCCACATGGAAATGTCCTATCACAATAAACTATATGGAAGAAAGCTAGAAACACGTAGTACTTACCCGTATCAGAAGCTAACTTCGCACCAAGGCTTAGACAGGCCGTGAGTGTGTGTAATGGTGTTTGGCGAACAGTGTACAGTGATGTGTAAATGTCTGCAACCTTGGCAAGCTTAGGCGACCAGCAGCGGCCGAGTTTCAGGCTGCCCCAAAATGCTGCATCGCTCCAGCAGGCTCCATCGCTGGACCATTTCTTTCTTCATAGTTTTTCCTTCCTTCCTTTTAGTCTCTTAGCTTCATTGTACATTTAACTAACTTAAACTTGCCTAATTCCACATTCATCGTAGAATCGAACATGTGATACCCGACACCGTAACGGACAGTAGTTCAAAGTACAACTTTCAATGTCCCGGGTTCACTTATCACAAAATTATAAATAGGGAACTACCGCAGTCTCTTTAACACACAAAAAGGGGACTTAACGCGACGGCTCAATTACAATGATTTCCAAAACGATCAACCGGGAAACGACCTCAAAGGGGAATGCGCTGTTCAAATTCTAACCGTATTTCTAATCGGTACGCAAGCAAAATTCCACGTTACCCGAACAAGTTCAGTATTACAAAAGGCACTTCAACACGCCTTCACTATCTAATTTGCACAATTACTTTCAAAGAAGTTACTTAATCCGTAAACACAATAAAGGCCTCTTGTCCAGGAACTTAAACCCGAGACAACCAAATCCGAGCCGGTTTTCGCGAAACCCAATTACGTATTGAAGACACGTGCACAAAATCCAAAATTCTAGACCCTAATAAAAAAAAACACGGTCTCGCGCAACCTCAGCGGCGGGTATCCCAAGGCACTAATTAAATGCCCAACCACCGTCGAACTACTACTTCTTTCCCACGAGCGTCACACGCTGGGAAGCTGCCTACCGCTCCCCCTCCCCGCGATGTACGTGACACCTGGTGCCATCGGGCGACTCACGAAGTCGAACGTGATTGGATGACGTTCAACATGACCAAATTTAGGCGTAAACACACACATTTTATTTATAACAATATTTTATATTAAAATTATAAAATTATTAAAATGTATAAAACTAGGTTACACAATTTTTTTCTATTGTGTTATCTAGTTACCATTTCAGGTTTAAAAAACATCAAGTATTTTAAACATTAATAATAAACATTCAGGAAAAACGGTAAAAACTTTAGTCGTTCGCAGGATTCATGTGATCCTTGCAGAGTTCTAGGAAAGAATTACAAACGATCTGACAGAAATAAATTCCGTGGAAAAAAGAGAAAGCACTTGTGTCGAAAGCTTTCATCAGTGCCGTGTCGGTATTTGAGATAGGTAAATTATTTGTAGTGGCGATCGATCCTTACGCAATCATAAAGGAAAGACAAGAGCTTGTTCGTTTCCCACTAAAGTTTATGTTAAAGGAAAGAAGAACAATTTAATAATATAGTAAAATATCAACCCTAATATATCTGGACTATCTACAGCATTGCGCAAAATTAATGTGAATAATTATATAATTAAATGCGAAATTTTAATAATCCTTGTTGTGTAATTTTTTGTCTTTAAACAGCTTGATTATGTAATTATGTAAAAAATAAGCCAATTTAATTACCTATAATTTAACATAGTAGGCATCTAGTACACAATATTCAAACGTAAGTTCGCATAATAGTCAAAATCAACAAAGAGAGCACACTAACACGCTTTTATGATTTTACAATATCGAAAGCAACATATAATTACTTCCATAATTTAATTTTCTACTTTAATCTTTGTGGAGTTTTCATATGTATATTTTAATACACGTACATCTCGGTAAATGACAATATCATGTCCAACCTACGCATCCGGGCTGCAAGCGAGCCCCGGGCGTTGCTATGGCAACAGTTTGCATATATATATATATATATATTCTGCAGCAAAATTTGACAAACATCAGATATATATATATATATATATATATATATATTCTGCAGCAAAATTTGACAAACATCAGATAGAATTCACGTTTTCCACTTTAAATGCGCTTGTACACAGAATATTCACGGAAATTAAAAATATATGAAACGAAATATTCGAAAATTGTTAATAGTGCACATAGTTTGTGATATTAAATTTCGCTCAAGCGTATATTCATTACGTACCTAGATATCGCGATAAAGCTGGAGCTCCGGGGTGCATGCAAACTGTTGCCATAGCAACGCCCGGGGCTCGCTTGCAGCCCGGATGCGTAGGTTGGACATGATATTGTCATTTACCGAGATGTACGTGTATTAAAATATACATATGAAAACTCCACAAAGATTAAAGTAGAAAATTAAATTATGGAAGTAATTATATGTTGCTTTCGATATTGTAAAATCATAAAAGCGTGTTAGTGTGCTCTCTTTGTTGATTTTGACTATTATGCGAACTTACGTTTGAATATTGTGTACTAGATGCCTACTATGTTAAATTATAAGTAATTAAAGTGGCTTATTTTTTACATAATAACATAATCAAGCTGTTTAAAGAAAAAAAATACACAACAAAGATTATTAAAATTTCGCATTTAATTTTATAATTATTCACATTAATTTTGCGCAATGCTGTAGATAGTCCAGATATATTAGGGTTGATATTTTACTATATTATTAAATTGTTCTTCTTTCCTTTAACATAACCTTTAGTGGGAAACGAACAAGCTCTTGTCTTTCCTTTATGATTGCGTAAGGATCGATCGCCACTACAAATAATTTACCTATCTCAAATACCGACACGGCACTGATGAAAGCTTTCGACACAAGTGACAGAATAAATAATATTACTACGTACAGAATTTACACTCCTTTGATGTTGACTGCTTGCCGTTTTAATAGCCTACATAATTAAAACTTTATCGCTGCGCGCGAGTGTCCGTATTACTTTGCATCTTTTCCCCATCCTACGTTACGGCGGACTTTCCGTAGTTACTAAGGGCTATCAATAAAGAGTAAAAAAATACATTGCGAAATGGTAAGTAAGTTTCTCAGGTAAAGTATCTATTTTGACTATGATCCACCGACTATATTTTCTCTACAATGATAGTTAGGTGATGCCCAACACATACAACTTTCAAGGTCATCGGAAGGACGTTTATATTTAAAAAAATTCAACTATTTTATCCTACATTTAAATATACTAAACACTAAACAAAAACTATTTCAGCTAGTAATTACAAATAACTATTTACGTAAACAATGTTAAAATCTTTAACATTCAATCGTCTAGAACGCGCCAGCTCAGACTGCGTATGTAGTAGGCCCTGGGTGCCTCGCGATTGTAGGTAATTATTTCACGCAGATAGCAAGAGTGACAGAGGCCTGAACCTTGCAATATTGGATTTAATAATAATCGCCAAATATTTCTAAAGGAACTGTATCCACGACTGGTCGTCCCCGTTGGTGACAAGATGGCTGGTTCTTTTTTCGCCCAAAAGATAAGTATAACAATTCATCAAGGAAATATAGCTCTAACGAACAGGTACTAGAATGGAATAGAATAGAAAAATTTTGATTCAATATTGATTATTACATAATACTTTTTGAAAGTAATTTTTTATTTACCACTGGTTCAGAAAATACCAGCAAAAAACCCAGCGGGACTTTTTTAAACATATTTCACTTACCAATAAAGTTGTTTATACAATTTTTAAATGAATTTTCATAGAATCAGCATGGTGACGATTACCTTATTCCCAGGGGTTATTTTCATTCATGTATTCTTTGATTTTATAATAACCCTTTTTATTCAGTTTTCTATACAAATACAAATAAATAAAATTGAAGTGTCTGTATAATGTTAAAATATACAGCTTTTTACTCAATGGATATGAATGTATATGTATACGCTACATATAACAAAAACACAATTTTAAAATTTTTAAAAAATTTAAAAAATTGTGTCTGTCTGTCTGTCAGTTTGTTCCAACTAATTTCGAAAAGGCCGAACCGATTTCAACGGGACTTTCACTGGCAGATAGCCGATGCTCTAAGGAGTAACTTAGGCTACTTATATTTGAGAAAATAATTAAGGTTCTGAGCAATATGATTAAAACCCTCAATTACACGCGGGCGAAGTCGCGGCGCACAGCTAGTTGCTTAATAAGACTTTTAAACTTGTTTATTGACAAACTTTGAACATGTTCTGGGATTTTGTTGTAAAATCGTATACATTGCCCCATAAATGAATTACTGATTCTGTGAAGTCTAGTAACTTGCATTACAAGCTTATGTCTGTTCCTAGTGCTTAAGCTATGAATATCCCTATTCTAATTAAAGCTATTTATGTTTTATGTACATACATTACATGAGATGCCAAAGTTAATATGTTTATTTCTTTAAATATTCTTTGAGGTACTCTTTACAATTTAGGTTATAATTATATAAGCTTTAATATCAGTCGCATTACCCCACAGCAAAATTGCATAAGACATTACGCTATGAAAGTAACTAAAATACACTAATCTAGCTGTCTCAACATTTGTGAGACTTCTAATCTTTCTTACAGCATGTGCTGCAGAACTAAGTCTGCTTGCTAATTTAGATATATGGGGGCCCCATTAAAGTTTCGCATCTATATCAATAGGTACTAAGAAAGACAGTGGTATCCACAAGACTTAACTCCTCCCCATTTAAGAGCACATTGGTATTCGAATGTTTACATTAGGTATTGTAAATTTAATACATTTTGTGTTATTGCCGTTTAAGAGCAAAATGTTGGCGTTAAACCAATGTACTAATTTCGAAAGAGCATTCTTTACATCGTTATAATTAATTGACTGCCGGATAAATCGGATTGAATGACAAATGTACTTTTGCAGTAAATAAAAATGTTCTCCCATAAATTGGTCTATATCACGGGCAATGCTTCAAAAATATAGAACTAGAAATACAAACCAAGCAAACTGCTGGTGCTGGGAAGGACCACGCTCTTACAGAATACCAGCGTAATATAACAGCTCAAAGCTGCTGTGTTTGGTATGACAGGTGTACATAACCTGAGACTCTTTTTACTTTTTAATTTTATTTATTCAGAAATCCAACAGCTTTTATTAAAATAAATTTACCTCAAATCGTATTGCATTAACATCAGCCTTTATATAAGTTTCCTTAGATTATCTTTACGTAGTTAAAATAGAGACACTTCCTTTTCTTTATTATGCTATATTACTATATTTAGTCAATGGGTAAATAAAAATTGACGAAATCGATTGTCTGACTTTAAAGATATCGTGTAACATACATACGTTGTTAATGAAATTGATAATGTCTTCTTTTTAGAAGTGAGTTAAATTAATATGAAAATAAAATAAATACCTAAACGCTGCCCCATGGTTTCTATACTACGTAAATGCTAATATTATATATGCCTACCATACTTTTTAAAACCCCGCCTGTGGGCATCGCCCGCTAAAAGCAATGATCGATTTTTCCCGACATCAGTTATGATTTGTCTTTTCTAACACTTTAACATGGAAAAAGTAAATCTATATCTATAACTATAAATAAAATTGAAGTGTCTGCCTGTAATATTAAAATATTGACTACTATTAAGCTCTGGGTGTTATTTAAATGTTATTAAGACATAAATAACCATTAGTAAAATTTTTGTCTGTCTGTTTGTCCAGGCTGATTTTCGGATTGGCTGAACCGATGCTGATGCAACATATGACGAACAGATAGATAGCAATACTAGGAGGGATCTAGGTTATATATTATTCGAAAAACTTGATTCTTTAAAAAAACGCAGTAAAAAAATAATTGAAGGTCTTTTATATTCAGGCGAAGCCGGGGTGTATGGGCGGGTTGCTAGTTTAAAATAAAGCCCGTTAAATTTCTTAAAAGAAAGATATTTTGTCAAAGCGCTCTATGCTTCATAAATCCCATGCATATCCCTAGTCTTTATATTTAGCTTAGAGTTTTCTTTGAGATGTTAATGGCTGTAGCTAGAAGGGAAAAGGGTGAGTCGGGAATGCTACAATACTTTACAAGCCATTTTTTTTATCAACTTGCATTTTATTTATAACAATATTTTATATTAAAATTATAAAATTATTAAAATGTATAAAACTAGGTTACACAATTTTTTTCTATTGTGTTATCTAGTTACCATTTCAGGTTTAAAAAACATCAAGTATTTTAAACAAAAATAATAAACATTCAGGAAAAACGGTAAAAACTTTAGTCGTTCGCAGGATTCATGTGATCCTTGCAGAGTTCTAGGAAAGAATTACAAACGATCTGACAGAAATAAATTCCGTGGAAAAAAGAGAAAGCACTTGTGTCGAAAGCTTTCATCAGTGCCGTGTCGGTATTTGAGATAGGTAAATTATTTGTAGTGGCGATCGATCCTTACGCAATCATAAAGGAAAGACAAGAGCTTGTTCGTTTTCCACTAAAGGTTATGTTAAAGGAAAGAAGAACAATTTAATAATATAGTAAAATATCAACCCTAATATATCTGGACTATCTACAGCATTGCGCAAAATTAATGTGAATAATTATAAAATTAAATGCGAAATTTTAATAATCCTTGTTGTGTTTTTTTTTTCTTTAAACAGCTTGATTATGTTATTATGTAAAAAATAAGCCACTTTAATTACTTATAATTTAACATAGTAGGCATCGAGTACACAATATTCAAACGTAAGTTCGCATAATAGTCAAAATCAACAAAGAGAGCACACTAACACGCTTTTATGATTTTACAATATCGAAAGCAACATATAATTATTTCCATAATTTAATTTTCTACTTTAATCTTTGTGGAGTTTTCATATGTATATTTTAATACACGTACATCTCGGTAAATGACAATATCATGTCCAACCTACGCATCCGGGCTGCAAGCGAGCCCCGGGCGTTGCTATGGCAACAGTTTGCATGCACCCCGGAGCTCCAGCTTTATCGCGATATCTAGGTACGTAATGAATATACGCTTGAGCGAAATTTAATATCACAAACTATGTGCACTATTAACAATTTTCGAATATTTCGTTTCATATATTTTTAATTTCCGTGAATATTCTGTGTACAAGCGCATTTAAAGTGGAAAACGTGAATTCTATCTAAATTATAGGTAATTAAATTGGCTTATTTTTTACATAATTACATAATCAAGCTGTTTAAAGAAAAAAAATTACACAACAAGGATTATTAAAATTTCGCATTTAATTTTATAATTATTCACATTAATTTTGCGCAATGCTGTAGATAGTCCAGATATATTAGGGTTGATATTTTACTATATTATTAAATTGTTCTTCTTTCCTTTAACATAACCTTTAGTGGGAAACGAACAAGCTCTTGTCTTTCCTTTATGATTGCGTAAGGATCGATCGCCACTACAAATAATTTACCTATCTCAAATACCGACACGGCACTGATGAAAGCTTTCGACACAAGTGCTTTCTCTTTTTTCCACGGAATTTATTTCTGTCAGATCGTTTGTAATTCTTTCCTAGAACTCTGTAAGGATCACATGAATCCTGCGAACGACTAAAGTTTTTACCGTTTTTCCTGAATGTTTATTATTTTTGTTTAAAATACTTGATGTTTTTTAAACCTGAAATGGTAACTAGATAACACAATAGAAAAAAATTGTGTAACCTAGTTTTATACATTTTAATAATTTTATAATTTTAATATAAAATATTGTTATAAATAAAATGCAAGTTGATAAAAAAAATGGCTTGTAAAGTATTGTAGCATTCCCGACTCACCCTTTTCCCTTCTAGCTACAGCCATTAACATCTCAAAGAAAACTCTAAGCTAAATATAAAGACTAGGGATATGCATGGGATTTATGAAGTATAGAGCGCTTTGACAAAATATCTTTCTTTTAAGAAATTTAACGGGCTTTATTTTAAACTAGCAACCCGCCCATACACCCCGGCTTCGCCTGAATATAAAAGACCTTCAATTATTTTTCTACTGCGTTTTTTTAAAGAATCAAGTTTTTCGAATAATATATAACCTAGATCCCTCCTAGTATTGCTATCTATCTGTTCGTCATATGTTGCATCAGCATCGGTTCAGCCAATCCGAAAATCAGCCTGGACAAACAGACAGACAAAAATTTTACAAATGGTTATTTATGTCTTAATAACATTTAAATAACACCCAGAGCTTAATAGTAGTCAATATTTTAATATTACAGGCAGACACTTCAATTTTATTTATAGTTATAGATATAGATTTACTTTTTCCATGTTAAAGTGTTAGAAAAGACAAATCATAACTGATGTCGGGAAAAATCGATCATTGCTTTTAGCGGGCGATGCCCACAGGCGGGGTTTTAAAAAGTATGGTAGGCATATATAATATTAGCATTTACGTAGTATAGAAACCATGGGGCAGCGTTTAGGTATTTATTTTATTTTCATATTAATTTAACTCACTTCTAAAAAGAAGACATTATCAATTTCATTAACAACGTATGTATGTTACACGATATCTTTAAAGTCAGACAATCGATTTCGTCAATTTTTATTTACCCATTGACTAAATATAGTAATATAGCATAATAAAGAAAAGGAAGTGTCTCTATTTTAACTACGTAAAGATAATCTAAGGAAACTTATATTAAGGCTGATGTTAATGCAATACGATTTGAGGTAAATTTATTTTGATAAAAGCTGTTGGATTTCTGAATAAATAAAATTAAAAAGTAAAAAGAGTCTCAGGTTACGTACACCTGTCATACCAAACACAGCAGCTTTGAGCTGTTATTTTACGCTGGTATTCTGTAAGAGCGTGGTTGTTCACGCAAAAGCGTTAGTGTCAGGCATCGACGTTAGATGGCGTTCGGCTTGGCCTATCCGGGATGACGTTCGTGCGTGTTGAACGTCCGAACTTGCTGAAAGGTGGGAGTCGAGAGCGAAAAATTAGATGCCTTCTTCGCGTCGAAAGAGATGGCAGTCCTTTTGTTTGGGAGCTCTTAGATCTAATTTTATGTTAGGCGCGTATAGTAAATATACCACTGGGAATGGTAGCGCGTGTTGAGAGTTTACCCGGGACTTTAGGTTTAACGCAGAATCTGTATAAGTGGATTCGACTGTATTAGTTACTAGTGCGGTAGTTAATATTCTAGAAATAACGGTGACCTTTGACCCGTACGTTCTGTGTTCATTTTCGCGAGTCAATCGTAACAAAGGAAGAAAGTGACTGCGGAAGGCGACCTTAGCTGGGAGAGGAGCTGAGGGCCGAACTGCTGCAGGGGGAACGGTCAAATAAGGTCAATAACACTACCAGCCACACCCAAATACACATCACTGACCTTTACTTTCTAGCACAATACATCCACACGAGACCTGACCGAATCCTGAGGGACCAGTCGCCTTGAATAGAGGTAAGTAAGCTCTGTTCAATAATTGTAACGCTCCCCCCGGATTGTTTAGTGTAATTAGAATTTCAACCCGTGGCGTGAGGACGCCCGACCAGCATCTGCCTGTAGCTTCTTCGTCTATGGACCGCGAAGGATTCTACTCCTGGGATAGGCAGCTGTTGGCCGTAACATTTGGTAGCAGAACGCGGTGCTGGGATCGATTCCCGGTCGATCCACCGACCATAGTATTTGATAAAAATTAAATAATTTGTCATTCAATCCGATTTATCCGGCAGTTAATTAATTATAACGATGTAAAGAATGCTCTATCGAAATTAGTACATTGGTTTAACGCCAACATTTTGCTCTTAAACGGCAATAACACAAAATGTATTAAATTTACAATACCTAATGTAAACATTCGAATACCAATGTGCTCTTAAATGGGGAGGAGTTAAGTCTTGTGGATACCACTGTCTTTCTTAGTACCTATTGATATAGATGCGAAACTTCAATGGGGCCCCCATATATCTAAATTAGCAAGCAGACTTAGTTCTGCAGCACATGCTGTAAGAAAGATTAGAAGTCTCACAAATGTTGAGACAGCTAGATTAGTGTATTTTAGTTACTTTCATAGCGTAATGTCTTATGCAATTTTGCTGTGGGGTAATGCGACTGATATTAAAGCTTATATAATTATAACCTAAATTGTAAAGAGTACCTCAAAGAATATTTAAAGAAATAAACATATTAACTTTGGCATCTCATGTAATGTATGTACATAAAACATAAATAGCTTTAATTAGAATAGGGATATTCATAGCTTAAGCACTAGGAACAGACATAAGCTTGTAATGCAAGTTACTAGACTTCACAGAATCAGTAATTCATTTATGGGGCAATGTATACGATTTTACAACAAAATCCCAGAACATGTTCAAAGTTTGTCAATAAACAAGTTTAAAAGTCTTATTAAGCAACTAGCTGTGCGCCGCGACTTCGCCCGCGTGTAATTGAGGGTTTTAATCATATTGCTCAGAACCTTAATTATTTTCTCAAATATAAGTAGCCTAAGTTACTCCTTAGAGCATCGGCTATCTGCCAGTGAAAGTCCCGTTGAAATCGGTTCAGCCTTTTCGAAATTAGTTGGAACAAACTGACAGACAGACAGACACAATTTTTTAAATTTTTTAAAAATTTTAAAAATTGTGTTTTTGTTATAAGTAGCGTATACATATACATTCATATCCATTGAGTAAAAAGCTGTATATTTTAACATTATACAGACACTTCAATTTTATTTATTTGTATTTGTATAGAAAACTGAATAAAAAGGGTTATTATAAAATCAAAGAATACATGAATGAAAATAACCCCTGGGAATAAGGTAATCGTCACCATGCTGATTCTATGAAAATTCATTTAAAAATTGTATAAACAACTTTATTGGTAAGTGAAATATGTTTAAAAAAGTCCCGCTGGGTTTTTTGCTGGTATTTTCTGAACCAGTGGTAAATAAAAAAATACTTTCAAAAAGTATTATGTAATAATCAATATTGAATCAAAATTATTCTATTCTATTCCATTCTAGTACCTGTTCGTTAGAGCTATATTTCCTTGATGAATTGTTATACTTATCTTTTGGGCGAAAAAAGAACCAGCCATCTTGTCACCAACGGGGACGACCAGTCGTGGATACAGTTCCTTTAGAAATATTTGGCGATTATTATTAAATCCAATATTGCAAGGTTCAGGCCTCTGTCACTCTTGCTATCTGCGTGAAATAATTACCTACAATCGCGAGGCACCCAGGGCCTACTACATACGCAGTCTGAGCTGGCGCGTTCTAGACGATTGAATGTTAAAGATTTTAACATTGTTTACGTAAATAGTTATTTGTAATTACTAGCTGAAATAGTTTTTGTTTAGTGTTTAGTATATTTAAATGTAGGATAAAATAGTTGAAATTTTTTAAATATAAACGTCGTTCCGATGACCTTGAAAGTTGTATGTGTTGGGCATCACCTAACTATCATAGTAGAGAAAATATAGTCGGTGGATCATAGTCAAAATAGATACTTTACCTGAGAAACTTACTTACCATTTCGCAATGTATTTTTTTACTCTTTATTGATAGCCCTTAGTAACTACGGAAAGTCCGCCGTAACGTAGGAAGGGGAAAAGATGCAAAGTAATACGGACACTCGCGCGCAGCGATAAAGTTTTAATTATGTAGGCTATTAAAACGGCAAGCAGTCAACATCAAAGGAGTGTAAATTTTGTACGTAGTAATATTATTTATTCTGTGCTAGGGTTTATGAACATGTAGTGACGATGTAATAATACCCACTACCTCATCCCATGAGTGTCTTAAGAGATGACAGAAGGAAACAAACCAGCTTCATGGAATGAAATCTTCAATCGTCAACCTTGCGATACCCACGAGAAAAAAGGATGAAAAATTTATTTTTTGGATCACCTCACCACACGAAAACATTTTTTAAGGTAATTGTTTATAACATCTTCATCATCATGATCATCATTACAGCCCTTTACAAGTCCACTGCTGAATATAGGCCTCCCCCAAGGAATGTCTTAAAGTATGTAATGTATTCACAAGTAAAATAATAAAAAAAATTGTGATACAAGTATCTTCATAAATGTTGTTACAAATTAAAAATGTACGATACGAGTATAATAATGTGTGCATAGATCATACAAGGGAAAATCTAAATCCAATATTTTGATCCTTCCGTTACAAACGAGCATTAAGTCCGTTCTTTTGTTACCTTAAACCAACACCATTGAGATAATATCGAGTATTGGATATTGTTACATCGCTACTACACGGTTACCATAATAATATAAAGGTATAAAAGGTTTAAATAAATTAATAAAATTCCACATAAAGAAATTGTGAAAAAATATAAAATTCTTTAAAATACAATAACATTGGACTGAATTTATGGTGAGATTAATGTACATATTTAAAAAAAAAACATTATATTTATGTAATAACGGTGTTAAGATTTCATACACTATAATAATAACTTACGCGTAAATGTTTACGAATCGATATTGGATATATTTTTGTGAAATATAAGTATACTATTCTGTCAGTCTTGTTTTGTTTCTCACCTTATTACGTAATATAATGTTACTTTAAAGTAGTTAACTGAGAAACATACAAACATACCACAACTCACCATGGACATTGATTGATATGACATTCTCATTTCTGACAGTATATTGGACCTCGAAATATTTTTAATGTCTCAGATACGCAGGTTAGCTACCATGTTTTCTTTCAACGCCAAGCGCATAACGTAATTACTGATCATGAGGCCTCGAGTTCGAATCCCAGGTCAAGCGGAAATCAGTTATTGGGTTTTTAACAGAACTACAGAAATATAAATATATACTTTTTTGTTCAATATAGATTATAAATAATACTTATTGAAAGTCATTCATAAGTTTAATTTACTACTGGTTTGCAAAATACCTCTGTCCTGTGAAGAACCAGCAAGAAACCCTGCAGTACATTTTTTAACTACAACTGCTATAACTTCAACTATGTAACTTTGTTATCGCAAAATAATATCTTTTTATGTTAAGTTGCGATTAAAAAGTATACTAAAGTTATACTTGACGTGGAAGACCTAGCTTCGTCCCAAATGTCGTGACATTTATCATTTGTTGAACGGTAAGAAGTCTATATAGGTTTTGAATATTGATGAGTGAATTTGCAAGTCATAAGATATGTCCCTTGAATGGCCGTAATCATTGAGCAACGTAGGCAACTGGCGCTACGGGTAGTCTTAGCGTTTTTTCTCGATACAGAACTATCTGTAATTTTTTGCGAGGGGAAATCTACGCACACAAAAATAAAAAAGATAGCAGCCAAGCGCTGGTTTAAAATGGTTAAATATTATTAGTACCGGCAGGAATCAAACCCGGGTTGCTCGCTTTTTGTCCAAGCTTCGGAAGACAACATATAATTACTTCCATAATTTAATTTTCTACTTTAATCTTTGTGGAGTTTTCATATGTATATTTTAATACACGTACATCTCGGTAAATGACAATATCATGTCCAACCTACGCATCCGGGCTGCAAGCGAGCCCCGGGCGTTGCTATGGCAACAGTTTGCATGCACCCCGGAGCTCCAGCTTTATCGCGATATCTAGGTACGTAATGAATATACGCTTGAGCGAAATTTAATATCACAAACTATGTGCACTATTAACAATTTTCGAATATTTCGTTTCATATATTTTTAATTTCCGTGAATATTCTGTGTACAAGCGCATTTAAAGTGGAAAACGTGAATTCTATCTAAATTATAGGTAATTAAATTGGCTTATTTTTTACATAATTACATAATCAAGCTGTTTAAAGAAAAAAAATTACACAACAAGGATTATTAAAATTTCGCATTTAATTTTATAATTATTCACATTAATTTTGTGCAATGCTGTAGATAGTCCAGATATATTAGGGTTGATATTTTACTATATTATTAAATTGTTCTTCTTTCCTTTAACATAACCTTTAGTGGGAAACGAACAAGCTCTTGTCTTTCCTTTATGATTGCGTAAGGGTCGATCGCCACTACAAATAATTTACCTATCTCAAATACCGACACGGCACTGATGAAAGCTTTCGACACAAGTGCTTTCTCTTTTTTCCACGGAATTTATTTCTGTCAGATCGTTTGTAATTCTTTCCTAGAACTCTGCAAGGATCACATGAATCCTGCGAACGACTAAAGTTTTTACCGTTTTTCCTGAATGTTTATTATTTTTGTTTAAAATACTTGATGTTTTTTAAACCTGAAATGGTAACTAGATAACACAATAGAAAAAAATTGTGTAACCTAGTTTTATACATTTTAATAATTTTATAATTTTAATATAAAATATTGTTATAAATAAAATGCAAGTTGATAAAAAAAATGGCTTGTAAAGTATTGTAGCATTCCCGACTCACCCTTTTCCCTTCTAGCTACAGCCATTAACATCTCAAAGAAAACTCTAAGCTAAATATAAAGACTAGGGATATGCATGGGATTTATGAAGTATAGAGCGCTTTGACAAAATATCTTTCTTTTAAGAAATTTAACGGGCTTTATTTTAAACTAGCAACCCGCCCATACACCCCGGCTTCGCCTGAATATAAAAGACCTTCAATTATTTTTCTACTGCGTTTTTTTAAAGAATCAAGTTTTTCGAATAATATATAACCTAGATCCCTCCTAGTATTGCTATCTATCTGTTCGTCATATGTTGCATCAGCATCGGTTCAGCCAATCCGAAAATCAGCCTGGACAAACAGACAGACAAAAATTTTACAAATGGTTATTTATGTCTTAATAACATTTAAATAACACCCAGAGCTTAATAGTAGTCAATATTTTAATATTACAGGCAGACACTTCAATTTTATTTATAGTTATAGATATAGATTTACTTTTTCCATGTTAAAGTGTTAGAAAAGACAAATCATAACTGATGTCGGGAAAAATCGATCATTGCTTTTAGCGGGCGATGCCCACAGGCGGGGTTTTAAAAAGTATGGTAGGCATATATAATATTAGCATTTACGTAGTATAGAAACCATGGGGCAGCGTTTAGGTATTTATTTTATTTTCATATTAATTTAACTCACTTCTAAAAAGAAGACATTATCAATTTCATTAACAACGTATGTATGTTACACGATATCTTTAAAGTCAGACAATCGATTTCGTCAATTTTTATTTACCCATTGACTAAATATAGTAATATAGCATAATAAAGAAAAGGAAGTGTCTCTATTTTAACTACGTAAAGATAATCTAAGGAAACTTATATTAAGGCTGATGTTAATGCAATACGATTTGAGGTAAATTTATTTTGATAAAAGCTGTTGGATTTCTGAATAAATAAAATTAAAAAGTAAAAAGAGTCTCAGGTTACGTACACCTGTCATACCAAACACAGCAGCTTTGAGCTGTTATTTTACGCTGGTATTCTGTAAGAGCGTGGTTGTTCACGCAAAAGCGTTAGTGTCAGGCATCGACGTTAGATGGCGTTCGGCTTGGCCTATCCGGGATGACGTTCGTGCGTGTTGAACGTCCGAACTTGCTGAAAGGTGGGAGTCGAGAGCGAAAAATTAGATGCCTTCTTCGCGTCGAAAGAGATGGCAGTCCTTTTGTTTGGGAGCTCTTAGATCTAATTTTATGTTAGGCGCGTATAGTAAATATACCACTGGGAATGGTAGCGCGTGTTGAGAGTTTACCCGGGACTTTAGGTTTAACACAGAATCTGTATAAGTGGATTCGACTGTATTAGTTACTAGTGCGGTAGTTAATATTCTATAAATAACGGTGACCTTTGACCCGTACGTTCTGTGTTCATTTTCGCGAGTCAATCGTAACAAAGGAAGAAAGTGACTGCGGAAGGCGACCTTAGCTGGGAGAGGAGCTGAGGGCCGAACTGCTGCAGGGGGAACGGTCAAATAAGGTCAATAACACTACCAGCCACACCCAAATACACATCACTGACCTTTACTTTCTAGCACAATACATCCACACGAGACCTGACCGAATCCTGAGGGACCAGTCGCCTTGAATAGAGGTAAGTAAGCTCTGTTCAATAATTGTAACGCTCCCCCCGGATTGTTTAGTGTAATTAGAATTTCAACCCGTGGCGTGAGGACGCCCGACCAGCATCTGCCTGTAGCTTCTTCGTCTATGGACCGCGAAGGATTCTACTCCTGGGATAGGCAGCTGTTGGCCGTAACATTTGGTAGCAGAACGCGGTGCTGGGATCGATTCCCGGTCGATCCACCGACCATAGTATTTGATAAAAATTAAATAATTTGTCATTCAATCCGATTTATCCGGCAGTTAATTAATTATAACGATGTAAAGAATGCTCTATCGAAATTAGTACATTGGTTTAACGCCAACATTTTGCTCTTAAACGGCAATAACACAAAATGTATTAAATTTACAATACCTAATGTAAACATTCGAATACCAATGTGCTCTTAAATGGGGAGGAGTTAAGTCTTGTGGATACCACTGTCTTTCTTAGTACCTATTGATATAGATGCGAAACTTCAATGGGGCCCCCATATATCTAAATTAGCAAGCAGACTTAGTTCTGCAGCACATGCTGTAAGAAAGATTAGAAGTCTCACAAATGTTGAGACAGCTAGATTAGTGTATTTTAGTTACTTTCATAGCGTAATGTCTTATGCAATTTTGCTGTGGGGTAATGCGACTGATATTAAAGCTTATATAATTATAACCTAAATTGTAAAGAGTACCTCAAAGAATATTTAAAGAAATAAACATATTAACTTTGGCATCTCATGTAATGTATGTACATAAAACATAAATAGCTTTAATTAGAATAGGGATATTCATAGCTTAAGCACTAGGAGCAGACATAAGCTTGTAATGCAAGTTACTAGACTTCACAGAATCAGTAATTCATTTATGGGGCAATGTATACGATTTTACAACAAAATCCCAGAACATGTTCAAAGTTTGTCAATAAACAAGTTTAAAAGTCTTATTAAGCAACTAGCTGTGCGCCGCGACTTCGCCCGCGTGTAATTGAGGGTTTTAATCATATTGCTCAGAACCTTAATTATTTTCTCAAATATAAGTAGCCTAAGTTACTCCTTAGAGCATCGGCTATCTGCCAGTGAAAGTCCCGTTGAAATCGGTTCAGCCTTTTCGAAATTAGTTGGAACAAACTGACAGACAGACAGACACAATTTTTTAAATTTTTTAAAAATTTTAAAAATTGTGTTTTTGTTATAAGTAGCGTATACATATACATTCATATCCATTGAGTAAAAAGCTGTATATTTTAACATTATACAGACACTTCAATTTTATTTATTTGTATTTGTATAGAAAACTGAATAAAAAGGGTTATTATAAAATCAAAGAATACATGAATGAAAATAACCCCTGGGAATAAGGTAATCGTCACCATGCTGATTCTATGAAAATTCATTTAAAAATTGTATAAACAACTTTATTGGTAAGTGAAATATGTTTAAAAAAGTCCCGCTGGGTTTTTTGCTGGTATTTTCTGAACCAGTGGTAAATAAAAAATTACTTTCAAAAAGTATTATGTAATAATCAATATTGAATCAAAATTATTCTATTCTATTCCATTCTAGTACCTGTTCGTGAGAGCTATATTTCCTTGATGAATTGTTATACTTATCTTTTGGGCGAAAAAAGAACCAGCCATCTTGTCACCAACGGGGACGACCAGTCGTGGATACAGTTCCTTTAGAAATATTTGGCGATTATTATTAAATCCAATATTGCAAGGTTCAGGCCTCTGTCACTCTTGCTATCTGCGTGAAATAATTACCTACAATCGCGAGGCACCCAGGGCCTACTACATACGCAGTCTGAGCTGGCGCGTTCTAGACGATTGAATGTTAAAGATTTTAACATTGTTTACGTAAATAGTTATTTGTAATTACTAGCTGAAATAGTTTTTGTTTAGTGTTTAGTATATTTAAATGTAGGATAAAATAGTTGAAATTTTTTAAATATAAACGTCGTTCCGATGACCTTGAAAGTTGTATGTGTTGGGCATCACCTAACTATCATAGTAGAGAAAATATAGTCGGTGGATCATAGTCAAAATAGATACTTTACCTGAGAAACTTACTTACCATTTCGCAATGTATTTTTTTACTCTTTATTGATAGCCCTTAGTAACTACGGAAAGTCCGCCGTAACGTAGGAAGGGGAAAAGATGCAAAGTAATACGGACACTCGCGCGCAGCGATAAAGTTTTAATTATGTAGGCTATTAAAACGGCAAGCAGTCAACATCAAAGGAGTGTAAATTTTGTACGTAGTAATATTATTTATTCTGTGCTAGGGTTTATGAACATGTAGTGACGATGTAATAATACCCACTACCTCATCCCATGAGTGTCTTAAGAGATGACAGAAGGAAACAAACCAGCTTCATGGAATGAAATCTTCAATCGTCAACCTTGCGATACCCACGAGAAAAAAGGATGAAAAATTTATTTTTTGGATCACCTCACCACACGAAAACATTTTTTAAGGTAATTGTTTATAACATCTTCATCATCATGATCATCATTACAGCCCTTTACAAGTCCACTGCTGAATATAGGCCTCCCCCAAGGAATGTCTTAAAGTATGTAATGTATTCACAAGTAAAATAATAAAAAAAATTGTGATACAAGTATCTTCATAAATGTTGTTACAAATTAAAAATGTACGATACGAGTATAATAATGTGTGCATAGATCATACAAGGGAAAATCTAAATCCAATATTTTGATCCTTCCGTTACAAACGAGCATTAAGTCCGTTCTTTTGTTACCTTAAACCAACACCATTGAGATAATATCGAGTATTGGATATTGTTACATCGCTACTACACGGTTACCATAATAATATAAAGGTATAAAAGGTTTAAATAAATTAATAAAATTCCACATAAAGAAATTGTGAAAAAATATAAAATTCTTTAAAATACAATAACATTGGACTGAATTTATGGTGAGATTAATGTACATATTTAAAAAAAAAACATTATATTTATGTAATAACGGTGTTAAGATTTCATACACTATAATAATAACTTACGCGTAAATGTTTACGAATCGATATTGGATATATTTTTGTGAAATATAAGTATACTATTCTGTCAGTCTTGTTTTGTTTCTCACCTTATTACGTAATATAATGTTACTTTAAAGTAGTTAACTGAGAAACATACAAACATACCACAACTCACCATGGACATTGATTGATATGACATTCTCATTTCTGACAGTATATTGGACCTCGAAATATTTTTAATGTCTCAGATACGCAGGTTAGCTACCATGTTTTCTTTCAACGCCAAGCGCATAACGTAATTACTGATCATGAGGCCTCGAGTTCGAATCCCAGGTCAAGCGGAAATCAGTTATTGGGTTTTTAACAGAACTACAGAAATATAAATATATACTTTTTTGTTCAATATAGATTATAAATAATACTTATTGAAAGTCATTCATAAGTTTAATTTACTACTGGTTTGCAAAATACCTCTGTCCTGTGAAGAACCAGCAAGAAACCCTGCAGTACATTTTTTAACTACAACTGCTATAACTTCAACTATGTAACTTTGTTATCGCAAAATAATATCTTTTTATGTTAAGTTGCGATTAAAAAGTATACTAAAGTTATACTTGACGTGGAAGACCTAGCTTCGTCCCAAATGTCGTGACATTTATCATTTGTTGAACGGTAAGAAGTCTATATAGGTTTTGAATATTGATGAGTGAATTTGCAAGTCATAAGATATGTCCCTTGAATGGCCGTAATCATTGAGCAACGTAGGCAACTGGCGCTACGGGTAGTCTTAGCGTTTTTTCTCGATACAGAACTATCTGTAATTTTTTGCGAGGGGAAATCTACGCACACAAAAATAAAAAAGATAGCAGCCAAGCGCTGGTTTAAAATGGTTAAATATTATTAGTACCGGCAGGAATCAAACCCGGGTTGCTCGCTTTTTGTCCAAGCTTCGGAAGACCCACACTCGGGAAGGTAGCTTGGGCGTGAATGTGCTCAGCGAGGGATTCTCCGACACCAGGGATGCTGGTGCCCCCCTGGGTTAGTGTCTTATTTAACTCCGTTACCATGATAAAAAGGGGGGAGGGGAATTGGGCCTATTTCCTGACACCTGCACTCACCAAGCAAAACGCAGAAGTAGTTTTTTTACTTCAGGCTGGTATTCTGTGAGGTCGTGGTACAACTGTTAAAAAATTTAACAAGAGAGAGCAGACAACCTGTCAACCGGTAAACATGAAACCGTAAAAATGATGATTAGAGAAGTTCATTATCATTTCGGTCACGCTAATCACCAAACGGTGATGAACGAGGTGACAAAAAAATATATATTCAATATACGTAATACGGTTCGCTTATTTTATTTATTTATACTTTATTGTACAGCATAAAAACGAAAAAAAAAACAAATTACTAGGCGTAAAACTTAAGATGTAGGTACAATAAGGCGGTCTTATTGCTAAAAAGCGGTCTCTTCAAGACAACCTTAAGGTTAGGAGAAAATTGTACTATTGGACAGTGGGAGGTGGTGTATTTTATAATAAACTTTCATATTAATACCTAAAAAAACTAAACCGTTACATAAGAACAAAATATTTAATACACTAATATATACATTAAAAATATGATAGACTTACATACGATTAAATAGGCAAATATGCATGAAAATTACATAAATAAATACAGACAGGATACAAAAAATACATGTCGCAAATGATGACCAGTAGTTATTGCACTGTTAGGTAGTTATTTCTGACTTTAGGTTCATATTTGTGAAAGCCAAATATGAACTTAATAGCCTTTGAATTTTAGATTAATAGATTTTGAATACGCTCAAGTTTGTTTAGTTGATATTCAGTTAAATCAGGATAGCTTGCACCCGCATAATCGAAAATAATTGGTAAATCCAATTGGGCATACCTTAAGCGCATAAAAAAAACGTATTACATGATTATACGGAATTTTTTAAAGTAGTTTAAATACATTTCGACAGCACTATCAGCTTCAACACCCTCGAAACCCATGAAAATGACACCCATCATGAAAAAATTGATAACCATTGCAGCTGCCACCTTGGATTTACATTTCGACAGCACTATCGGCTTCAACACCCGCGAAAACCATGAGAATGACACCCATAATGAATAAATTGATATCTATTGCAGCCGCCATCTTGGATTTACATTTCGACAACCCTATTGGCTTCAACTCTCTCGAAAACCATGAAAATGACACCCATGATGAAAAAATTGATACCTATTGCAGCCGCCATCTTGGATTTACATTTCGATAGCACTATCGGCTTTAACACCCTCGAAAACCATGAAAATGACACCCGTGATAAAAAAATTGGTACCTGCTTCAGCCGCCATCTTGGATTTACATTTCGACAGCACTATCGGCTTCAATACCCTCGAAACCCATGAAAATGACACCCGGTTAATGATAAAAAAAATTGATACCCATTGCAGCCGCCATCTTGGATTTACATTTCGACAACCCTATCTATCGGCTTCAACTCTCTCGAAAACCATGAAAATGACACCCATGATGAAAAATTGATACCTATTGCAGCCGCCATCTTGGATTTACATTTCGACAGTACTATCGGCTTCAACACCCTCGAAAACCATGAAAATGACACCCAAGATGAAAAAATTTATACCTATTGCGGCCGCCATCTTGGATTTACATTTCGATAACCCTATCGGTTTCAACACTCGAAAACCATGAAAATGTCACCCATTATAAAAAAATTGATACTACTTACTTTTAGTACGTACTACTATTATTTATTCTGTGCTTTTAAAATATTGTAATAAAAAAATCTCCGATTATTATTATAATCAGGTATTTAAGAAATTTGGATATTCGAATATTGTGTATTTGTACAGCGATCTTTTTGAGCCGCTGCAAACATCCGAAACAATGTCCACTCACGACGGCGACTGACCAGTATATAAAAAGTACTCTGTGCGTCGAACTGAGTCAGTGAGTAAACTACTCTGTGGCTTTAGCTCCCTTTACAGAATTAATTTACATACAAGGCTACCAAATCAACGAAAATTTAGCCATTTTGGAGCCGCAAAAAATTAATTATAGCTAAACAAAACAAAATAACACTGCCATTTACATTCAGTGGCTTCCCACATGATAGATGAAGAGATTAAAAAATAGATTGAGTTAAACAATTGATATTTTCAAAAGTTAGAGTGTTTACAAGCCTTCCGGACTTGATAAATCCACACCATTAGCCAATAAAACCGCTTTTTTTATTTAAAAATAGCAATTAATCGATTTAAAAAAAATATTAATAAGTTCAACAATCATTTATCTTTCTAACAATGTGCTTTTTATATCATTTATATGTATAATATGATTGCTAGATACGATTTTATTCGATAAAACTTTGGAATCTTAATTTTTAGGCGATACTAGAACATACCTCGCGCTTTGCTTAAGGTATGCAATAGAGAGGAGTAAAGTTCGTTGTGTATCACACAACTGTCAGTGGTGCAAAACGTGTAAGTCAAAGCCACAGATAGTGCCATAAGGAAACCTTCCATTAGAGAGAATAACTCACCATGAGCCACCCTTCACGTATTCAGCCATACATTATTTCAGACTCATGAGTGTGTCTTTGGGAAGGCGACATGAATAACGTTGGGGAGTTTTATTCACATTCTTACTACCAGTGCAGTACATCAGGAATTAGCCGCATCATTGACACTAGCGTCAATGATAATGGCGTTAAGGCGATTTATCGCCAGAAGAGAAAAACCGTCCGTTATGTAAATAACGAAACGAATTTCAAAGCTGCAAATAAAGGGTTAGCACAAGCGTGTGCAGTGTTATAATATTATGAAAAGTGAAAGACAGCAAAAATACATTACTTGGAAATTTATACCACCCGGAGCTCTACACATGGGGGGTGCTTGGGGGAGGTTGATAAGATCGATTAAGACTGCGTTGACTGCCACGCTCAAAAAAAAGGAGTACGCGAGAGGAAGTTCTGCATACGTTGTTCGTGGAAGCAGAGCGCACGGTAAATTCAACATAAATCACAATAAATTATCAGTCAGTCAGTCACAATAAATATGGATAGTCCTGAAGAGTCCCAATCACTTTTTTCTCGGGCTCTTATGTGGAGATCGTTCACCTGGATTATTAACATGAGTAGATACCTACCTTGATATCTCGTACGGGCAATAACGGAAGGTTTATAGAGCCAAAAGTGGGCGACATCGACTTAATAATATGCCACTCCTTACCGCATAATACCTGGCTGCGAGTTAAGATTCGTAGGACGTTACCCGGAAAAGATGGTCTCACTAGAGTTGTTAACGTCATCTCTAATACAGGTAACCTAAGAAGATCTACGTCCCGATTAATAGGTCTGGTACCCGCGGCTCAAGCCCAAATGACGGTGCTATCGCACAAGAGGGAGACTATTGGCGACGCGAGATGACGAACTATCCCTTTTCAGTGCTGTTTCTCGATGTTGGTCTGTAAATCATTATTATATTACGTAAGGCTAATATGTATAATTTAATATAACTCATTAATTAAAAACAAGTAATTTATGACGCATTTATTTTTAACCTTTATATACACGTTAGAGCACCGAACAAGTACACCGTACCAAAATCCATCGTAATTTTAAAATTTTCCTTGTTTTCTTTAAGTGCTCAATGTAAGGGGCCTCCAGTTAATGCTGAAATGATTGCAAAATAATTCTCACTAATTTTTTTATTTCCTCACCAATTTTCAGATCACTCACTGTTTCGTTTTTTTTGTTGATGGTGGTTAAACCAATTACAATTTTTTTAACATTAAGGAAAATTTTCAATTATAATCAAGTTTTTATTTTATTAAGATTAGACGATATACTTCATGTTGCCACTTTATAATTTATATGTATTTGTACGTTTGTGTTTGCGTATAAAATGTTTTCTTATTTCCAAATAATAACACGTATAATGCTAATTTCTCCTCCGCTCACTTCTCTCAGTGTTTTTTTTTTTCATTTTTAGTTTTAGTTAATGTAACTTCACGGATGGACATCCGTGAAGTCAATATTGAGATCTTTTTGAAAAACAGCGCTGCTTTTATTTTGTACAGCAGCAGTTGGCTAAAATAGGGACTTAATATGACTTCATACACATTTTCTGGTATTATTTTTAGTCTTGTATTTTTTTCTTTGTGGTGTCAAATAATGTTTTCTTTCTTTCATTTTACACAGTCCACTTAATTGTACTTAGTAGATGATATCGCTAACAGACAATATTCAGGTGCGTATTCGAGCTGACTGAGGAATAAGATAGAATGCCACTTTAAGAGTAAAAATTGTCTCGGGGTTTTGTTACACCGTCGATATTTTTTTTCCGGCCAAGCCAACTTATTTTTACTGCAGCCAACACCCGGCAGCTAAATTAACTTAGGAACTAACTTTTCTAAATTAACTTTTTATCTGGTAAAACCAAACTGGGTATAAAGTTAGTTTAAAATTTATTTTGTATTTCCCATTTATTTCATATGTATTTTTGCATAAACTTTGCGTTAACTCTCTTTACTTCATTAAATATTGCAGGCATCGCTATTTAAACAAATTAAGAATTAACAATTTATTATAGTCTTATAACAAATTACGCGAATATCACTTTTGATTCAGTAAAATAACTGACGTAGCTAAAATATTCCGCTCCGAAACTATGCATAGGAATTTGATATCAGTTTATTAGTAGAAACCTGCAGTCACTAATAATCCCGGAACCAATATTTGGATAGTAGAGTAGGCCTATGTATCTAGTGTTTATTGCGCGAAAATGCCCTATATACGTCTCTCTTTGTCAATGTTGACATTCACAGTGCATGGCTATAGCTGGTTTGACAACAGGATTTGATTTTGCTTTGTGTTCTACCTTTGTCATGAACGTTTAATTAAATGATCGGAATTTAAGCATTCCGTCGTTTATCTGCTATTGAAATTACGAAATTAATAAATTAATATTTTTTATATCTTGACGGAATAACTCGCCGGTAGTTCAATTTTATTTGCTTACTGATTTACTTTGTGCTTTAAAGAAAGTTATCGTGAGTAAATCTAAATAAATCTGGGAAATAAAATTTACTTAATGGATATCTGAGTCTGAAGAATGGCATTCGAGCTGTAGCCATGCCGCGGCTGTGTTACTGTTGTCTCTGAAACCGGGCTAAAATAATAAATTAATGCTGTGTTTCATATGCTAAATGACTAGATCCGGAAACACTTTTTACTGGTAATGATGCATTCCATCTTAGTCCTCAAGGGTGAAACGAATTTGTATTTTAATACTTAAACAAGGACAGATGTAATATAGTTGCCTATTAGACACGTTATCTACTTATTATCAGATGAAGTGCGTCCTCGCTTCATTACCTGTCATCCATACTTGTAGATTTTTTTATAGGATAAGGGTGGCAAGCGGGAACACAGTCCACCTGATGATAAGTGATTGCTGTGGTCAATAGACATCTACATCTACCCCCAACTACGACAAAATGCAGATGCATTGTCAGCCGTGAGGACTAAGATGGAATGTCTCTTTTCGAGTAAAAAAGGTTTGCGGTTAGAGAACCGGAGACCCTTTTAAGAAATTAAAAAAGCTATGTTTACGACGACAACTCGCTCTCAAATAATTTTTTTTATTTCATTTAATAAATGTCTCCGAGTCGTGCTGTGTGACGTTTCTTGGTAGATTATTCTGCGATGTTTTGAGATTGAAGTGAATTAAAAGTCATTATAACCTGCAATCATACGAGATGCCTATAACAACATTTTATAATTGGTAGAGCCATGCTGCAACTATATTAATTGTAAAGTTGTAGCACGAATGGGTCATCTCGACCGCGAAAGGACCTCGCTCTCACAAAATACCAGCGTAAAATAGAAGCTCAATGCTGTTGTGTTTCGTATGGTAAGTGTAGAGTTCCTGAGCGGTATTCACTTACTGCTGCATAACTGCTCCTATTACGACGTTCGTAGCATCCGTGAAAAGAGCATGGTTGCCTTTTGGACGTGGATGAACGAAAGAGAGAGGCAAAGAGACTTTTAAATGTTCTGGAGCCAATTTATTTTGGTGTGTTATTATGGTTACCTTTGGTTCAGCAAGCAAATAAATTATTTTTTTTTTAAAGAAAAAAATCGCTCGTAAAATCAGCGAGGTTTGTACAGGAACAGCTTGCAAAAATTAAGCATGCCAACAATACGTCTGTCGAGATCTGGTAGCCCAACCAATTAATCTCTTCCTCTTTCTTGAAAACCTTTGAAAGTAAGTCGAAGGTGTCGCTCCCGTATTTTCTCGTATAATGTTTAATCTATGGGTGACGCTCGTGCTCATCCTTATTCCTAGAAGCAACTAGTATGCCGTTTATACATGGGAAACAGTATCGATTTTTGTGTGACAACCGCTGAAACGATTCAGTAGAGCGATATTGTTTAAAAACGATATAAATAATTCGTGTAGATGTATGATGTTGCAAGGGCAATATTTGGCTTATCTTCAGGAGCTATGGGAATCCAATTATAAGCACGCACAAAATTTATTGTGGAAAAGGTGCTACAACCACCTGCGATTCTCCTGGTGTTACAGTTGTTCCGCATGCTCGTTTGCCGCCTCTTCTAAAAAGCCATGCAATATATGAGCAATCTCCGATATGCCTTACTGAATATTTGCCAGCTACTGTGCGCGTCTTGAAAGCAATAGGACGTGAATCTGAATTTGAATAATGAATTACCCCTGAGTTTCTCGCTGGTTCTTCTTTGTAGATGTCTTTCTGTTATAATTGGTAGTAAATTAGATTATTTTACGTTTGACATAAAAAAAATGTTTGCGGAGCCATATTTCAGGCTTAATAATTCGGTAAAATGTAGCTGTAAAATTTAGATATTCGAATATTACATCACGCTTGTAATCAACGAGTGGGTAATAGGGTTACCAACTCTCGAAAGGACGAACCCGGTAGAATTTTATCGGAACGGATTTATCGTCCACAAGTCTCTCGTTAATAACGTTGTAAAGATCGGAAGTGTGTCGACGAGGGTTGCGTACCTTATATTCAGAATCATCAAACGGTATTCGCTGAAGGTCATACAGGTTTACGCACCAACCCCCGGTACACCCCGATAAAGAGGTGGAGGAAATGTATGAGGATATCTCTAGAGACATGCATTCCTCCAAAACCCAATATACGGTGTTAATGGGAGACTTCAATGCAAAACTAGGCACAAGAGAGAAAGGTGAGCTGAAAGTAGGGAAATTTGGAATAGGGCAACGGAACCCAAGTGGCCAGCAGCTGGCCGACTTCATGGAGAAAGAGGGACTCTTTATGATAAACTCTTTCTTCCAGAAGCGGCCCCACAGGAAGTGAACCTGGTCGAGCCCTGACGGTTCGACAAAAAATGAGATTGACTTCATTATGACCACCAGACGACAACTGTTCAGTGATGTCTCCGTGATCGCGAGGGTGAAAATTGGTAACGAACGACGAATGGTTAGAGGCACACTGAATCTAAACGTTAAGTTGGAGAGGTCTCGTCTAATGAAGTCAACGCTCCGTCCCCCTCGTGCTCTGTTCCAAAATCCTGAAACCTTTCAGCTCGAGTTACAAAACCGTTTTCAGTGCCTAAAAGACTGCAATGAAGTGGATGATATGAATGACAAACTCGTGAAAACTGTCCATGCGGTCGGAGCTAAGTTCTGCAAGACCCGCCGCAGTAGACAACAAAAACTCTCCGATCACACTCTTAATCTCATGGCTATTAGACGGGAGATGAAGCTACATTTTTCAACAGATTTGACAGCATACAGGCAACTGAACATGCAGATCTCCAAATGCATGCGGCGGGACTTACGCAACTTCAATACAGCTTGTATTGAAGAAGCGATCGAGCGGAACCAAGGCTCCAAAGTCTTTGCCAGAGATCTGTCTGCCAGAAAGAGCCAACTGTCAAAGCTGCAGACCGAGAGTGGCAGCATCGTTTCCGGGACACCTGAGATTTTGAGTAAGATTGAGAGGTTCTATAGGCAGCTATACGCGTCATCGTTGGAGCAAAACGCAAGTGTGAGTAACGATCCAAGAGCGAGTCTTATCCGACACTATTCCGAAGATATCCCGGACGTTAGTCTGAGCGAGATTAGATTGGCTCTCCAGCATCTTAAAAACGGCAAGACCCCAGGCGAGGATGGAATTACAGCGGAGCTTCTGAAAGCGGGTGGGAAACCGGTACTGAACGTCCTTCAGAGGCTCTTTAATTCCGTCCTATATGGTGGCATTACACCGGAGGCGTGGAGCAAAAGTGCGGTGGTCTTGTTCTTCAAGAAAGGTGACAATGCTCTCTTGAAGAACTACAGACCGATTTCCCTTCTGATCCGCGTCTACGTGCTGTTTTCGAGAGTCATTACGAATCGTCTCGCACGCAGACTTGACGACTTCCAGCCACCCGAACAAGCCGGTTTCCGAAAGGGCTTTAGCACCATAGACCACATTCATACCCTTTGGCAAGTTGCACAGAAGTCCGAGGAGTACAATTTGCCACTATGCCTGGTGTATGTGGACTATGAGAAAGCCTTTGATTCCGTCGAAATTTGGGCGGTGCTGCAGTCCCTTCAGCGGTGCCAAGATGATTGTCGTTATATCGAAGTGCTGAAGTGTTTGTACAATAGAGCTACGATGGCTATCCAAGTGCAGAACCAGAGTACGAAACCTATCTAATTGCAGAGATGTGCAAGACAGGGTGACGTTATATCCCCGAAACTCTTCACCGCTGCATTAGAAGACGTTTTCAAGCTTCTGGAATGGAAAGGATACGGTATTAACATCAACGGCGAAAACATCACTCACCTTTGATTTGCCGACAATATAGTCCTTATGGCAGAATAGCTGGAGGACCTAAGCACTATGCTCAATGACCTCAATAGTGTCTCCCAACGGATTGGTCTTAAAATGAACATGGACAAAACAAAGATTATGTTTAATGTCCATGTCACACCTATGCCGGTAGTTGTTGGGAGCACTAAGCTCGAAGTTGTTGATGAGTATGTTTACCTGCGAAAATAGTCGGACTAGGTAATTCCAACTTCGACCGCGAGGTCAATCAACGGATTCAACTCGGCTGGGCAGCGTTCGGGAAGCTACGACTCATCTTCTCGTCAGACATACCTCAAAACCTTTAAACGAAATTGTACAACCAGTGCGTGTTGCCAGTGATGACTTACGGATCTGAAACGTGGTCCTTCTCTGCTGGCCATATGAGGAAGCTCAAGGTCGCTCAGCGAGCTATGGAGAGGGCTATGCTCGGAGTTTGTCTGCGTGATAAACTTAGGAATGATATTATCCGCAGTAGAACCAGAGTAACCGACATAGCCCAACGGATTAGTAAGCGGAAGTGGCAGTGGGCCGGCTATATAGCTCGAAGAACCGACAACTGATGGGGAAGAAAGGTTCTTGAGTGGCAGCCTCGTACCGGTAGGCGAAGTATAGGGCGACCCCCAAGAGATGGAGTGACGACGTGGTAAGACATTCAGTAAGTCGATGGATGCAGGTGGCTCAGGACCGTGCTTTGTGGCATCCCTTGGGGGAGGCCTATGTTCAGCAGTGGACTTATGAAAGTCTGTACTTATGAATAAATTTTTTATCACTTACCTGTATCATATTTGTATGTATGTCACGTGACACCATCGTCAATTGTAAAATGGCTTTAATGATTCTATTTTTAACTAGCAGTTCTTCGCGACTTCGCTCGCGTGTTATTTAGGGTTTCAATTTTTTGCGCGGTACCATAATTTTTTTTCTAAAATAAAAGTAGCCTAAGTTAGTCCTTGTGACATCAGCTATCTGCCAGTGAAAATTCCGTCAAAATGCAGTCCAGCCGTTTCGGAGATTAGCTGGAACAAACAGATAGATAGATGGACAGACAGACAGACAGACATAAACTTTAAAATTGTATTTTTGTTATTAGTACCGTATGTACTTGCATATGTATTTAGTAAAAAGCTGTAATTTTGACATCACAAACAGACACTTCCATTTTATTTATTTGTATAGGTTTATAGATGTAAAGATATAGATAGGTAATAAATTTTAAAGAATAAAACTTTCACTCGTAAAACTGCACGACAGAAGAGAAAACTTCTTAGCTTCACAAACTTCTAAACAATACTTTTGATAATTTTTACGAAGACTTTTTATTAAAAATAGTTTTTATAAAAATATTAATATAGTAATAATTTTTTAAATTAATTGCGGTATCCTATACGTAAAAGAATGATTATTATCTAAATAATGCAAGCAAATTTATAAATACACATCTGTTTATTTGTATCTGATCGTGACGGTCACGCGAGTTCAGTGCTTTTTCCCCATCCCAAAAGTGCTTAACGTGCCTAAAAATGCTTTTTACTTCAAAAATCTACCTACCCCTAAAGGTGGAAAGTTAAGAAACGAAATTTGAGCTTGTGACATACTTTCGATTTTAATTTTTTTACACTTATGAGTAATAAGTGCAAAAAAATTAGACATTTGACAAGTTCAACCTACTTCAACGTAACGACAGACTTACGATTATATTTTAATCTATCTTATAGAAAATGATCTAAGAGTCGAGAATTGTATGCATGTTTTAGCTCATTAAATCTGAAATGACAAATAAATGTTAAATAACGAGAAATAAGACGAAAATAAAAAAAAACGATTGAATATTTTATGAAAGAATTAGGCTGTTATTTTCGTAGCGATTTCGTAGCTAAAGTAATGTAGCCTTACACCACAGTAAAATGTTTAAAGCAAATTTTTTTCAACTTGAATTTTTTTCATAAATACACTGTGTTGTTTCTACGAATAAATCGTTTCATTTGTTTGTTACTTTCATTTAATTTCATTATTTGAAAATAAATGTTATAAAGCTCACAGTTACGGCGGTCTGTAATTAGATGCTGGTTTTCTGTGTAATAGTGGTTTTCTTTCTGCAGTTGACACTTAATATCCCTAAGTTACGCCAGAAGCCAGTGAAAGCGAAGCTCTGCGCTTTGAACCACGGGTTGCATAAATTTATGATTTTCCATTTACATAAATATCTTGTAATATTTAATATTGCGCAAAATCTTACGTGATGCGTTAAGCTTATATAAACCGTACAGAATAGAATAGAATAGAATAGAATAATTTTTTATTCAATATTGATTATTACACAATTCTTATTGAAAGTCATTTTTTATTTACCACTGGTTCGGAAAATACCTCTGTCCTGAGAAGAACCAGCAAGAAACCCAGCGGGACTTTTTTTTTAAACATATTTCACTTAACAATAATTTCATTTATACAATTTTTAAATGATTTTTAATAGAACCAGCATGGTGGCGATCACCTTATTCCCAGGGGTTATTTTCATTCATGTATTCCTTGATATTATAATAACCCTTTTTGTACAGTTTTTCTTTAATAAAACTTTTAAACTTGTTTATTGATAAACTTTGAATATGTTATTATGTACAGAAAAGTAAAATAGGCAACGTAAAAATACTTACAAAAATCCTACGCCTACGAGGCGTAATTGTGCCAGACTCATCATTATTTTGGAATTAAATATATATATATATATATATATATATATATATATATATATATATATATATATATCTTAAACGTGGCTCATTTTCAGCTATCGCCGTTATTGATCTACGCTTAACAAGCAGGTAATTAAATCACAAGAATAATTCGAGATATTTCAAACTCGTGGGCACTGCTTGGTGATTGCCAATTTCATAAAATGTAACAAAAAGGGAATTTTGTAGAAAAAATATCTGGGTCTATGTCTAATGTCTTTGTAGCTTTCTTAAAAAATATGTTTTTTTTTATAGGATAAGGGTGACAAACGAGCACACAGTCCACCTGATTATAAGTGGTTGCTGCGGCCGATAGACATCTACATCTATCTTCCATTAAAAATCAAAATGCAGATGCGTTGTCACCCGTGAGGACTAAGATAGAATGCCTCATTTCCAGTAAAAAAGGGCCTCCGTCCACCTGCATTCACCAAGCGGAACGCAGAGGTAAACCTCTACTTCAGGCTGGTATTCTGTGAGTTCGTGGTACCACCCCGGTTCGAGCCGGCCCATCCGTGCGACAGCAAAAGCTGCCGCGTGGCTCTACCACTGTTAAAATTCTTTATTCTCTTTTAAATTCGTTCGTTGGTGGTGAGACTAACCTGGGAATAAGGTGATCGCCATGCAGTTTCTAAATGTTTTCGTATTAATTGTTTTTAAAAAAAGACTATCATAATATATAATATATAAAGACTATATCCCTCTACAACGGGAAAGGCACACGTTCAGCAGTTGACTTATACTGGCTCTAAATGAAGAAGAAGTTTCAAAGTGCTATGATGTCGATGTCGAAAGTGTAACTCGTTCACAAATAAAATAATTTCTATATTTCATTTAAGACACATGGCTCAAGACCGTGCTTTGAAGCATTCCCGAGTAATGGAGTCCTATGTCAGGAGACCAGCTGTGGATAGCCTGTGATTATCATTATGATGATGATTATTTAGGATTATAAATTTACAAAACTATTTTTAGTTACTTCCGGGGAAGCCGTAGCTCAGGGGCTAAGTGCTCGCTGTAAATTTTACAATACTGAAACTGTTAATATTAATTTTAAGTGCAGATTTACCACGTGCTCGGGACACATCGTGAGGAAACCTGCATGTCTAAGAAATAAGAAAAGAAATATTTCGAAGACACGTGAAGTTTGCCAACACGCATTGTGGCACCGCGGTGGGCATTCCTTTCCCTAAAACTCTCTCAGATATAAAGGGACGCCTGTGCTCAGCAGTGGGGCGTATATAGACTGTATCTTTAACTTTAACTTTACCTTTTTCGCCACTTATATTTATACTTAGATATACACTTACTATCAGGTGGATAGTGTGCTCGTGTGTCAACCTAATACTATAATAAAATTATTTCTAATGATGCATCGCCCATGGTGATGAATATACTTTTGTATAACATTAAGGCGACAAAAGAGTTGATCACATGTTGGTAAACGACTACTGCAAGCGATAGATACAGTAAACTCTGAGCAAAGCAAACTACGGGTAACTTTTTTACACAAGTAAGAGTACACGAGTACTGGTCGTGTAGTAGCGATTAAAAATTGTCCAATATCAGGGTGGCGTTTAGTCCTTAACAACGTATTCCTTTGTTTTATCACGGGATAATGATAATAGAAGAAATATTTTGACACGATACAATCTACATCTACGTCTACCATGTTCTTATTTTTTTTATTACATTAACCATTTCAAAAACGAGTAATCTTCTAAAATTACTAAAACTGCCTAGCTTTATCGTGGTTATTAGAAAGCCAGAAAATAATTTTAAGGAACTTATAAAAATAAAAGCAAAACACAAGCGTAATAAAGCCACGCTGCAGTTATGTTATTGTTGTAGCACAAATAACTGTGACCATGGGTGCTGTAAAGCGCCCGATACGTGGGGAATATTAAAGCTTTAAGCTAACCGCTATAAAACTTTTAAAATTATTTTTATTCTACTAGACTTATTTTATAGGAGTTACATTAATTAACTGCTCGTAAAACAACAGCTGTGTGGACATATTTTACTCACAAATAGTATTAACGGACGACAATGCGCCTGCGATTCACATGGTGTTGCCGTTGTTCATGAGCGGTGGTTGACACTTACCATCAGGTGAGACGCAGGCTCGTTTTCCCCCTCTTGTATAACTAAAAGGTTGGTTTTAAAGAGAATTGTGGAAAAGTCTGCTCCACGGCTTTAACGACAATTGATTTAATTTACATCATTCAAAATTAGTGTCAGACCGAAACAAGATTTTCAACCGAAACCGAAACCGAAAACAAACCTTCGGTCTGGGTGTTAGTTTCGGCCGAAACCTAAACCGAAACTTGTTTAGACATGTTAATTTTTTTATTGTATACTGTAATCTGGTATATTTTTATACATATACAGATAGGTAATGTATTGTAATGAAAAACAGTAATTGTAACAGTCATGTATAGTATGTGCCAAATCGATTGAGAAAAACGGACAATGACCTTTCGGTCGTTTAACCAGGGGTTACAAACCTTCAATATATAGGCACATTTTATATGTAGTACTTTCTTTATTTATAATGATTTTTTTATAATGATTGATATAATATATATTTATTAACTATTATTAAAAAGTTATGTGAAAGATCGCTGTAGAAGAAAAATCATCTATTGTTATAAAGTACTTTATTCATTTAACAACAAAAAACATTAATTTATAACACATATAAAGATTCGAGTGATAACGACACCGAATAAGTACGTACTTATGCAAAAGATAAAACTTTATTTTTAATATTATATAAGAACTTTATTTTTATTCGGTGCAATCATCACTCGTATCTTCACTTGATGAACTATCTGTAACATTAATTATAAAGCGATCTGCAGTTTGGTCAATTCTATCATCCATGCCACGCATTTTTTGTTCAACCTTAAGGACATGCTGAACACAGTTTTTCCATTTATCTGGCGTGATTTGAGTTAAACCATCTTTAAGTAAATTTTTAACATCTTTTAACTTGAAAGTTGTATTTTTTCGTGCAACGTACCCTTTCACATCTGCCCACACAAGTTCAATGGGGTTAAGCTCACAGTGATAAGGAGGTAACCTTACCACTGTGATGCTTTTTTCTTTTGCCATCTCGTCGGTGACGTAACTTCGATAGTTATCTTTAACTGCCTTTATTTTTTCCATTAAGTGGGTCTTTGTGTCCGAGGGCACGTATGCGATCTGTTTAGATTCTAGCCATTCCTGCATATTTTGTTTCCGCCAAGACATTGTTGGGGTTTTTTCTAAACGTCTGGAGTGGTAACTAGCGTTATCCATAACTATGACATCGCCGCTTTGCAGTTTTTCTATTACTTTTCTAAACCAGTCCTCGAAATGGAGAGCGTCCATACTCTCATGGTAGTCACCAGTAGATAATGATTCAAATACCCAATCACATCCCTCCAAAAAGCCATTTTCATTGCCAACGTGTACAACTATTAATCGCTTTCCTTTACCCGAAGGGGCTTTCGCGCCAGTAGAGTAGCCTTCTAACCGTGATTGACGAGAAGATTCAATTGTGGTGTCTTCCCATACCTTTCCCATAGTATGACCTGCGTTAATCCATGTTTCGTCAAGGTAAAAAATGTTACGTCCCTCGTTTCTTAATATTTGTATTTCTCTCAAATATCTGGTACGCCACAGAACTATCTCTGGGCGATCTATTAGACCACTTTTTCTGTTTCTCTTTATATATTTGAATTTTAAATGGCGCAACACACGTCGCAGGGAAGTTTTGCTCAAGTTTGGCAACTGGTCATCTTGATTTATACTGAGCAAAATTTTGTCTAAAGTCGGTAATTCTCCTGCAAGAAAGAACTGATGCACTTTCGCTCTTATAGCCGATTTATCAAAATCGTCCAACTTGTCAATTACAGACTTTTTTCTTTTATTAATTATTCCCTTTTCTGGTATTTTATGGGAATCTCTATACACGCTTAATACGCGATATATAGTGCTCTTGCTGACTCCTGAGATCTCCGAAACCTTTTCTACCATATTAACGTTTGAAGGATACACGTCTTCGGGCCAGGTGTTTTTGACATATTTGTATACATTAATGATAATCTCTTGTTCCCCGACCGACAAAGTGGTAGGTTTTCTCTTTTTTACTGGTGACGTTAAAGGTGCTCCAGAAGATGGGCCTGTAAATAAATGACAAAAATATACTACCATAGTACTACATCACATAAATACATATTGTTTTAGAAAATAAATACCACATGGTCACATAAAAAGAGCGCTTTAAGAAATAGAAAGGCTACGTCGTCGCATTTGTACCTATTTGTACGTACCTGCTACGTTTATTATGGGTCGGCGACGTCTCTTTCCACTTGATGTTGAAGGACCGGGTCCTTCACCAAATTCTCCTGAACTCATGTCGATTTAGTAACGACCGTCACAGTAAAACTAATATAACAGATTCAAAAAACAAAAACTTAACGATATAACAAATTTAACAGTAAAAACTCAACTAAAACAATGCAATGAATGCTATGAATTACCCGAGACGTACACACGCAAGCGCTATCCGAACACGAATGAAAACAAAATGGCGGACCGGCCCAAAAAAGGTGACGCATCTCTGGCTGCCATTGTCACGTTTCTTTTAGAACGAACTGACGTAACGCGCGTTTTGTTTATTTTAAAGGGATGAATTTGCAAAAGCTCAATATGGTGATTATATTGCTTCAAATATTTTTTTAATATGAAACTGTTATTAAATGAATTGCTGCGTTACTTACCATAAATTGAAATATAAAATATAACACATTTTTCGCGATGTACCGTAAGATTTTACTATGTTTATAGGAACCACAGACAATATTATTTAAGAAACAAAAAAACAAAACATATGTGCTGACCTAGAAGTGGGAATAATATCAATATTTAAATATTGTTATCACATCTAAATTGAGATTTTGTAAGTTACGCCTTTTGACACTCGGCTCATATCTGAGGTCATTGTCCGTTTTTCTCAATCGATATGGCACATACTATAGCAATATATTTATTTATTTTAAAGTACAAATCAACAATTTAACGTTAAGAAATATTTTCTTAAGTCAATTTTGTAAAAAAAGCAACACTTACACCCATAAAAAGTTACTCGCTAATTGAGAACATATTTCATTATGTTCACAATATTGTTAATATTATTCAATGAAAGCATTAATTTAACTCACACACTTACACACAATATACACACAACTTAACAAAATCCCAGAAAATATACAAAACCTGCTTAAAGTTCAAAACCTTTAATAAACTAAGTTTCTATAAAAAGAAATACGAGACTTGTCAGGAATTAATAGATATCAGAAGGTATGTCGTGTCAATCCATGTTTGGTAGGATATATCTATTGGGTAAGATCCTTGGAACGAAAGAAAAGGGGCCTCGCTGATACAACTTCGCCCACGTTTATATTAATCCACGCTACGCCTCTGATTGTAAGCTGGTATTTCAAATAATTTAAAATTAAAAATTTTGTACAGCCCACTTCAATATAAGTTATTTAAGAATAACTCAAAAATTATTGGTCTGACCTTGATCAAATTCATATGGGACTACACGAGAACTATCAGCTTTCATATAAAAAAAGAATCATCGAAATCGGTTCAGCCAGTATAGAGTTCTGAGGTAACAAACATAAAAAAAACATACAGTCGAATTGAGTACCGTCTCCTTTTTGGAAGTCGGGGGCGACGGGGATCGAAGACAGATTGCTTGTAGCCTGTGAAGTTATAAGGTGAACGATTATTCCCTGAGTTACTACGGCTCTAAATACAATATTATTACTTCCCTTACCTAATTTAATATTTTTAAAATATGATTATTTTTAATTTTTCATAGGAACCAGTCTTTCCATAGGTAAGTATATAATATAATTGTGGTTACGCGTAATGACCGTTTTTATCTATTATAGTATTGAGAATTGGTTTCTGTTATATATATACATATATATATTTATATATATTGAACTGATTTTAACGATATTTATTTTATAAATAGGTTTTAAAAATATAACTATAAGATTTTTTTAAATTTAGTGGCAAAAACTGGGGAGACTCATTTAATGAAGCTATTTAGACGACAATCCCGTTGGAAATCATCTTCAAAAATAAATAAACTTCAGAAAAACTCACTTAAAAAACTAAAAAGTATAAATCCATTTTCACATAATAATCTCTAAATCCGGAGCTTTAATTTTCCGATGCACTACTAGTATGTCCTAGCACCGACTTCAGAAGTCATAACGTGGATATTATTTTGTTATTTTTAGTTTTTGAAGTTTGTTTTTAGTTTTTAATCTAATAATCAAACCACTGAAACCCCCAAAACTTACACTAACTTATAAAAATGTCACTATGACTCATCGTGAGTCTGTGGTACGACTGTGGCAACATGACTGAGCCTATGAAGCTTTTCCCGTGTGCTAAATAAGCAATAATTTTTCGTTCTTGTTCTCATTGGTTATATATTATTTTAGGGATTTTGTTGGTGTGAAGGGGAATATCGTTTAATTATTATAAGTCAGTTTGTCGTGTGGTGGGGGCGTAAGAGAATCCACATAATGGGTGTCCCACGGGATGTTATGGTATAGTGTATGAGGCGACAGAGGGAAATCAAACAGAATATCGGGTACATCTACCTGCTAACAACTAAAAATAATATGGCAAATATTTCGGTATGAGGTAATCTAAGGGTTTAGCAGTGGACATTTAAAAGCCTGTCCAGAGGGCTAGGCAGAGATTAGAGCAGCAATCTACAGACAGACGAGGTTCTAATGATGGAAATCTCTTCTGGATGGTGGCAAAGTTATTGTTAAAACTATAAACACTTTGATGTATACCCAAGATATAGACGCGCACATATGTATATAGTTATATAATAATAAAATAAACAGGTATCTATATATTTGTATTGCAGAGCTAACAGGTAGGTGTCTCACAAAGCTTAAGCACTGCCCTCGCACTGGGCGGGCGTCTGTTATTTCACCGCCCTGCCGCAAATAAAAGCGAGATATCAGTCAGAAGCTTGCGTCAGTCACGCCAACTATCGCATGCTGGCAACATCGAAGTGCAAACTCAGTGTTCTGAGTGTGTCTAAGTGAGTGACTCCGTGTTCTCACTGCTTCAAAATCAAGTCCACAATCGCAAAAGGTAATTTTTAGATAAAATTATTCTTTATATTTTTTATTTTAAATTTGTCATTTAATATTTTTTTTTGTACAAAATATTTTAGTGTTTGTGTGTATAATATTCAACTGTTTAATTAAAAGTATTTTAAAATTATGTACGTAAAAGAAACTGATTTTTATAATTTCGAGATTTATTGAAAATAACTTGACATTGTAGTTATAAATTATTTCGATAATGATTATTAACGTAAAATTGTTACATTAAGTTAGAATTATCGAAAGCTGAAAAGAAATAAAATGACACAAGCATAAGCAAAGGCGGTAGAGCGCCATCGCGGCTATCTATAAAAGTTTCACTTCCGGTGGAAATGTAAGTAACTTATGTTTTGTATAATGGATCGTTTTATTTCTATTTCAATAATAAAACTTTTACTGTAATGAAGGAGTATATAATATAAAAATTGAATTATATCTCCCATCAATCTCGTTATCAATAAATATGTTATAATTATGAGAGTTTAATTTTCATTTGTATGTAAAAAGTAATTAGTTTTATTGCTTTGCTTTTTGAACAAAAATTCTTAATTCGTATATAATCGTGGTACCATCTGTAAGTGATCGTGTAACTTAAGATTAGTTTGACCGATTGTGTTAATTTTTACACACACAAAATTTAAAAATTGCTTTGTTGTTAAAATTAGTGCCGTATATATTTTCATATGCATTTAGTAAAAGGCTGTTATTTTAAAATTACAAACAGACACTTCAATTTTACTTGTTAGTATAGATGTAGATAGTAATTTTTAATTCTGATCTACCATGTCCTTAACGATAAAGGAAAACAGCGTAAGAAAACCTGGATGTTTGCGGTATAAAAATATTTAGACGACATGTGAAGAAATTGCGTCATAAGAAACCCACACAAAAATTAGAGAAGCTCTGTGCTCCGCCGTAGGAAAACTTTAATACTTAGCTTGAATAAGAGCATTCATTCATTCATTCATTACAACCTATCAAACTTCCATCGCCAAAGATTGGCTCATAAGGAGGAATTGCCATAGCTGCCATACTTGCCAGGCAGGTTCGATATCGCAGATTTTTATTATTTTGAGTTTGTTAGCAGAAAAAGCTGTTGCCCATCTCGTGTTTAATCAGTGAATTCATATACGCTGCCAGTGCACCGCGTACATAAAAAATTGTCTTTGAACTATTTCACAGTTAATCTTAAATTTATATACTTTTTATACCCAAGTATAACTTTTTTAAAGTCTTAAATTTCTACCCAAGCTGGGATTTGACAATTTCAAAGAGAAAATTGTACGCAAACATCTGCTACACAATGTACAAACGTTCTCAACGTATTAATAATTCAATGGAAATCCGCCTAAAATTACCTTTGTTTGTTGAGTTTCTAGCTAAACTATCATTACAAAATTTGCTTATTGTCATTGCTTGTGCACCGGAGAAAGATAGGGATTCAATTAGTAATTCGTGGAGGCTCGTTCCATGCACATTGACTAGCATACTTAAAAAGAAGTATAACTTCGCCTCCAGGTCCTTCAAAAGAGTTATTGCCAAGGCAAAGTTTGAGCACATAGGCAGAATTGGCGATAAACTAGTTTGCCTTCCTTCGGGAACCCATGCATTCTGGTCTCTCGCCAAGGTTGTCCAAGGGAATTTCTGTAAGCCATCACTAACATCCCTGCACGGGGAGGACGACTCACTGGCTCAAGCCGCAAAACACAAAGCCGACCTTTTAGGCTCCCTTCTTGCGTCCAACTCGACTCTTGATGACGGGGGGAAAACACCGCCGACCATCCCGCGGTGCGAGTGCTCCATGCTGGATGTGCTCTTCTCACAGCGCTCCGTTTGCAAAGCACTCCTCTCGCTGGACATCCAGAAGAGAAGTCGAATGGGCCTGACGGAATCTCCCCAATTACGCTGAGGACGTGTGCTCCAGAGTTGGCACCGGTCCAAACGCGTCTTTTCCGGTACTCCTACTCCCTGGGCTTAGTCCCGAAATCATGGAAGACAGGTTTTGTCCACCTGATCCCTAAAAAAGGCGACCGCTCAGACTCGTCCAACTACAGGCCTATCGCCATCACCTCATTGTTCTCCAAAATAATGGAATCCATTATTAACTGCCAGCTCATGCGGTACCTTGAGGATCACCAGCTAAGTAGTGACCGCCAATACGGTATTCGTCGGGGTCGATCAGCTGGTTATCTTCTGGTATACCTGACTCATAGATGGGCGGAGGCAAAAGAGTCCAAGGGGGAGGCGTTGGCCGTTATTTTGGACATTGCGAAGGCCTTCGATCGGGTTTGCCACAAAGCGCTTCTTTCGAAGCTCCCTTCCTATGGGCTTCCCGAGAAATTGTGCAATAGGATCACCAGCTTCCTTGCAGATCGGAGCATCAAGGTCGTTGTAGACGGTGCATGTTCTGACTACAAGCCTATTAACTCTTGTGTTCCACAAGGTTGTGTGCTATCACCAACGCTGTTTCTTCTGCATATCAATGATATGTTGCTAACTGGTAACATTCATTGCTATGCGGGTGACAGCACTGGTGATGCTCTATACACCGGCCGTGCCAATATTTCTCGGGAAAACGTCGGCGAGTACCGGAATAAACTTGTGTCTAAAGTCTCGGATTGGAGGCGACTAAATCTAGTCCAGTTTAATCCTCAGAAGACACAAATTTGCGCGTTTACCGCTAAAAAGAACCCCTTTGTCGTATCTCCTCAGTTTCAAGGCACTCCCCTTCTTGCCTTAGCCAGTATCGGAATCCTCGGAGTTGACATATCGAGTGACGTGCAGTTTCGTGGTCACATGGAAGAAAAGGCCAAATTGTCCTCTAAAAAGCTTGGCGTGCTCAGCAGAGCGGGACAGTATTTCATGCCGGCACACCGCCTGCAACTTCAAGGCGCAGGTTCGGCCTCACATGGAATACTGTTCCCATCTCTGGGCAGGGGCTCCCCAGTGCCAGCTCCTTCCACTTGACCGCATCCAGCGCAGAGCGGCTCGAATCGTCGACGACCGAGTCCTTTCCGATCGGCTCGACTCATTGGCGCTGCGAAGAGATGTTGCATCGCTTTGCATTTTCTTTCGCATCTACCATGGGAAGTGCTCTGAGGAATTGTTCGGATTAATCCCAGCCGCCAAATTTCACGAACGCACATCGCGGCAGAACTCACGATACCATCCACACCATCTGGATGATTGGCGGTCCACCACTGTGCGATTTAGAAGATGTTTTCTTCCTCGCACGACTTCCTTGTCGAATCGATTACCATCAGCGATTTTTCCGGACCGATACGACTTAGGGACCTTCAAGAAAAGAGCCTACTCCTTTTTAAAAGGCCGGCAATACATCTGCACATTCCCCTGGTGTTGCAGTTGTTCATGGGCGGCGGTAGTCACTTACCATCAGGTGAGCCGCATGCTCGTTAGCCCCCTCTACTATAAAAAAAAACATGTATAACTTTTTGACATAATTCGATATTTTCATTTTAAAGACGATGATAGTAACGTAGTGTCTCACTGTTTAACTGTAGTATCGCGAGTTCGAATCCCGTAAAAAATAACTATATGTACGGCCTCCAAATAATTGTTTAGGATATGAATGTGTATTGTAAAATGCCTCGATAATTTAGCGCAGTGTAGGCGGCTCCCTACAAGAATGGGTTATTTCTGGTTTGGGGACCTGGTAAGAGATGGAGAAAGTCGATGAGTGCTATTGGCTTAGGATTTTGTTTTGTTGCATTCCTAAGGGGACGTATGTTCAGCAGTGATGTGCAGCAACAATGACAATGAACAATCCAAAGTATTAGAGGTGACTAAGGCGAAGACGAAGGTCTTGTGGCTTTTTAGTTTTTTTGAAACAGTAGAAAAACGAGAATACGACTCACCTAATGGTAAGTGATCAACGTTATCCGTGAACAGTATACAAAAATTGCGGTATGACCATCACATATTCATAGCACATGTATAATTTGATGTATTTCTTATTTATTTATTTACATCGTTTTGCAATAAAGGTGCAAATAACTTATGCAATATAGTTATTAATGGTGATGAGGGTATGAGTTCTATCATTATGAACTTCTTAATCATATACTCATAAAAGCACTCGCCGTAAACATGAGACTGCCACACTTCGCAGACGGATTGACGGTCGCAGTACCATGTGTATCGTACCTATGACGCTGCTGTACGTCACCGGCATATGGATATTTTGACGTTCTCCAAATGGGTATACCGCCATCTATCGGAATCCATTAATATTTACTGGAAATTAACATAGTTGCCCCATACCACAAACACCGTATAAAGGTGACGTATAAGAGTCCATCACCTCATTTTAAATCCAATAAAATATATTTCTTCTGTTGTTTCAGATATCACAAAATTAATAATCGTATACATTCTTACAGTATACTGCACAAACATTGCCCCAACCATCTACATTTCAAGACATCGGAAAAAAACAGATTGTTTTAATGATCCAGTGGTAACGACTCCAAATATATTTACTGATTTTTTCAAAACTAATGCAACTTCTAAATCTAAAAATATGTATAATTTAAAGAAAATCACACCACAATCACAGCCATATTTAAAAACAAATACATTTGGTAATGCAGTAGAGACGAACATAAAGGTCGAATATTCCGACGAAACTTTTGACCAAGCTCGTTCTTCCAATAATTTAAACAATGAAAAGACAGTGCTTATATTTAATTTTGAAGACGATCAAGAAATTTCCAATTTGTATCAAACAGTTAAGGATAATTGTAAGTTAAAAATTATCACATGTGAGCTATTTTTGAATAGACGTGTCGATGATGAAGAACACAAAGCTATAAAAAAGGCAGTTTTCAGCATCATTAATACACTAAACAATAAAAAGAACGATAAAAAATCAGTTAATATACAAACTGATGAAATCTCGATTATTTCTCTTGAGGAATACAATGTCTTTAAAATTATGATCAGAAATAATATCATGAAAGCTTTATCACATGTAACACAGAAAAAGGCCAATTGCAGTTTGGTTAATTCAGTTCATTCGCAAAACACAACGAATGAAAATATTCTGAATTGTGACAATGAATCTAGTTGCGAAGCAGTTTTCAAACAATCAGAAAAAAACAAATCAATAATCATGGGTGTGTATAACTCAGTTATTAAAGAAATGCTACATCCTGAAATTGAAAATGAAGAAAATATGAAGTCCATTTTTACTTTAGTATCACAGTTTATTAGTGAATTTTTGAACAATGAAATGCCTAGTTTTACAATAAACTCACCAAATGAGATATCTTATCCTGATTTCAACAAAATTAATATCAAAATTGATATGAATGACGAAACCAGGCATTTATTATCTCAACATATAAAACAGCTTCAGGAATTTCAACAGAACCAACAAATTGGGTATGGATTTCCCACTCAACAGCAAAACCAAGAACCACATTTTAGAATGCAACAATTCAGCAACACAAACGCGCAAGTTCAAGGCGTAGGAACGGACAACACTAAAAACTGGCCCAGGGTATGCAAATACTATTAAATTTCATTTTACCTCTTTCGTAAAAAAAATACTACAAGTTATATGAATTACACGTAAATTTTAAGATTTAGGTACATTAAACCTATTTTAATTTTATAGACTATAGTAAATCTTAATCAGAAATTAAATTTCAAATTGTAAAGGTATTTCTTTCTTAATCACAATATACGTATTATTTTCTTTATAAATCTATTTTATTTTTGTAGTGTAATAACCCAGTGGCTACAAGCGAACAAGTTCCTACACTGCAACAGAAAACACCTGATCAGAGTCAACATACAGGATTTTTGCAAGCTGTATCCCGCCCAAAAGATCAAACCAGGCGCCCACATTCTCGTGGAGACTTCTCAGGTAACAAGAACAGTTATCATAATCAACGACAACATCCGTATCGCAATCAAATCCAAGATCTAGCTAGGCCTCCAGGAGCTCAAAATCATTACGATTCCAACAACAATGTGATGGCGTTACATCATCAACAACAACAGCAACAGAATGCTGTCTTGATGCAACGAAATAATAACTGGCAACAACAAGATGTCGCTGGCCTCAAGCAGTATTTTATGCCACATAATTAAATTATGTATTAAAGTATGTTACGTAAGCAAAGAGATTTAAATATATAGGTATACTAACTACTTAAATGTCTTTGTACGTAAGTATGTACGTGTTGATGTTAAAGAATTAAATTCATTATAAAATATTTAAAAAAACTCTTGATGTTGTGAATAGTGATTAGCTTTTATCCTTCACAAGCAAATACATATAATAGTTTTTAAAATAAATGTTAATATTATTTCCTATGCATACGTTACATGGGAACATAGGCATGTACAATTTAATTAATCCATATTTCATATTACGTTAAAAATCTTATCAAAATACGTCCAGTGTAAGTGGAATACTTTGTATGGTTCAATAGGTATAAATGTATGCTATAAATTACTAAAAGCACACAGAATGTGCATAGAACGAGCATCCACAAATTCTATTTGAATCCCTATCTTCTTCCGGTGCACAAGCAGTGGCAATAAGCGAATTTCTTAATGCTAGTTTGGCTAGAAACTCAACAACAAAGGTAGTTTAGGGCAAATTTCCTTTGTTTTATTAATACGTTAAGAATGTTTTACTGTAAGCAACTTTCTCTGTTAACTTACCGGATGCCAGGGTCGATACAAATGTAAGACTTTAAAAAAAGTTATATTTAGTTAAAAAAAAAGTATATAAAAAAAAGTAAAAGTAGATTTAAGTTCAAATAATTCAAAGACAATTTTTATGTACGTGGTGTTGTGGCAGTCCACAATCCACTACGCCATATCGTAGATCATAAAACCGAAAGAAGAAAATTTAACACGAGATTGGCAGCAGCTTTTTTCTTGTAACAAACTCAAAATAATAAAAACCTGCGATTGCCTACCTGCCTGGCAAGTGTGGCGCTATGGCAATACCCCCTTATAAGCCAATCTTTGGCGATGGACTTTTGATAGGTTGTAATGAATAAATGAATTAATTTTCTTATTCGAGGTAGGTATTTAGTTGTTCCACGGCTCGGCACAGACCTTATCTCAATGATGCGAAGGCTACTTATGACGCAATTTGTCCGACGTGTTGCTCCACATGTCCTCGAAATATTTTAATTCCACAAAAATCCAGGTTTCCTCGCGGTGAAGAAGATAGATTCCAGAAGCATGATAGATTTAATAATTGTTGATGAAAGAATGAGGAACGCGGTGGTGGATACAAGGGTTTACCGGGGTTCTAACGTAGGGACGGACCATTACCTGGTCTTATTCCGAACTAATTGTATTTTCAGACGTAAGCGGCATCGAACATCTGTGTCTACCACTGCGTCACAGCATATAAGAACAGAGAGGTTACAAGATGAAGGTGTTAAAGAGAAGTTCAAATGTAGATTGAGAGAAAATATAAGTGGTATGGCTGAATTGTGTAGTAATGAATGATTTAGACTTGGAGACTGTGTGGTATAATGCCAAGAAAGGTTTGGTGGATGCAGCCATTGAAGTATGTGGTGTAAGTAAGAGAACGAATGAAAGGAAAAAATAACACTTTATGTAGGGATGATGAGGTACGGATGGAAGTTGAAGCAAAAAAGAAAGCATGGCTAGATTTACTAGCAACCAAGGCTAGTAATTCTAGCGGTATGAATGATGATATTGAAAGGAAAAAGGCAGCCTTTAGACATCTAAATAAGAGAGAAAAAGAAGTAGTTGAAAGGAAAAAGCAAGAAAAAACTAACTTCCAGGCAAACATTAAAATGTTCTGGAAACTCGTAAGAACAGCCAGGGGGCATTCAAATCAGCCTATAATGAATGCTATACGAGATCAGAATGGCTGTATTCTGTATGACGAAACTTTGAGTTTAAGGAGATGGAAGGAATACTTTAAAAGCGTGTTTATGAGTGATGAAACGTTTGAATTAAATGAAATAGAAATTCCGAAGAAAGAGGAAATAGATAGAGACATAAGTGTAGATGAAATAATGAAAGCAATGAAAGGTATGAAAGCAGGTAAGGCAGCCGGATATGATAGAGTATCTCCCGAAATGCTGAGGGCTGGTGAAGTAGTGGTAGCAGACCTGCTGTGCAACTTGTTTAATTTATGTTGGGAACTTAAGCGGGTACCAGGAGACTGGTGCAAAGCCATTGCGGCTTTGCAGTCCCAGTCCCAATATATAAGGGAAGAGGATCACAGCAGGACTGTAAAAACTACCGTGGTATCAGCCTTCTTAGCATTGTGGGAAAACTTTATGCTAACATACTAATTGAAAGAGTTGTGAAAGAAACTGATGGAAAAATTTGGAATGTGCAAGCGGGATTTAGAACGGGAACGGGATGTACGGATCAGGTCTTTTCCATGCGCATGGTCGCGGAGAAGTTTTTGGCCAAAAACCAAAAAGTTTTTTGTGCGTTCGTGGACTTGGAGAAGGCTTATGACAAAGTGGACAGGAATGTGTTATGGCAAACACTGAACTCATTTGGGTTGAGCGCTGGGGTTGATACAAGCATTGAAGTCTCTGTATAGGGATTCTAGTGCTTGGGTCAGGATCAATGGGGCCTACTCGGACTGGTTTGGCATCCATAAAGGTGTCAGACAGGGCTGTGTGGCTTCCTCGTGGCTGTTCAATCTATTTATGGACATTTGTTTGGATAATTTGAAAGTAGACGAATGCGGGTTAAGAATGGGTGAGTTAACCGTCAAATTCCTTTTGTACGCCAATGATCAAGTCATACTTGCGTCATCGGCGGCCGAATTGCAAATGATGGTTACATTAATGAACAGGACATTAAAAGAAAAGGGAATGAAAGTGAATGCAAGTAAGATGAAAGTTATGGTTTTTGAAAGAGAAGAAAGTAAAACGATATGTGAAATAAAAATAGAAGGGGAGTTGGTCGAGCAAGTAGATGAGTTTGTGTTTTTGGGATGTGTATTTAACAGGGATAGTAGATATGATAAGGATATAGAATGACGAGTGAACGCAGGAAATAGAGTGAATGGGGCTCTCTACACCCTATTGTGTGAAGTCAGAATGTATCCAAAAAGGCACGTTTGGCAATTCACAATGCTGTGTTAGTCCCTACTTTAATGTATGGTAGTGAAAGTTGGTTGTTGCAGAAGAAGCACGAGAGTAGAATAAATACTGTAGAAATGCGATCATTGAGGAGTATGTTAGGGATGAATCTGAATGACAGAGTGAGAAATTGTGTGATAAGAGAAGAATGTGGCTTGCAAGATGATGTTGTGACCAGGATTAAGAAGGGAATGCTTCGGTGGTTTGGGCATGTAGAAAGAATGAATGAGGAAAGAGTGGCAACGCAAATTTATGTTGCAAAGGTGAACGGCAGAGTCGGGAAGGGACGCCCTAGGCGAAAGTTTGTCGACCAAATTGGCGATATATTGAAAATGGGCCAAATCAAGAGTACCTTTAACCGACGAGCGTGTATGCGTAGGTATATGGATGTGGAGAGGTGTGTCTGGATCGTGCCAAATGGAAGTCCATAGTCTCTGCCTACCCTCTGGGTGACAGGCGTGAGTGTTTATGTTTATGTTTAATTCGGTCAATTAGGGCAAGTGCGGCTATCTATGATTTAACACGTTCACTGTCCGGTTTTAAAACACAATAGTAAGACAATAGCAATGACCTATATGTAGTGCACGGGACAGCGAAAGGGTTAAAGTTGATAATTGTGATTTTTTATAATACGTTTATAATTTGCAAAATACGTTAAGATTACCAAATTTAATACTTAAACCCAAATCAATACGTATGATTTGGGATAGTGCATTTTATGTATGAGAAAATTAATATTATAAACTGAAGGGTACAGCCTCTTATATACGAATATCAATGATTGCATGCCATTATATCGAAATACTATTTCAACCGTACTTTTTCCTTTCTCTTCTTATATTCCACTTAAGATTCTTCTCGGTATCATAAGTCTGTAAATCTGTATCTTACTGTATTTTTTATTATGTTTGTGTGTTTAAGTAAGAGTTTGTCGAATAAATAAAAATACGTAGGTACGTTACGACCTACCACTACCAGCAAAAGTTATACTTATAATATTTTCACTTATTTCATTGTTCACTTGTGATAATAACTGATACACTATGGACATCAAGTGGAACGTTCTTGCGAGCTTGAGCGCATCTCCGATGGGCCAAAGTCGACACATTCAACAAAATCGCAAGTTCAAAGCCCTGTAAATGCATCTAAAAGTCCGGGGACTGAATTGCCTGTCCCTAGTTCTAAAAAGGGAGTGGTAAAGAAATAGTTGATTAATTAGATTACATTTTTAATTTGCAGGTACTTAATTATCTTACAATTTCTTATTTTTATCGTTTACATAATAGATGCGAGTAATCAGTACTTAAATGCCTAATTGATGCTTTAAGATTATTTACGAAATATGTATTTGAAATGTTTGACACATTTCACACTGCCAAATATCAACTCGGATAAGGGTATATAAATTATATGAATATTAATTCTGTAAATTGTAATTATCAACGTCATTGAAATGACAATCATAAAAATTAATAAATAAATTTTAATTTTATACTTTTGTTATAGATTTCCATATTTTGATGATTAATATAATTTTTTACTAGGTAGGATTTAGTAGGTTAATCAATAAGTTTTCGGTATAAGACACATCAATAAGTTTAAGAAATGCGTTCAATTTTTTTTCAATCTTACATTCGTTAGTAACCAAGGCGAGAAAAAACTAAATTAAAAACTGTAGCCAAATTTTTTCGAATTTCAAATTTGCCAGGAACTTGAATCGTTTGCAAAATGGAGACATTCTTTCTTTACTCACTCAGTCATTAAATATTTCTGCCTAAAATTTTTCTACAAATAGTGTTTTTGAGAGCTGCAATCTACTTTGGCAGACAATGCTTCGTCTTATTCTACAGTGGTATACTGTTGCGCTGAATTTAAACAATCGGAGATCGATGTGTGACTATCCTATTATATAATATATATATATATATATATATATATATATATATATATATATATTAAGTTGTTAGTAATTGATATGTGATTGTAAAGTAATCGATTGGGACAATTCAGTTTATTTTAACTCATAATATTAAAATAAAAAAGGTGGCCGCGCGTTTGCTTCTTCGAATGTTAACAGACGCCCAAAAGAAAGCAAGAGTTGGCATTTTAAAGTTAAATTTAGCAATAATTGAAAAAGATCCAGATTCTCTTTGTTTCGTAACCGTAAATGACACGCGGGTACACCAATTTGCTCCGGCGACGAAAAACCAATAACAATGATAATAAATAATGCGTAGGGAAGTGACGGCCCTACTGCCCACTGACATAACAGTTATGCGAAAAAACTGCTACGTCGGTGCAGTCAGTCAGTACCTTGCCAAGAGTTGCAAGCGCCGTGCCTCGGCAAAATTGAAGATGCAAAGGCCCGCTTGTGCATTTGACTCCACCATGAACCGGTGCCAGGTCTGGATTTTACCGTTTACTTACGCTTAAATGGATGCTGGGAATCAGAAGAAAGCTCAAACGGCTGCTGCCTGGATGTCGCCAGGGCGCTGGACGCGACAGCATGCGAACCGCCAGCCGAAAGGGAGGTGCTGTACGACCACCCAGCAGCCCCTCGCATCCATCATGCTGGCTTGGTGTCGGCAAGGTCTTCGCGGGCCCAGCAATTGACACCCACTACTGGGTGCTATTACGCCGCATGCGACGGACAATCCAAATGAATAGCAGACACATTACGGGTGTATTATAGGGCGAAAAGGAGAAAAGTTGGATGTTTTGCGTACCGGACTAGGATGCATCGTCTTTTTGCTGAGCTGGAGCCATTAATAACCGCCACTGAGCAAAACCTGGCAGACCAAGTTTGGTACATCTTGCGCTCAAACATACCTGATGGTGCCGAACTCAAACGGCTACGACTTGAGGCTGTTCCCTCATCGGATGCAGATGCTGGGGAGGTGGCGCCACAAGTTGCAGAGCCACCCACACACGTGGGTGCTACCGTGAGTCTTCCAGTTGTAGTTAACTCAGACGATAATGGAATAGTCGCCCATAAAGTAGAGCAAATGAGGAGCGTATTGGAAGAGGCGATTACGGAAACGCATAGTATGCCTCTCGAAAATCGACCACGACTTCCCCGCGTACCTGCTGCGACTGCCGTGAGGGCTTTAAACCCAAAGCTGGTGATGTTCGAGTATTTAGAAGCCGACCGGGATGTTTGCGAGACGGACCCAATTATTTTTGGCGCCACACTGGCTTTCGGTCGTATCGTTGTCGCCAATCTTTCCACGGCTGGCCGCGCTACTGGACCAACCTCGTATAAATTACTTTTTATTTTAGACTTGTTTTTTTTATTTTCTTTATTTGTCGCCTTTGTTAAGAGAATGCTGTATAGCTACTTAATTTGTCTCATGTGTACACACAACTTTTTGACAAATTTTTAGTAATTATGGAACAAGTGGAGAGACTATTTTCGATTGCTGATGGGTGGTTTTTATTTCTATTTTATTTATGTAATTACTTTACATTTAAATTATTTATATATAATGTCTTTTCAAGATATAAGCCTAGACGACAAATTTTTTCCAATTTCATCCTATGAAGGATAGCAGTATAATTTGGGACAGTCATCCTTCTCTTAAGGATTTTTTTTCTTTGATCACATTTTATCACTGTGCACATTAATGTCCAGAGTATTCCTGCACATTATCCAGACATGCTTTCATCCTTTGATTACAAAAACATACTTACTATTTTGGTCAACGAATCATGGCTTAACACTTTGTCCTCCACATCATAATTCGACGCTGAAAAGGAAAAAGTTACCAAGCGACACTTTGGTCGATATTGAGTTATATATATCATTGGAATCAATTTTTTTTTTCTGCGTCGATTGGTCCTACTTTCGTGCTTCTACGATGAATTTAATGTCGTTTAGTTATTTTAAAAATCGAGAATTTTTTGTAGTTTTCGGCGACCAACCGACGATAATTTTCGTTATTTAAAAAAATATTGCGATTAGAACAATTTTCAATCTACCGTATTTCTACTTAGTAAATTTATCCTGTTTTTGATATAATTTATTTTTGTTTTAAGTTACTTTTTCTGACCTTTTGAAAAATTAAAAATTTATTTGGCTCTCTTTTCCTATGTAAAATTTTTATTTTTTTGCAACCTCTTACCTTTTTACCTGTCCTTAATATTAGTTATTTGTCATTTAGATATTTTTTACCAGGTCTGATTAACAATAAGATGTCGTTTAGTAATATTTTTCCTTCCTGTAATTTTGTCGCTTAGATGAATGTGAGCTACCGTTTTCTAATATATTTTGGCGTTAAGATATCTCTTCCAGGAATATTTTATTTAATAAAAAGTCAGTTGAGCCTTCCGCGTTGATCTTGAACTGTCGTGTAACTAGGTTGTGATTTAATATTGAAGTGGTCGTTAGGAACAAAAAATTTAATTACCGTGCTACAAGCTTGCGCTTGGTGAATAGGTGTGTGACCGCGCGTCCCAATGACCGCCGCTTGGTCTAGAAAAGCGGTAATTATTTTCATTTACGTGTTACATAATATTCTTTAGTTGTGTGCTACTGTTTGAGTTACTCATATTTTGCAACTGCGAAGGGACCTGCGTTTTTCGAAATTAATAGACCTAGCTTTAATTAATGCATTAATGCCGGTATTAGTCCCAAGTACCTCGTTACAAGATAATATACCTACCAAGGATTAGTTAATATAATTAACTTTTATTTTGATGATAACATAATTTTGTTTTTCTTTGCAGGACTTACCCACACAAAATGTTTCTGAACATTATAATGTCGTCTCATTCTAAGAAAAATATTTGATTATTTCGAAGTATTTCAAAGTTGCTTCTCACCGGATGTTTCCAGCGTTTTTGCTGATTTTGTCGCTGAAATTGGAACTTCAGGGAATGTAACTTTTTATTCCATCATCTGTTGTGCCCTTCGTGGGTAGATCCCAGCTATGATTTGATAGCTTATTTAAAATTGCATCTTGTCATAAGCAGGAGTGCTACCGGGCTTGGGCTGACGTGTCGGTGTCCCAGGATGTAAACACCAAAAAGAAAAGAAGTTAAATATAAAATACAAGAAGTATAATAAAATTAAAAAAGTACCGCTTCTAGGTCCTACAAAAGAGTCATTGCTAACGCAAAGCAGTGCACTGATTCGTGCGTAAATCTGCAGAATTGGCGAGATATTAGTCCCGTGTCTTAGAGAATTCTAGTCCCTCGCCAAGGCTGTTCAAGAGAACTTCAGTCAGCCATCTTTTTCATCTCTGCACAGGGAGAACGACTCACTGGCCCATGATACAAACGAGTAAGCCGATCTGTTAGGCCTTCTTTTTGCATCCAACTCGACTCTCAGTGACAGGAGGAACACACTGCTGACTATTCTGCAGTGTGAGTGCTCAGTGCGCAAAGCACTCCTCTCTCTGAATATTAACAAGTCGGGTAAACCTGATGAAGTTCTTCATATTGTGCTAAAAACATGTCCTAATAGGCGTAGGGGTAGTTCTGAACTTATGGAGATAGCTTTAGTAAACCCGATACCTGAAAATAGCGACAGTTCAGCTACAGATCTATTACCTCATTGTACTCCAAAATCATGGAAACCATTATAAACTTCCAGCCGACCTTGAAGTCTACCAGCTGATTAGTAACCGCCATTACTGTTTTCGCAGCGGCCACTCAGCTGGTGATCTTCTAGTGTACCTGACTGATGATGATGAGATGACGGATGCAGTAGAGTCCAAGAGGAAGACCTTGGCCATTAGTTTTGACATATCAAAGGCCTTCGATCAAGTTTGGCACAAAGTGCTTCTTTCGAAGCTTCCTTACCATTTTGTTCCCAAGAAATTCTGCAATTCGACCACCAATTTTCTTACATGTTCCGACTGCAAGCCCATTTATGGTAGGGTTCCACAAGAATGCGTGCTAACACCTTCACTGTTTATGTTGAATATCAATTATATGTTGCAAACTAGTAACATTCATTGGTATCCGTATCATTCATCATACAGATGACAGCACAGGTGATGTTTTTTACATCGGCCGTACCAATGTTTCTGGGTACAAACTTGTTCCTGAAGTAAAATCTTTGTTAAATAAAATCTTGGATTGGTCTCTGAAGACAGTTTGCGTGTTCACCGCTTAAAAGAACACCTTTGTTGTATCCCTTCAATTTCAGGGCTTTTTCATTCTCGGCGTCCATTTATCGAATGATGTACAGTTCCGCGGTCACTTGGAAGGGAAGGCAGGATCGGCTCCTATAAAGCTTTGCGTGCTCAACAGAGCGGAACAGTATTTCATGCCGGCACATTGCCTGTAACTTTACGAGACGCGGCTTTGGCCTCAAATGGAATACTGTTCTCATCTCCAGGCTATGACACCTCATTGCCAGCTCATTCCACTTGATCATCCAGCAAAAAGCGGCTTAAATAGTTGTTTATCAAGTTCAAGATTAACTGGCGCTGCGAAGAGAATTTGAGGAATTGTTTGGAGTAATTCTAGCCATCAAATTACATTAAAGCACATCGGGACAAAACTCACGATACCATCCACACCATATCGATGGTTGGGGTTCATCGCTATGCGATTTACTTGGAGATTCTTTCCTTGCCACAACTACTTTGTGCAATTGCTTACCACCGGTAGTTTTTACGAACCAATATAACTTAGGGACTTTCAAGAAACGAGCTAACTCCTCTTTAAAATGTCAACCTACCATTCCCCTGATGTTATGAATGCTCGTGCGTGGCGCTTGACACTTACCATCAGGCGAACCGCATGCACGTTTGTCCTCACTTCTACGTATAAGAAAGTTTATAGTTCGTTAAATAATTCTAAGTAATTAGCGTTACAATGTACTTGTGAATTCTTTTTATTTTTATAAAACCGAAGGTCTCTGACGACATTTGTAACTTATGGAGGTACTTTTAATTTTAATTTAGAAGGCTGTTTTGTTTAGGGAACGTGATTTTGAATCACGAAATTGAATATTTTTGAATAAAAAAATTGATGTTTAATAAACAAATACTAGAGCTTTTTCCTTTTTAAACCTAAAATCCGCATTGAATTATTAGTGGCCATCTTATAATCTTAACACTTACAATTGACTACTTTTATAATTTTGAAAGCCTCTTAGACAAATATATCCCATTGTATCAGCGCTCTATTATCATGGGTGATTAAAAAAAAACACATGTCATCAAAGAGTGACTCCCGCTATTTTTGATTGAAATTAGCCATTCAGCGGGGAAACGCAGCCAGCGTTCTTGGCAAGATACCGCGAGGATTAGGACTGTATGATAATTAAGTTACTAGTTTAAGTTTTTTTTATTATAGTTTTTAATATTGTATATAATAAAATATTGTATATTATGTTATGTAAATAAATAAATAGTTTAATTAAAATCCATAGTTGACAAAATTATTTAAAATTTGACGTAGCATCAACGATATTCAAGTGCACTTTGTGCACAAAGCGAACTTTGAAAATACATAATATTATGACGCACTGGCCCCGACTGACCTCATTAGTAGATATCGCGTTTGGTTTTTTGTATGGAAAAATAATGTATATTTTGTTTATTTTATTTTAACTTTCCTTAGCGGAAAAATACTTACACAAACGTTTTTTTTTCTGTATATCTATAGCAGCACCTTCTGAGCAACTATATTATAAGTTTCATTCATTATTGAAGATAAATACTAAATAAATGTACGACGACTTTCGATGTTAACGTATTAATTGTAATAATAATGTATGTACATTACATTTCCGAATCACATAATATGCAGTATATGTAGGTATTTTAACAATAAAATAAAATAAAAGGAAATAAAGTAGATATAGGTACTTGTACGACAGTAGCTTAAAGTTTAACGTGTAAGATGAAAATAAATATATTCAAGAAACTCGATGTGATAAACTGAGTAGTTCTGTACATTATAGTTAAAGATGTTCTAAAATTTGCTTGTACATGATTATGTATGTTTACTGTGCATTGTACATCTTGCTGCGCTTTTTAGCCCTGCAACGAAAATGTTAATCGATTTTATAATTTTTTTTAAATTCCCTTCTATCCTATCCCCAACTTTTAAATTTTCCTTTTGGCAAACTCTTAAAATAAAAAATATTTAGTACGTTTTCAAGCCATCATTGCTATCATTGAGCACAAAGCGAAATGAGATGTTTTTGTCTGTATCTTCAATGACATTCGTTATAATATCTGATTGGATGTTAAGTTCAATTATGTTTGTGTCGCAGCCCGATTCAATTAGCCAGTTTATTTGATGTCTAGCCTATAAGTTAAGCACCGGTGATATACTAAATGACTTGTCTAGGTGAATTACAATAAAACTTAAAACATTTAACAAGGGCTAACGAACAGTCCGACTTTATATATCAAAAATGGCCAAGGCATTCAAATTAAATTTTTCTGCCATTGTGGCGAAACTGTTGGGTTACGATATTCAACAAAGGAACAAAAATTTATAACAGATAGGTACCATCTTTTTTTTGAATCCCTAAAACTGATTTTTGAAATATTATTATGATAATGATTTTTTATATTTACGAGTACGTGGTAGAGCCACGCTGCAGCTATATTGTGGTTGTAGCACGAATGGATCGGCTCGACTGGGGAAGGACCACGCTCTCATAGAATACCAGCGTTTTTTAATTATTTTACTTTTAGAAATATCCGTAGTTTGGTTTATCCATTTTCAATATAATGAATACAAAAAAAATATAATTATTAAATCGTCCATCTTCACAATTTTGTAACAATTTATGTCAATGAAGCCTTCTGCGAGCGATCAGCTTAGCCCGAGCTAGGGTTAGTACTATTTTAAATGAGTATTTTCTTAAATAAGTTATTTTTTAATTTTGTTAATATTTAACAATAGTAGAAGATTAAGCGCACTTACGTACCTGTATTATAAATAAATAAATGACAGATTTATCTCACAGAAGATATAACATATCATATGACGCTATCCTTACTATTAACATATTAATTTTACAAAATAAATATTAATTTAAATTACTTCACATTCTAGCGTGTAGCGACGACCCCCATATCATCTCATGGGTGTAGTTAGAGGCGATATAGGGAAACAAACCATGAGATCAGCAGCAGCTCTTTGTAATAACAGCTAGACAATAAAAAAACTGGCAATATCAGTTTTTCGCAACGCGCATTCCAAGCGTGGCAACTATGGCAAATATTCCAATTATGTGGCAATCTATGGGAAGGCCTAAGTTCGGCAATGGACTTTGATAGGCTGTTACTAATAAGAAACATTAAAATTTAAAATATAAATTATTAAAATAAAAGAAACCAAATGTTTAAAACTTAAATTATCACTTTAATATTTCGTCCCAAATTGAACGAGATTTTTCTCTGACAATATTTCATGTAGATGATTAAAATTGGGCATAGTTATAAAATGCCCTTACACAAATACAAATCCATCCATCACAGCCTATAATAGTCCATAGGTATATCTGAACTAGAGGCTTCCCCCATAGATTGTCTCATATGGGGGGATTACGACATAGTCACCTTGCTTGGCAAGCAGGTTAGCAACAGCAGATTTTTCAATAATTTTGAGTTGTTATCAGGAAGATGCTGCTGCCCATCTCCTCTTTCAGTTTCCCTCTGTCGCGTCTTATGACACCCAACGGACGATATGGCGTAGTGCGTATTCTTACACTGCCACCACACTACACTACTACAAATACAAATAATGGGTTATATAATAACAAAAATATATATACAAGTTAAAAAAGATTTTTTGAGGACATCCTGACCATTCAGTCATCATTGTTTGTTTAATTTAGTAAACTTTTTTGAAGACTGCGCTCGTTCTCTTTATTTTGCTTTGTGACTTTTCTGTAATCGACGGTAAATTTAGATACAATTTGTACATGTAAATACTAACTGTAAATGCAAGGCGAGCGTAATGGTGCATTAGTGTAGTAACTAAAATGGATAGACGCATAGCTACTGATAGTTGAAAAGCTCTCGAGAGTTTTATTATAAATCTCAATAAAAAATAGCTAATATTAATAATTATATTAGCTTTTTTTTACTGAGCAATAGTAATATTAATAATAATTTGAAAATAGAATAAAGATTTAACTATACTATCTTATTAAATTAAGACTAAATTAATTAATATAAAATAAAATAAATTTATAAATTGTTTTGGAGGAAACAAGAGGGTCGCTACAGAGTATCTATGTAGGTATGTATGTTTCTATGTATATATAGTAACCAGGGGCCACCCCAGCCGCATTTAACACACTGTCGCTGTTTATTAATTTTCGAAATATCAGTAATAGTAGATTGAGGTGCGACTGGTGCGACTGCGCGAAGCAGCGGACATTTAGTTAATCCTGTCGTGCATACAAAAATCCAGTGTAGTTTAGGAAAAAATAGTTGGTCCTACAATCGGGTTTGGCAGGTAACTAAGTGTTTTTGACTGCAGGCGTCGGTCGAAAATAGTTTTGTACTGACAGTTCAGACAGGAAACCGTTCTGATTGTAACATAATATATGTTTATAATTATATGTGATTTAATAACCTATTCAGCAGAAAATTTCTATTTGTGCCTGTTGCAATTTAATTGGAGAAGATCTCCTGACAATGTTGTTTTTGGGGAGGTAAAGTTATATTGAAAATTAAATTTCTTTCTTCGAAATGGATGTACGAGTATCTGATACTATAACCATTTCCGCAAATTCTTATTAAAACGGACATCTTTGCTCATCTAGCTGGACATGTTTCACATCACTAATACGTAAATTTTGACCGTGTGTATAGTTTTTTTTTCACCTATTATAAGCCAGTGCTTGACTAAAACCATTCCTGTTGGTAAGTAGTTATAAAGCAGTAACCAAAGCCTGAGTTAATAGGCCCTTGCCTGAACTCTTTTTTTATAGGATAAAGGTGACAAGTGAGTACACAGTTCACCTGATGGTAAGTGGTTGCTATGGCCCATAGACATCTACATCTATTCTCTTTGTGAATCAAAATGTAGATGCGTTTTCAGCCGTGAGGACTAAGATCGAATGCCTCTTTTACAGTTAAAAGTGTCTCCGGTTCTCTACACTCACCATACGAAACACCTTAGCATTAAGCTGCTATTTACGCTGATATTCTGTGAGACTTGACAGACACCGGTAAATTATTTCACTCCCTTTTTTTTGTTTCTATATTTGTGTTTATAGTTGATTGATTTTGGAAACACCAAGGAATTTCGCAGTTTATCTATAAATTAACTGCAGTAAGGGAAATATTGTAGTACTGTTAGTGTACATGAAAAATGAAATTTTTCTACAACAGTTTTTTTATTGAGAATCTTTGGTGAGAGCTCAAATATTTCCTATGAACTTATACGACACCCATGGAACAAAATAGTACTTTGAATACGCCTAATCATTAGGAAACACAAATTATACTTATTATAATCACTAGTGCTCAGTAATACTACGACTTAATTTCTGTTTCCTCTTCCACAATCAGACCATTCCTGTTGGTAAGTAGTTATAAAGCAGTAACCAAAGCCTGAGTTAATAGGCCCTTGCCTGAACTCTTTTTTTATAGGATAAAGGTGACAAGTGAGTACACAGTTCACCTGATGGTAAGTGGTTGCTATGGCCCATAGACATCTACATCTATTCTCTTTGTGAATCAAAATGTAGATGCGTTTTCAGCCGTGAGGACTAAGATCGAATGCCTCTTTTACAGTTAAAAGTGTCTCCGGTTCTCTACACTCACCATACGAAACACCTTAGCATTAAGCTGCTATTTACGCTGATATTCTGTGAGACTTGACAGACACCGGTAAATTATTTCACTCCCTTTTTTTTGTTTCTATATTTGTGTTTATAGTTGATTGATTTTGGAAACACCAAGGAATTTCGCAGTTTATCTATAAATTAACTGCAGTAAGGGAAATATTGTAGTACTGTTAGTGTACATGAAAAATGAAATTTTTCTACAACAGTTTTTTTATTGAGAATCTTTGGTGAGAGCTCAAATATTTCCTATGAACTTATACGACACCCATGGAACAAAATAGTACTTTGAATACGCCTAATCATTAGGAAACACAAATTATACTTATTATAATCACTAGTGCTCAGTAATACTACGACTTAATTTCTGTTTCCTCTTCCACAATCAGACCTGATACACGCCAAGTCTCCACCACCAATGTCCAGTTAAATGTTTAACTTCGTAGTATATAATTAAATGGAAAAATTTGCCAACTTATGTCCTTCTATCCAATTACATTGAATACGATAAGATATTTAATAGGCTTTCATTAAGGTAAGCCTTAATTTCCAGAGCTACATCACCATTTACCATCATAGGTATGATTGTAGACAAGTACTGACTTATAGTAAGTATTAATTTATATTATTTCATATTTATGATAATGACGTACTATATAGAAAGACTGCGTCCGAGAATATCTTTGATTTGCATTTAAAATGTGTGTGCATGTGACAGCGTACAATACTTGAATCATGGTCAGAAATGACTAAAGTTGTAAATTTTTCTTGTAGTTTTATTGTAAATAGTGATAAAAAATATAAGCTGACTACATTAGCTTATTATCTTATTATCTATCAATTGTTCAATTTGTTGTTTGACTTTTTATCCTATTGCGAGGTTTATTGTGTTAAGTATTATTATTACAATACATACTAAGTATTATTATATATTATATATACGAGTTTTATTTACTGCGTATTATTTTAGTTTCCTGGTTGTTATTAAAAGTACAAGTAAGATTAGTTATATATTTAGTCTGGTTCAAACATACTGGCTTCTTCACGGTTATTAAAACCTATTTAATGCAAATGTCAAGATTTTAAGATTAAAATTACAAAGTGATTTCAAAAAAATCTTACAATAGTTTTTAGTTGCTAAAGTCGTTTTAAATATGTTACTGACAGAAGTTATTATGTGGAAATGATACGGGTGAACTTGGTATTTCGTTTAAACGGTCGTGTAACATTCTTTCTGACCAATCAATTAATCAGTTAACATCCGTTTTCTTAAATATTTACGTTCTTGTTATATATATATATATATATATATATATATATATATATATATATATATATATATATATATATATATATATATATATATATATCAGTTTTGAAGAAGGGTTTTAATTTTTATTAAAACTTCAATTATTATACCTTTTTGAGTGGTCTAAGAAATATTGCATATTCATACAACAACTAGAATGTTGCCTAAATACCTAAAGAGTTACAATAATTCATCCACTATTTTTCCAGTCTTATGAATTTTTTTGTTCAAATTTATATGGGACCACCACTGAAATTAAAACCTTAAGATATATGGTTAATAAAACATAAAATTTATCTTTTGTATTGATATATTTTATAATTCAAAAATAATCATATATCATTATGTTCTTAAATTAATGTCATTTAAATCGGTTTACCCGTTTTCAAGAACCATGATCGGGATCATAATATACCGTTTTCTAAAGTATTACTGAAAAACCATTGCTGAAATAATAATAATATTATATAAGATATTAGCATTATTGCGATAAAAGTTGTTTATGGGGAAATTTTCGCTTATCAATTTTTAAGTACTTTGTAGTGCCATGTTGCAACAAGATGGTTGTAACTCGTAGACATGTGGGCATATTAGGTTAACTTCCTCGAATCTTCTTTTAAAGCATACCAGGGTCAAGAGATGCATATCCCTCTTAAGGTAGACGAGAACTGGAGACATAATTACCTGTAAAGAGTAATTCTTTGTCTATATACAATACAAATTTATTTTGATTCTTCAGGATGGAAAATATGGCGTCTAGATTATCAGGTGGGCTATGTGCTCTATCTCCCTCTTACTTTAATCAGAAACTGTATGCAGTCATTTTTAATTGTATTGGTGCTTGAATTTCTTGTTTTATTTATATTTCATATTATTATAATAATAACTATTCGAGATTTTAGCGTTATCATATCTAAATATTTTTCTTCTTCTGAAGTTCTAAAAATTTAAATATTCACATACTTTATTGATAATTAAATGTAATCATAGATAATTAATAACGCCTCATTAAAACCTCTATAAATAATATTTAGTTAGTAATTACTAATTATCTATACGTTGTATGTTTTTTCTTAATTTTATTTAACTAGTAAGTTGAAGTAATCGGTATTATATACACATATGTTATATCCATATCCATAACGATAATAATATGTAAATAATTAATATTAATATTTATAACTTAAGAATAGAGTCAGTAAGTTGTAAATGAAAAGTCGCAAGTGAGATCGAATTTACAAACCGTAGTAATGTATATACTGTTGTATAGCCTAAGTCAAAAAAAATAAGGTTAATTTTTTTGTCTTTATATGTAACTTAAAATATGTTAAGGGGGAAGTAGCATATTATAGTCGACAATCATTTATCTAGCGAGCTTTTATTGATGATAATATTTTATTCAGTCAAATTTGAATAAATTATTTACCCTTAATTTGAATTATAATCTTTTATTACTTTAACACACTAAAAGTTATGATAAGTTATATACGTATAATAAATATAAGTAAAAATATTAAAAAAGTGATACAATGAAGTTGTAACACTTTATTAGTAAATCATAAAGAATCAAAATTATAAGTTGTAATTAATTGAAATGCGTAAAATTCTGCTTTTTTGGGTAAAGTTCCTATCGATTTTAATCAGGTTTCATTTTGACTTACTTTGGGTTACGTTAGTAGGAATATATATTTCGCTTAGAAAATAAGACGATTCTCATCAAACATGGTTGTACCACGTAGTAAATATTAATATTTAGTAGTCAACAAACTTGACTGTATATAATAAGGTGGTGTTTATAAAACTCATAATAAGTATAATTTAGGAATATTTGCTATAAATTAGTAAAAGCTTATAATGTTAGTGAATCGTATGTTTATCTTACGATTTAATTTTCCTACTGTTAGTCAATACTTAATACGTAGCTTTTAAAAATAATTATTAGATCAGAAATTAAAATAAATGTTTATACTTTTTAATTTTGACTGAAATTTTCTAAATGATTAAAAATTATTTAGCTTTAGACATCATCAAAGTCATGCAAATATATAAATCTCTATGGTTTTCAATCTATGGATTATGATTTAATCATATAAAGGGCCCTTTTTATATTTTATTGTATAATTTGTGATAGAGATTTAAATAAATTACTTTTGTAAATATGATTAGATTTCAAAAATATTGTAATGAACTTAAAAAAAACAATCGTTGTTACACCTTAATATATCTTGGTGTAGCCAATGAACCCACAAGTCATTTATGTGTATAAGTTCAATTCAAAAATCCTAATTTTGATGACTGATACATTTGATAGGATTAAAAATAATTTAGTTTAAATATTACGAATTCGATCATTCAAAAGCGCTTTTTTATATTTTAAATTCTTTTTATATATATTATTAACTTATAAGAAATATTGTAACTACAAAAAAACGGTGTTACCTTTATCTTTATACTAATAAGCGTGGTCTTTGGTCTACTAGCTATTGATGTGTACTCGTTATTGTATAGCTTGACGTATTTTTAAATCTACTGTGTATTCATAGGTGACAGTACCAAAACCCTAAAAGGTTTGGTCTGCGAGAGTTAAGTCGGAAAGTGTTACATAAATGCAATCGATTCTTATAATATCATATTACTTTAACTGTACAATAAAAAAGCTGTTTTAATGTTTAGAATTGTGCTGCAACTTGAAACTTACTAGGTTTTAGGGCTCCTTATATATTTCGGAATTCCACTGACATCTTACATTTTTTATAATTAAAACTTGAACTTTAAACAAAGAGAGCTGCAGACACCTCTGACAACTCAAATGGAATACCTCATAACTTTTAATTACACTAATGACGCACTGATGTTTGGCCGCAGAAAAATATCTAAGAGGGGTAGTAAGAGTAAGAGGAGTAGACAGGCTCCTGGGCAGAAGTAGTCTGTCCATCTATAAATTATTAATTAGCTCTTCAATAATATTATATTAATAATAATATTCGTATAAGATTTTGTAGCAGCTGGTGTTTGGTCCACGTTAATGAATGTTGCATGCAATGGCTTATTCTGAGTGGGTAATTGCAATAATATTCTATCTTGTTCAAATGTATTTTTAGAATATTAAAGGCTTGCATTAGGTTCGTGGTCAAATAATAAATACAAGTGTCAGTCGTCATTTAAGAGTACTTAATATGTATTTTCATAATCACCGATTTACGTGTGCGACAATAATTACTAAAAATATTATTTAAAAAGAACTAAAGTCAAATTATTTTTGAAAATGATAGAAGAAATTAAGTTTAACTTTGTATATTACAAATAATGAAAGACAAATATATTATCACGCATGGTTTTGATTTCCTATTTAAATCTTAAATGTGCAAAAAGAATTAAGGTCCTCTTGTGGTCGGTGTGTAGGTATATGAAAACGTTACTTCGTTCCCCGTGATTTTCCAGCACATTACTACTAAACCGGGGAGAATTTTTGAAAAAATAACATACGTTCAAACGTACAACGTACGGCTCGGGCGGATGCCTTAGTTTTTCAATTCAATTTTTTTTAGATAAAAATAAAAACTATTTTTTGAATGTGATCTCACCATGACTTAAAATAATAAGCCTTTTGATTTGATATAAGTTTTACACGGTTTCCTTATAGAATCTCTACAAGGCGGGTACGTTTAAATTGAGATATTCATATAGTGTCAACTTTGTAAACTTTTACAGAGCCGCATTTGCGTTTTTGTCTTCACAAACTCTTGCCCTTATGTTCAATTTCTATAAAATTATTTATTTATTTTTCCTGATAGTAATTGTCGACCATCGCCCACGAAATTTTATTATATTATACATAAGTGGTACTTGCAAAAGCAAGCTCAACGCCCCCTCGAACCTTGCCCCCTAGGCTCCAGCATAGTAAGCCTGTGAGTAAGTCAGGCCCTGATGCTAAGTTTATTTTGTCTTAAAATATCTTTGTGTGTTATTAACCACTGCTTATAAACGTATTAAAGTGCTTCGTACACTTGGTAGGTAATAAACGTATATTATGTGTAACTAGGTTATCGTTTTACGTAATATATGTTGTTTGTACTTCTGTCTTATGAAATTTTATATATTTACTAAGGTATATATGAAAATAGTTAATTAAGTGCAGAATGGTAATGAAGCTTTATTTGAAAGGCACGCCTATAATACGTTTAGAAATGTAAGATAAGATTCTCATAATAAATGTTTTGGTTGTTTCAAGTAAGGATAATAAAAGACAAATGTGTGAATTTTTATCAGTTTTATTTTTAAACTTATTTCAAATAAAATTCCCTTTCGTTATTGATCTAAAATTAAAATAATATTAGTGGGATTATGACACTAAAATGTATGTGATAGTGTAACAGTAATTGTAATACTTAATATGATCGAAGTTTGGAACGTTTTTTATGTCGTATTATCGTAACAGTGAACAAATTTGTATTACCAATTTTTTTCCTCACTTTGTTTTAAGCATTACAATAATAATATGTTAGTATTAATTACGCATATGCCATTCCACGAGATTCGCTCAATCAACAAACATGATAATTTTATTTGTTTGATTGTTGAGCAAATCTCTTGTAATGGTTATTTTCTTCTGAAATCTTACTGATGAAGAAAACGACTACGAACGGGACTACTTCCGATATGTGACATCGACGTGAGATGTGTTGTTGTGAACGGGTGTCACGTCCAAAATCTACTTTACGGAAAAATGTTTATATCATCTCACGAAGTTATCTGAACGTGACTATTACAGACTTTAAAATAAATTAGATCTGTCTGAGAAATAAATATGATAAATAATTGATTTTTATCTAGTTCGGAGCACCTTTCGCTCCGTCATTTGCGTACACTTCACCGTCAGGTGCGGTGGTCTGTCCCGGATGATACCTCGTTTGGAGGCAAAACACGTGCATAATCGATGGTGGTTTGTTTTTGTTTTCTTGGTATTGGGAGTAGGTATTGGTGTACGGGTTATTGGTGACGGTGATAGTATACGTATAGTTCAAGTAGGGAGGGGGTTTTTGTTCAAAATAGGGAGGACAAATTATTATGCATTACCATGCATACATATGTATATAATTACTCTAAGAGTCAGAGACACCTACCATAATTAGTAGTATTATAACATTGATGTCTGTATATACGATACGAGGAATTGTTTTATTCAAATTTAATATTGTGAACGTCCATAAAAATAAATTGTTCTACTTGTGTTGTGATCAAATTCTTATTTTTTAAAAGATATATTAATGATGAATGTATTTTTCGATGTATTATTGTGATTTGCTCATACTCCTATTGTCTATTTGGTATAAGTCTCAAGTAAAGTAATTGTTGTCTATGTATTTACTGTTTGTAATCTGTCTTAAAATAATATACATGTCTATATGTGTACTAATTGTTGTTTTATTTTTTATCATTAAGCACTGACCTAACCTTATATGATAATCAACCTCAACTTTTTTGTAATAGTCTATGTGATGGTAGGTTGCTATTTTAGGTTAGTTATACCTACAACAAACTGCACTTAAGGAATGCAAAAGGCGTGTCTCATTCTCTGGGAAAACAGCCAGTGATGATACATCTAAATTTTAAATTATACTGAAACGGTGGTGACTGCATTTTCTGTTTGTTGGAAGAAATAGGTAAGATTCCTAGGCAACAAGTAAAGAAAAAGATCAAAATGGTTTTATTTTCGCAGACGTGCAAATTGATTGCCTTTAATCGCTAAACTTGTTCTTATAGATGTTTCTGCATCGCATGTGTTTCAAGCACGAAATAAATCAACATTGAACTTTATATAAAATTTTAGTTATTCCGAAATTGGGCTCAACGCTTAGGCAAGCTATTCACTTAAGGTGCACCACGGTTAAACAAAATAAAGGAACAATGTTAAGAACTCTAATTTGGAAGATTGTAACGAACTATGCGCGCAGGATAAGAATATGAATGGCTTTACAGACAACTTCAACCTCTTTTCTTAACACACACGCACTGGCTACTGTTGTCGATGGACACCTGGAGCCAAATTTAAACAAAGAAGTCATTTGAGGACAAGATGGAATGTCTGTATGTATTTGTGTGCTGTAGTTAATGCTGTAATTATAGCGGCTCTCTAAACCCTGTTGACCGCAACACAGCACAGCAGTACAAACACTGTTATTTGGTGGTAGAAAGAGGTAAGAAGGTGGTACCTACTCTAATGGAGCTACAGCTGTTTAAACTTAGAATTGTGTTTCAGTTGTAAACGTTTCTTTTTTTATAGGATAGAGTGACAATCAAGCACGCAGTTCATCTGATGGTAAGTGGTTGCTGTGACCCATAGACATCTACATCTATCTTCAATAAAGAGTTAAAATGCAGATGCGTTGTCACTCGTGAGGACAAAGATGGAATGCCTCTTTCCCAGTAAAAAGGTTCTCCGTTTCTCTACATTCACCATACGAAACACATCAGTGTTAAGCTGTTATTATGTAAGAGAGTGGTCCTTCCCCAGTCGAGCCGACCGATTCGTGCTACAACTACACTACTAATATAGATTGTGCATGGCTCTACCACGTATAATCCTTCAATAGAAGTTCCCAAATTTTGAAATTTAATTGAAGCACATTAAATATTTTCATGATATTTATTCCGAAGTAGTTTTAGCTCCTCACTTTAAAAGGAATAAGGGAGGAGTTTTTCTTGCTAGGTTGTCAAGATGCAGTGGGCAGTGGTGTAGCGGCGGATGTGTGCGAAAGTGTTTTCGTGGCCCTGCATAGGTAAAGGTGGAATACCATGGGATTTAAGTTTGAGTCCGACATAACCTATACGTAGGCGTTATGAGTAGGCATTTCTACACGTTAAATATATGAATTATGATGCATAATTTTCCGTTATCAATTTCACACTCTTTCATACAGTGGCCGTATGAGGATGCTCAAGGTCGCTCGGCATGCTACGAAGATGGCTATGCTCGGGGTTTCTTTGCGTGATAAACATAAAAATGAAGATATCTGCAGTAGAACTGGGGTAACCAACATAGCCTAATGGATTAGTAAGCTAAAGTGGCAATGGGCCGGACATATAGCTCGAAAAACCGACAACCGACGGGATGGTAAGGTTCTCGAGTGGTGGCCTCACACCGGTAGGCGAAGTGTATGGCAACCCTCCACTAGTTAGAGTTACAACCTGGTTACACGTGCAGGAATTCGATGGATGTAGGTGGTTCAGGACCGTGCTTTGTGGCATTCTTTTTGTCTTGTGAAGGACTGTAATGATGATGATGATGATACAGTAGTACTACACATATAATATCGTTGTTAAAAGACAGGATGTTTGCTTTAAGCATTTTCTTTTTACAATAATAAGTGACTGTTAAGAAATTAAAAATATTTCGAGGTTACGCGTGTTTCAGCGACATCCTTCAGCACCATTACTCTCTTACAAATTAGAGAAAGCCTGTGCTTCAACCGCGGTTACTTGGCTGGTTACCATATCGCATTAACAGCGCTTCCAAGTCCACTTGAAAACATAGGCCATTGCAAGAATGCGCCAACTAGCACGCTAAAATATTACTGGGATTTATCTTATTATATTTATTTTATTTAGTTTAATCCTCAGAAGACACAAGTTTGCGCGTTTACCGCTAAAAAGAACCCCTTTGTCGTATCTCCTCAGTTTCAAGGCACTCCCCTAGTTGCCTCAGCCAGTATCGGAATCCTTGGCGTCGACATATCGAGTGACTTGCAGTTTCGTGGTCACTTGGAAGAGAAGGCCAAATTAGCCTCTAAAAAGCTTGGCGTGCTCAGCAGAGCGGGACAGTACTTCATGCCGGCACACCGCCTGCAACTTTACAAGGCGCAGGTTAGGCCTCACTTGGAATACTGTTCCCATCTCTGGGCAGGGGCTCCCCAGTGCCAGCTCCTTCCACTTGACCGCATCCAGCGCAGAGCGGCTCGAATCGTCAACGACCGAGCCCTTTCCGATCGGCTCGATTCATTGGCACTGCGAAGAGATGTTGCATCTCTTTGCATTTTCTTTCGCATCTACCATGGGGAGTGCTCTGAGGAATTGTTCAGATTAATCCCAGCCGCCAAATTTCACGAACGCACATCGCGGCAGAACTCCCGATACCATCCACACCATCTGGATGATTGGCGGTCCACCACTGTGCGATTTAGAAGATGTTTTCTTCCTCGCACGACTTCCTTGTGGAATCGATTACCATCAGCGATTTTTCCGGACCGATACGACTTAGGGACCTTCAAGAAAAGAGCGTACTCCTTTTTAAAAGGCCGGCAACGCATCTGCAATTCCCTCCCTGGTGTTGCAGTTGTTCATGGGCGGCGGTAGTCACTTACCATCAGGTGAGCCGCATGCTCGTTTGCCCCCACTCCTATAAAAAAAAAACCTGCTCTAGAAACGGGCGCCGCACGGCCATGTTCAAACGATCACCGAGTATTCAAACTGGGTATGTAAAAAGAGACAATGCGTGAACAGGGCGATACTTTGCAGGTTGTCTCTTTAACACAAGGGTGTGGAATGGATAGCAGCACTGGCAGAACGTCACCGTTGTATTTTGTTGTTGTTAAAGGGTTTAAGTGTGAAGAAACTGATATCGCTCTATCAAACGTTATGTACCACTGAATTAGATTTAAAATATAAATTACGTATAGTTACGTATTTATTGAAAATTTTAAATATGAAATGCTTGAAGTTTGGTGGAGTCACGTGAATTACTAGTGGGAAAGCAACATTATGCTGCCGTGTTTGGTATAAATGTGTATGATGAGTAATAAGAACCAGAGACATCTCTGTTGCTTCTTACGACATCAACAGCGTGATATGACGTAGTTGGTTCCTTTCCGCCATCTCTAAACTGCGTATTTATGTATGTTTAGCGATCCCCCCTGACTTCGCACGGGTGATTTCTGGATGTCGACAACAGCGCCACCTACCGTGACCAATTCTGAATCTAAACCATCCACGGACCACTCAAAGACACACAAAAACTTTTGATTTTTTTGAGACAGCGATTGATTTTTATAATAGATTGAATTTTATCGTAAAGTTTCACAATGACTTCGCTACGTATTTAGCATTAGCCTGTTCACTGTTGGAGTAGATTTCTTTTTATAACCACCAATTAACAGTCTACTGATAGACCTAGGTCTCTTCTATAGTAGACAAGTTTTAACATAAGCCTTATATTTACAAAATGTTTCACAACTTGCTCTAGTACTACCAGCGGTATGTTATATCTAACATTTGTTCAGTATATAAAACTATTTTTTCGGATTTCATCGCTTAATTTTACTTATCCTTAATACCCAACGTTTCGAGTGCTTTGCAGCACCCATAGTCACGGGGGATTGAGGCGATGATGGCCTGATGTCAAAATCAACCCGGAGTCACTTCAGATTTTAATTAGTTATATTGCTCCAATCTACGCAGTATAAGCCTAATGTGTTTTAAAGTCTTGCAGTGGTATGATTGGGTTTAGTTTTGGTTCTACTAATTACGGGATCATAGTATGGGCGTGGCCCAGCATGGGCAGTAAGCAGCTTCCTTTTCTATTGAATTAGGATGTTTGTAATTTCAATAGCCTCACGTATCACGAGGATTAATTCGTGGTATATCAAATCTTATGTAATGACAGGGGCCATATAGGACATGATCACAAACTGTACACATCCCGGAGCGTTGGTGTTTCACGTCAGCTATTTGTTTTTTTCCGAGAGTTTTACAGATCTATTTTCTCGCTCTATATTAAAGAGACCACATACACAATCAAGCTTTTACACTCCTGCATCTTGTAGAGGGATATTACACTTGATGGATGGTAAGGACTGACTAATCTTCTTCGGCGGCTTGTATAAGGTTCTAATAGAAGCTAGCTTCAAGATGTAGTCAATATTTTCTGTGACTCCTGACATATGGTAGTACAGCAGGCAAGCGCTCAATTGTGGCAGGTTTTACACGGTAACCGTATAGTACACAAGTACAAGCTTGTTGTCGTGCAAAACCCGCTTGCCGTGCTGGAGCTCGGCTGCCAGGTGTTTGCTGTCACAGATCCGTCGTGCTCCCTGTAACATAGATTTGCACACGGCAGCTAACTATGAAGTATGATGCTGAGATTCACCATTTAAATATTGTGGTCTATGCTGTTGTTAAGATTTGGGATGACTTACGCATCTAGGAAAGCTCAGGAATTATTTTCCTTTAACTACTAGTTAGTATGCTATAAGTAACTAGCAGTTACTTTGTCAGATGGTAAAATAGTAAAGTGTCGTCTACGTACCGCTTGTAGATCCTTGCATTTAGAGGTAAGATGAGAAGGGCTTTCTGCTCAAAATTTCTTGAATATATTGGCATCAACGGTAGATACAGGTGAGCCCAACGACACACCGTCTATATCCATATAGCACTCTATCTTCCACAATAGATAGCCAGATGTATGGCGATGTCAGAGTAATACTGCATATTTTGCAGGCATGTTATTTTCCTCTAGTTTTCTAGTTACATTTGAGATGCAGTCTTCAACAAGTAGGTAGTAAATAGAAACTGAACATCAAAACTAACCATGGTTTCATTGTCAGCAAGACGTAGTAAAGTTGGTAAAAATTACCACGCGTACATCTGCTCGATAAATTAAAATTATGTTTCTTACCTAGTTTTAAGAGCAACTCCCGCTCTCCCTCAATTGCGTGTAATACCCTCGTCGCCACTAATCTCAACACCACTACTCCCAACACCACTAAACTAAGAAAAACACACCACTGACGACAATACGACACATGTTTCGCCTCTACTCGAGGCATCTTCAGGTGATGTAGACTCTGCGGTGGCTAAACGCTTAGTGAGCAGCGAGCTTGTTTTTGTTTAAAAAGCCTACCCACTAAACACCACCTGTGGGAAACGCATTGACCTGTATGACCTTTCTGCCGAATCGGAAGCGACCTCCTTTAGGGAAAAGGGGGCACAGGTAGCGAATAGCCGCTGACAGGTGAGCCTAGCTAAGGCAATTTAAGGACGGGGAGAAGATTCGGCCTTTTTTTTATAGAATAGGGGGCAAACGAGCATGCGGCTCACCTGATGGTAAGTAACTACCGCCGCCCATGAACAACCGCAACACTAGGGGAATTGCAGATGCGTTGCCGGCCTTTTAGAAAGGTGTAAGCTCTTTACTTGAAGGTTCCTAAGTCGTATCGGTCCAGAAAATTCGCTGGTGGTAACTGATTCCACAAGGAAGTTGTACGAGGGAGAAAACTTCTTCTAAATCGTACAGTGGTGGACCGCCAATCATCCAGATGGTATGGATGGTAACGCGAGTATTGTCGCGATGTGCGATGGTGAAATTGAGCGGCTGGAATTAGTCCGAACAATTCCTCAGAGCACTCCCCGTGATAGATGCGATAAAATACGCAAAGATATGAAACAACTGTACGCAGTGCCAGTGTATCGAGCTGATCAGAAAGAACTTGATCGTTGACGATTCGAACCGCTCTGCGCTGGATGCGGCCAATTGGAAGGAGCTGGCACTGGGGTGCCCCGGCCCAGAGATGAGAACAGTATTCCATGTGGGGCCGAACTTACGCTTTGTTAAGTTGCAAGCGATGTGCCGGCATGAAATACTGTCTCGCTCTGCTGAGCACGCCAAGCTTTTTAGAGGCCAATTTGGCCTTCCCTTCCAAGTGACCACGAAATTGCATACTATTCGATATGTCGACGCCAAGGATTCCGATACTGGCTGAGGCACCAAGGAGAGTTCCTTGCAACTGAGGAGATACGACAAAAGGGTTCTTTTTAGCGGTAAACGCGCAAACTTGTGTCTTCTGGGGATTGAACTGGACTAGATTTATTTGGCCCCAATCCAAGACTTTGTCCAGCAAAGACTCGACTTCAGACATAAGTTTGTCCCGGTACTCGGCGACGTTTTCCCGAGAAATATTGGCACGGCCGGTATATAAGGCATCACCAGTGCTGTCGTCTGCATAGCAATGAATGGTAGCATTCATTGCTAGTAAGCAACATATCATTGATATGCAAGAGAAACAGCGTTGGTGATAGCACGCAGCCTTGTGAAACACCAGCGTTGATAGGCTTGAAATCAGAGCATGCACCGTCTACTACGACCTTGATGCTCCGATCAGCAAGGAAACTGGTGATCCATTTGCACAATTTCTCGGGAAGCCCATAGGAAGGAAGCTTCGAAAGAAGCGCTTTGTGCCAGACCCGATCAAAGGCCTTCACTATGTCCAAACTAACGGCAAATGCCTCCCCCTTGGACTCTACTGCCTCGGCCTATCTATGAGTTAAGTAGATTAGAAGATCACCAGCTGATCAACCCCGAGGAAAACCGTACTGGCGGTCACCAATCAGCTGGTGATCCTCAAGGTACCTCATGAGCTGGTAGTTTAAAATGGCTTCTATTATTTTTGGAAAACAAGGAGGTGATGGCGTTAGGCCTGTTGTTGGACGGTTCTGAGCGGTCACCTTTTAGGGATCGGGTGGACCAAAGCTGTCTTCCACGAATTCGGGACTACGCCTTTGGAGTATGAGTACCGGAAAAGACGCATTAAAACCGATGCCAACTCCGGAGCACACGTCTTCAGCACAATGGGAGGGACTCCATCATGCCCACTCGACTTGCTGACGTCCAGGGAGAAGAGTCCTTTGCGAACCGAGTGCTATGTAAATCGCACATCCGGCATGGAGCACTCATATCGCGGGATGTTCGGCGGTGTGTTCCCCCCGTCCTCTTGAGTCGAGTTGGACGCAAAAAGAGAGCTGAACAGATCGGCTTTCTCCTTTGCGGCATGGGCCAGTGAGTCGTCCTCTCTGTGCAGAGATGGAAGAGATGGCTGACAGAAATTCCCTTGGACAGCCTTGGTGAGAGACAAGTATGCACGGGTTCCCGAAGTAAGGCGAACTAGCTTCTCGCCTATTCTGCCGATGTGCTCAGACCTTGCCTTGGCAATGACGCTATTGAAGGACCTGGAGGCGGAATTATATTTTTTTTAAGTGCGCTGGTGTTTAAATCCCGAGACGTTGATGCGTCAGCCCAGGCCCGGTAGTACTCCTGCTTATAGCGTGATGCTGTTTTATAGGAGCAACCAAGCCATGGCTGGGATCTGCCTCCGATGGGCACCACAGAGGATGGAATAAAAAGTTCCATACCCTGATGTACCACATTAGCAACAGAATCGGCAACAACGCTGGGATCTTCCGGCGAGAAGCAAACCCGCCCCCAGAGGTAGGATGGAAGAAAACACCGCATCCTGTCCCAATCAGCTGACCTATAGTGCCAAACACGGCGGCAAGCTGCAGATCGCAACTGCGATGGAGCGTGAGTAGCACCGTACTCCGGATCAGACAATGGTCCGAAGAGCCCAGAGGGGCATCGACGGAGACCTGATATCCGTCCGGATGAGAGGTCAGCAGAAGGTCCAACAGGGAAGGTACATGGTCTTCCACATCTGGGATCCGTGTAGGCGAAGTAACCAGTTGTGTTAGACCATATGCCAAAGCAAAGTCATAGACCGATCTACCAGCATGATCGGTTAAACGAGAACCAAGCCATTCAGCGTGGTGGGCGTTGAAATCACCGTGTATCACGATCTCTGCGGATGGGACCTGTTGTAGCACGGAGTCTGCAGCCATTTGGACGTGGTCTATGAGTCGGTATGTGTCGGCATTACCGCTATGGGATCTTTAGAGGCACCCGTAGACGCGGGGATGGTCGTTGCTGTCTACGCGCAGCTATAGGATGGACAGGTCCGTATCTTCAAGATTGCCGAGGCGTCGAAAACAGATGTCCTCTCTGACGTATATGCAAACTCCAGCCCGGGGCACAAAGAAGTGTTCCTCTTTGTACCCCGGGTAGGAGAGATATGAGGCATCAGCCGGAGAGGACACCTGAGTCTCGTTTAAAAAGAGCAAGGCCGGCTTCGCCGTCTCTAGATGGTAATGTACAGCGTTAGGGTTGGAATGAAGTTCCCTGATGTTGCATATATTCACGGATAGCGTGACAGGGGTCGCCTTGGTTGTATTGCTCCGCTTGCCTCGAGCAGTATTAGTCGCGAGTGGAATTTTGCCCCCCCCCCCAGAATACGCGGGGCAGCCTGAGCACCCACGCTCAGGAGTGAAGTAGTTTGGTCGTGGATGCTCAGCGAGGGATTCTCCAGGGGTGCTGGTACCCTCCTGGGGTAGTCTTTTATTTAATTCCACTACCATGTTGATGGGGGGGGGGGGAATTGGGCCTCCAGTCACCTGCACTCACCAAACGCAATGCAGAGGTAAACCTCTACTTCACGCTGGTATTCTGTGAGGTCGTGGTACCACCCCGGTTCGAGCTGGCCTATCCGTGCGACAGCAAAAGCTACCCCTTGGCTCTGCCACTGTTAAAAGCGGACCTGAACTGCCTCCTGGCGGCTTAGGCCGCAGGAGGCAGTTCAGGTCGGCCGAAAGCTTGTTTGGGAGGTCCGAGAGAGAGTTTCTCGGCCTGCGGCCTCGATAGCGAGAGGGGAGTCGGGCTGCATAGTAAGCTGCCTCACGAATGAGATTATTTGAGTGAGACTCTGAGGTTTTGAAGAAGTTCTCAGAGAGTGATTTTAGAAATTATTGGATTGTGGGGAGCTCTAAGTCTCGATGGAGGTCGGTGTTACGGACGTACCAGAGTTCGTTCGTAGCCCGACGATAAAAGTAGTTTTCTGCCGACTTCCAAAAAGGAGACGGTACTCAATTCGGGTGTATGTTTTTTTTATGTGTGTTACCTCATAACTTTGTTCTGGGCTAACCGATTTCGATGATTCTTCTTTTATATAAAAGCTGATAGTTCTCTTGTGGTTGCATATGAATTTGATCAAGGTCAGACCAATGGTTATTGAGTTATTCTTAAATAACCTATATTGAAGTCACTTATATTGAAGTCGGCTGTACAAAATTTTTAATTTTAAATTATGAACTATTTGGAGTTCGTTTAAGACTTTGGGTTTAGTATCCGCAAAAATGGGGGCTGCATATGTCATTACTGGTCGTATACAGACCTTCTATAGGGTTCGCTTGTTACGGAGGGACATTTTACTGTGTCGGCCCAGCATACTGTTGAGCCTACTCAGATGAAAGCGCGCAAATTACTCTCTTAACATGGGGCCCGAAGGTGAGCCTCGTGTCAAGGGTGACACCTAAATATTTGGCGGTCGTATGCCAGGGGACGGGGGTTTTCCTTAGGTCCCTAGCATACGGATTAGCGGAATGGTAGTTGGGCGGCGCCGTTTATGATCGAAGCAAACGGCGGCGCTCTTCTCCGGGTTCACATTGATATACCATTTTTGGAACCAAAGGAAGGAATTTCGGATCTTGTTCCATATACAAGGTAGTGAGATACCTTTATAGTACAGGGCAGTGTCGTTTGCAAAAAGGGAGAGCTGAACACCATCCCATGGGATGGGAATGTCGTTGGTGAACAAGATATAATATAGCAGAGGGGCAAGCACTGAGCCCTGAAGGACATTGGCTTTAATATGACGCTGAGAGGAGAGCGTGCCTTCGTGTCTAACACGAAAGGTACGATCGTTCAGGTAAGAGGCCACGAGACGTACAAGACGATCAGGGAGGCCTATTTTATAGAGTTTGTAGATAAGGCCTTCGTGCCAGACTCTACCAAATGCTTTTGGTATGTCAAAAAAGACCGCAATGGTCTTATGATGACGAGGGTAAAAATCGCTGAGGATATATTCCACAATACTGTGAACTTGTTGGGGACAAGAGTGTTTCGCTTGAAACCAAATTGGTGGGGGGAAGCGGCTAGCCAAAACAACTGCTATTCATACAGCCCGCTGACGCAACTGATCCCTACTTAAGTAGCGAGCGATTGCGGCATGCGATGAAACATGCGACCAATCACCACCTAACGTACGCAGCTGCTTTTGACTGATTTGTAAAAAGACTACACATATATATAGAGGAATACGAATATATTTAACTTCATATTTAATATTTTTAATTTTTTGGTTGTAAGTGAGGACTTAATAAAATAAATAGAGTCCACGACAAAATTAAATTTAAACTTGAATTGGAACAAGATTGTTCCCTTAATTTCCTCGACTTAACAATAACAAGAAAAGATTCGTCACATGTTTTCCAAATTTATTGAAAGCCAACTCATACCGACACGGTTGTATCATGTCATAATTTAGCCGCTTTTTATTGTTATATTAATCGTTTTTTCACTGTCCCAATAAGTAAAGAAAATTATTTATAGGAGTTTAATGTTATATATCATACGGCGGTCTCTAACGGTTTCTCATAAAATCTCATTAACAATTTAATTAAAAAGAAACAAATGTATGTTGTTCTCAACTCTTTGTACGCGCTTCAACCTCAAAGTGTTCGTCGATATATGAGCAGTTTGAACTTTAATATTATAGATTTCCGCAAAGTAACGCATCATTCTATTAATTTTAGTAAGACGTAGGTTTCTCATCTCACTGTCACGTCGGGAATTACAAATAAGTAAAATTGAACAAGATAAAACTCACAAAATAGATTTGTTTAAAGTATAATGTTCGCGTAAATATAAAAAAAATATTACCTGAATTGTATTATATGAACGAGGTGGCGGTATAGAATCCACTACCCTAAATCCTGTGGGTGTCATAAGAAACGATAGAGTGGAAAAAACAGGAGACAGACAGCAGCATCATTCTATTAATAACTTAAAATAATAAAAAATGTTGCTGCCAACCTGCCTGCCAAGCGTGGCAACTATCGCAAATGAGGCAAGCTATGGAGGCGGCCTATGATCAGCAGATGACTTTTGATAGGCTGTTATGATAAAGATGATGATAATGAAGATAATAAAAATGTATTCATATGACGTTATATGTTCTCTTTATATTACAGAAAACAGATTTTAAAGTAAACAAATAAATATATAAACACACAAAGGGCACCGTTATTAAAAACTCGCTGTAAATTGACTCAAAGCTTAAACAGTTCGTAACTGTTTGCTCTCGCTACAAAGTGATGTAAAAATCAAAATAGATACCATATTACGTGGAGTTTTGAACACATGTGCACTCGCTACTGCTTCAATACAGTCCAGAAAGTCATTTTATATTTTGTTTTCGTTTCATATGTACGTTGAAAACATTCACTGGAGTTTTAAAACTGTTTAAAGCAATGCGAAAATTTGCATGTCAAAAGGATTTTTCATAACTTTGAGAGTCTACTAAATAAGTACCTTTTATTAGTATCGCTTATCTTCTTGCCGAGTTTGTCGACGCTATTTTTTAAAAGACAAACTATGGGGGCAGTTCTCAATTCGACTGTGTGTTCAATTTACGTACGTAAGTTACGCTTCTTCTAATGCTTCTTTAAATCTTCTACACACTACATCTTAACACCGACTTCAGAAGCTATTATATGTAAATTATTTTATTAAAGTGAAATCTTCTTTAGAATCGTTGTGATTTGAAACTCGATGAAACGAAAAAGTCACTGAAAAGAGACAAATATATACATTTATATAATTTAGCCTGCGAGAGAATGAGATAGTATACAATATATCATTTCCTATTATCTCGGTCTCCTCTTTGTGATGTGCTTTATAGATGATTAATGTGACTTAGAACTGTTAAAATAAACGAAAAATTAACTAATTTATTAAATTAACTATATTGAATAAAATTATCTTTACCAATTTAATTCATAACAATCCACGATAAAATAACATACTGATTAAAATTAAATTAAACGTAGTTAGGCCATAAAGGACTGTTTAGGCTATTTATCATCTATTTTACTTACCACCTAGAATGTCAATTAATTTTTGTTCGATAAAATGACTTTACCTATATAATGAAATAGATTTTATGCTATTAGAAAGCAATTTTCTGAAAGTTTCACTTTTTACGATTGTGAACTGCACACATTTTTTTAAATTTCTTCGAAGTCTGTTTCTAATCATTATATTTTTTTTTATTTGAAAAAGGGCCTTGGCCATCCTTCATTTATGTTGACGACTATCCTTCATTATGCATGGTATGGTCTTCCACTATGTTGTGATGGCGGCAAAAGGATACAACTCGCCATATCGGCCCCTGAATTAGATATAGATCTATCTAGGTAGGGCTTGCTTGTGTTTGAAAGGTAAAAGAGTGAGTACTGATTTCGTAAATTTCAGTTTAGTCCTCAGGGGTTTTCTTAAGTCAGTATACTGATAGTATTGGTGAACTTCACTTGTTCTCAAAACATTTTATTCCTCAGGCGTGCAGGATACGTCACGATGTTTTCTTTCACCGCCGAGCACATTGTATACTGTTACAGTATCAGCCTACTAAAAGTTCTCCACTGAACGTGAGCCTCGCCTATAGAAGTTTTTTATATTGATAGTTGTTACTTGGAAAACGTTGCTGCCTATTTTTCTGTTTGTTTCACCTTGTCGCCTCTTTTGACAGTCACAGGACAGTACGGATTAGTGGATATATACACCGGCTCTAAATTGTCAATGGTGTAACGGCGCTACTATATGCAATAAAAAACTTCATTGGTGCAGGCCGGCATCGAATTTAAATTGTTTAACATATTTTAAGGACATATGAAGTCCGCCAATACGCACTGGGGCAACGCGATAGACTAATTGCTCTATAACTGCCTCAGAAAGGAGAGAAATCTTTAACATCTAACTCACCACTAACACTTTAATGGCATTTGGCCATTAAACGCTGTTCAATTTTAAAATATCGTTAATTCTAACTTATATGCATCTAACCTACTTGAAATATAAACACCTAAAATAAGGTGATAGAAATTAATCTGGATTGTATTAAAGGAGCTAAAAGCAGTCATTTTTTATAGAATAGCGGTGACAAGCGAGCACACAGACCACCTGAAGATTAAGATCGAATAACTCGTATCCAGTAAAAAGGGTCTCCGGGTTTCTACACTTACCATAAGAAATACTGCAGCATTAAACTGCTAGTTTACTCTGGTATTTTATGAGGGCTTGGTTCTTCACCGGTCGAGCTGACCCATTCGTACTACAACTTTAACATAGCTGCACCATGGTTCTACCAAGTATATAGTCATGAAACTACAGTTCTAAAATTTGATTTTATCGAAGAATTAAATGTAATATATTTTGTACATATTTTTACTAATGGCTCCAAAAATAATGGCAATTCCGAAGCTGCTTATTATAATTCAAATGAAAAGGAAGCAGAACAATTTAAAGTAAAAACAGGAGTCTCTATCATGACCATGGAACTCATTGCGATTTCTAAAGCTTTCAATTAGATTAGACAACGGAGTGGTAAACATTTTGTCATATTTACAGATAGCAAAAGTGCCTTACAACATTTGATTCAATGCGTTTCTGGATATAGCAGAGGTGTATAGATATAACCTATGCAATTTTAAAGACTATATATAAATTCGACAATGGTTGGATAAACCTGAAGTTGCACTGGGTTCTCTCTCATATCTTTCAAAGTGGTAATGAAGAGGCTGACAAGTTAGCTAAACGAGCTGTTACAAATGGCACAGAGATTGTTAGAACATATTAAAGAATATTTTGACAAAGGAAGCAAGGAAAAGGTATTTGGTATAGTTTAGAACCATTCAGTGTAAGCCTCTTCGATTACCGTGGTTTTACGGTGCAAAAATTAGTAAAGAATATATTATTATAACTGCAAATATATCACACGCGGGGCACTTTTGCCCACTTAATAATGAAATATGATTCCCCTAATTGTGAATTTCGTTACTAGGAGTCTACATTCAGCACTGGGTTGCTAATTGACAAAAAAGATACTTAAGACTGCCTTAAAGTAAACAAAGCATCCAGTAAGATTAAAAAAAAACAAATACAATTAAATTGAAAATCTAACTGCTATCTTTTTTTAAAAGTAATTACATATTAATTAGCTTGGCATTTTTATTTGTTTTGAAATAAACCCGTTTCGAATAGAAAAACAATTTAGCTTTATTTTTGTAAAGATTTTTTTTTAATTATTTATCTATGCTTTTGTTCCAGGCTAGTTTTGCCGTTGTTAACCTCTTGATAACTATGGCTTTCAGATGAAAATAAACTTTCTTAATAATGGCGGATGATTTCATTTAAACAAATAACTGCCACGATTTACCTTATTTAGGTTCAAGTGTCATAATAGCTGGAGACATCAGCAGTAAGCATTTCTCCAGAAACTTCCTTACAAGTAATCCATATAGTATGCATTGTTCGATTTCACGGAGCGTTAAACTAAACTTTGGTTTATCGCGCCTGAGACTCCAACCCGCTACCCATTCGCTACCAGCCAACAACCGGACATCCTTAAAGTAATGATACTCAAAAATGTCGGTTTGTCGATAGAATCGAAACTAATTATTAGAACTCAATTCGGGCCATAGTTCAGCACTTATGCAGCTGGGCCAGGCCGCAATTAAGGTCTTTCAGGCCAAAACAATCGTGGACTGGCGTAAATTCAAGGTCAAACTCGAGTCTACAACCTCCCAGCACTGAGACAAAATCACAGACAAGATAGAGTGCCAGAGGAGGCCAATGAGGCGATTAGCGCCCTATCGTCTCACCACACCTCCATAGTTGAAGAATGCTCCAGTAAGGTTCTTGTGCCGAGCAATCAACACACGAAGCTTCCGAGTGATATTCGACAGCTGATTAGAGCGAAGAACGCGGCCCTAAGACAAAATAATTACTATCGTATAATAGATAACAAATCCCGACTGCGCAACCTCCAAAATTAGGTAAAACACCGCCTTACCGAAATTAGATACGATATGTAGGATAATCTGCTGGAAGATATTGAGCCATCTCATACTGCCTTCCGGCAGTTGACTCGATCTCTGAAAACAGAACAATTCTCACCAATGCCGCTTAGGCCAAAAAACCCCGATCTCGCATTTGACGACTCTGAAAAGGCCGAATGGCTAAAACTATAAATCTAAGTTTATCACGCAGCGCAACTCCGAGCATAGCCTTCTCCATAGCTCGCAAGCAACCTTGAGCTTCCTCATCCGGCCAGCAGTGAAGGAACACGTCTCAGTTCCATAGGTCATCACTGGCAACACGCACTGGTAGTACAGTGTCGTTTTCAAGTTTTGAGATAAACCTGACGAGAAGATATGTCGTAATTTCCCGAACGCTGCCCAACCGAGTTGAATCCATCGATTTGACCTCTCGGTCGAAGTTGGACTTACCTACTCGAGCTTCGAGCTTAGAGCTCCCAACAACTACCGGCATAGGTGTGACATGGACATTAAACATGATCTTTGTTTTGTCCATGTTTATCTTAAGACCTATCCGGTGGGAGACACTATTGAGGTCATTGAGCATAGCGTTAAGGTCCTCCAGCGATTCTGCCATAAGAACTATATTGGTGGTAAATCGAAGGTGAGTGATGAACTCGCCATTGATGTTAATGCCGTATCCTTTCCAGTCAAGTAGCTTGAAAACGTCTTCCAATGCAGAGGTGAAGAGCTTCTGGGTATAACGTCACCCTGTCTTACACCTGTCTGCAATTGGATATGTTTCGTACTCTGGTTTTGTACTCGAATAGCCATCGTACCCCTACTGTACAAACACTTCAGCACTTCGATATACCGATAATCAACTTGGCACCGCTGAAGGGACTGTAGCACCGCCCATATTTCGAAGCAATCAAAGGCTTTCCCATAGTCCACACACGCAAAGTAAAGTGGCAGATTGTACTCTTCTGTCGTCTGTACAATTTGCCGAAGGGTGTGTATATGGTCTATGGTACCTTAGTAAAGCCTTTTCGGAAACCGTCTTGTTCGGGAGGCTGGAACTCGTTGAGTCTGCGTGCGAAACAATTCGTAATGGGTAATTGGTTAATTCACTCGGCAGTTTTTAATTGCCTCGAACCCCAAGCTCGTAATGATTTTTGTTGTCAGAAGTGAGATCAAATCATGCCAATTTTACCAAAGGACGACACGGAGGGTATCCGTACCCGAAGTGAACGCCAGCAAGAAACGAACCACAGACGTTTGGTGGTGTACCGCTGCAGACGTCGGAGGGCCAGTTGCCGACCATGGAGACTGGCCCGTCAGCAGATCCTGCAGCTGCAGCATCTGACTTAGGTGCTCTAATGATGATACTGCAGGAGCAGGCTCGCCGACAGGAGGAACAGGCCCGCCGACAGGAGGAACACGCCCGCCGTCAGGGGGAACAGGCCCGTCGTTTGAAAGAGCAGCCCAAACAAGAAAAGCTCAAGGAAGAGTAGATGCTCCTCGTGAAGGACCTGCACGCTACCTTCAGGAAAGAGATAAGAGAGATGAAGGATAGGGTTGCTCACCATGACAACCGCCTGTCGGAAGCTGAAACGCGAATCGACTAAGTGAACAATCGGGTTGACAATGTTATGGCTGAAGAAAACGCTGGACGAACTCAAACTTGGGGATGGAATTACAGCTCCCGTGGTAGCTACAACACCTTCGCTACGTGGATTCAAAGTGCCGCCGTTCGACGAGACTTCTTCCTAGTTACCCTACAAAATCCAGTTTGACGCTGTAATGAATGCAAACGGCTGGAATAAAAATCAGGCCAAGACTCCTCTCACCCTAGGCCTGCGCAACCAGTCCTTCACTGTTCTGGAAGCTCTCGGTAAAGAAGTGATTTACGAGCAGCTCCTTGAGGCATTGGAGGCGAAATATGGCAACGCTCACCTTGAACACGTCTTTCGTGCGCAGCTCAAAGTTCGCATGCAACGCAGCAACGAAAACCTGCTGCAGGTTTTCGTTGCTGCGTTGAGGGCCCTTGAGGTGGAGAAGCTGGTTCGAAAAGCATACTAGTCTGTACCTGCGCTCATTGAAGGGAACCTGGTGCAGGCATTCATGGATGGCATCCGCGATTCTTGAAGTCAGAGCTACTGCGAGGCTCGGGTGCCACGAGACGCTTAAGGACGTTTTGGCCCATGCACTGGAAGTGGCAGCCATGTGGCAGGATCATCATTTTCATCGAGTAAGAGAGGTTGAATCAACTACAGTTCGTGACCGCAATAAAGGATACAGCCCTAGGTGCTACGGCTGTGGGAAAAGGGGCCATCTTCGATCCAGCTACCCTAAGCGAACTGTAGAAAGGGAAGGTGAACGATCTCGAAAGGGTAGTGCGGCTAACAGCACCGTCCAGCAGCAGCAGGTAAACGAGTAAAAGCCAGGACTGCGGGGCGGGTGCTGGCTGATGTTAAAAGAGCCCCAAGTTTTTGATCTCATAAACCTATGATGGGAACAGCCTAATCATCAAGTTCGAGGTCAACGGAATGCAGTGTATACTGACCATAGACACTAGAGCCTTTTGCACGGTAGTCAGTTCCCAACTTTTAATCAGTTCCTTGGAAACTCCACATACAACCGAGAACGCATAAAGGGGAATGCCCAATTCTGGCCATGAAACGTCCAACAATATGCATTTGTTAAAAAAATACATCTTTTTTTATTATCGCTTTATTATTATCATATTTTATTAATCGCGGTATTTATGTATCGAAAAAAGATTGCAATATTTTTGCACAAGAAAAAAGTACCGAAAAAATAAAAATGAAATTAGGTAAATCCGCAAGTCATTAGTTTGTTGTTAAAATAAAGTTGTGTTGCCAATCACAAATATCGTTAAAAAGTCGATTCTGTTTTTTCAATCACTTTTTTATGGTGTCATTATTATAATGGTAATATTATTTTTCGATAATTATTATGCTGTTATGATAATTAAACAAGCGAATTGCTAGTTGATGTACCATGAACTCTATAGAATATAACAAAAACGTTAATGCACAATTTAACTGTTATTCTTATCTGTTCTTAAAAATACATTTAAAAAGTTATTTAAATAAATAAAACAAAACATATTTTAAAAGGCGTGCAGAACTTAAAGCGAATCAAAGGTTATTCTTTTTTATGAAATTATAAATCGAATAAAAATAATCGCTATCTATTTACTGTATATTAATTGACAACATCGAATCAGACAGCTAGGCCCATGTCATAACTATCAAAACTAAATAGTCACAAGTCGAATTTCTTTGCATTTGTGTTATTTTGTTTGTTTTCTCATGGATTTGTTATCTAGGCAACGAATAAGCTTTCTAAATGGACTAAATAAAAACTAAATGGACACTATTAGCCTGACCTGAAAATGGATCCCGCTCCCACTTCTTACAATAACCTCTGCACACACTTGGACTCGATATCCTCTGTTAACGATGACCTCAGCTTATACACCGACCAAAGTTCTTCCCAGCTCTCAATAACTCATTTAATAGGACATTTACACTGTGTCAATTGTGGTTTAAATGTCACGAAAATGCGAAGTCATTTGTTGTTAAAAAACTGTTCTTGTGAAAATAAAAAACCTTTATATCTTTAAAATCCGGACTTTTTTTAAATCAATTCCTTAACTATTTCATTCTTTTAATCGCATATTATAATTTCCATATGCTTTTCTATGTGGGCACCTATGGCCGAAGTGTCTATGAACGGTGGGCATTCCCCTTTGGTGACATCCACCGGTCAGTGCATACCCGACCGTGGAGATAAGGAGATGGAGTTGAAGCTATCCAACATGATCTACCTGCATAATGTCATCGTGGCTGATACAATGGATGACTGCATCCTGGGCCTAGACATTATGAGGAAGAATTATTGTGAAATCGACGTTAAGCAAGGTGTTTTTAAATGTGGACAAGATGAACTTTTCGTGGAAGGGGCGTTACCAGGGAATGTGTACAGCCTTAAGAAGATTATTCTTCCGCCGAGATCGGAAACGATTGTGCCATTGTCTTCCTCAGAACCCTGATCAAGCTCATTGTTGTGAATTCGTGGAAAGGGTAAACATTGACCTTCCATGGAAAGTGTTTCGAATCTTGGTCAGAACCACCGACATCCAGGAGTATGTGTGCTGAACCTTTGTGATCAGGAACCGATTATAGAAAAATACACACTGGTTGGTACTTGTGAGGAAGTGGATTGGTTGCGTTGGTACCAATATCTATCGACTGGGACTCCCAGCAAGGATGCACAAACGAGAGTGACCACACTTTTAAAAGACTATCGCAACGTTCTCTCCCCGAATGAAATGGTCAAGGCGAAGAAGTTATTACTCAAGTACGCTGATGTGTTCTCGTCAAACGATGCTGTTATAGGAAAGACTGGCCTAGTTCAACACAAAATAAACACACAAGAATAATTACCTATCCGTCAGCAGCCAAGAAGATTGTCGGTAGCGCTTGAAAAGGAAGTGGAAACCATGACTGTGGGAATGATGAAGGATGGTGTTATTGAACCTTCATCTAGTCCATGGTATTCATCTGTGATGCTGGTAAAGAAGAAGGACGGCAGAATGCAGTTTTGTGTTGCCTATCGCCGTCTGAACTACGTTACGAAGAAGCACAGCTATCCCTTGCCAAGAATTGATGGCACGCTGGACATGCTTTTAGGAGTAAAGTGGTTTTAGTACGCTGGACCTGAAAGGTGACTACTGTTAGGTTGAAATTGACACTAAGGACAAGGAGAAAACTACATTTTCGACAGGAAAGGGTCTGTAGCAATTTAAAGTTATGCCGTTTGGATTGTGCAATACTCCAGCAACGTTTGAAAGGTTGATGGAGCTTGTACTTACCGGGCTAATTGGCGACGCCTGTCTGATCTACTTAGAGAAAATCATCATCGTAGGCCGTACGTTTGAAGAACACCTTCAAAACCTGGAATGCGTGCTCATGGAGATTCAGAGTGCCAACCTCAAGTTAAGTCCGAAGAAATGCTCACTATTCAAATGGCAAGTTAGCTTTTTGGGGTATGAAGAATCGGAAGAAGATATCCGCACAGATCCAGAGAAACTAGGCGCTGTCAAGGATAGGCAGGTTTTAAAAGGCAAGACGCAGGTTAGAGCATCCTTGGGTTTGTGCTCCTATTATCGGCGATTTGTGAAGAATTATGCAAATATAGCCAAACCTCTGCCGAGGAGAAGCAATATTTCTGCTGAGATGAAAATTGTGACATCGCATTCCAGGAGCTCAAGGAAAACTTATTTTGGGGTACCCTGATGCGGGCAAGGAAGTTATAGTTGACACAGAAGCAAGTGATATAGGACTAAGCGGTGTGTTGTCTCAACGGAATAGTAATCAAGAGGTAGTGATAGCGTAATTTAGCAAGTCGTGTTCAAAGTCGGAAAGGTACTAATGTATCACGATTCGTTGCAACATTTTAGCAAATATTAATATGTGCGGAAATTTCACTTACAAATTGACTATGGTGACTATGCTATGCTGCACTGAAATGGCTATTGCAGTTCAAAAATCCAGAAGGACAAGTTGCGAGATGGATTGAACTACTAAACTAAACGCAGGTGCATTGTTAAGAAGACCTTGTCCTGAAGATTGCAAGCATTGTACTAGACAAGAGGGTAAGGAAGTGGTATCTGTGAGGATACCCAGGACAGAACAGCTTAGCAGTGAGTGGCAGGATAGCCTACAACATGCACAGCAGGAAGATTCGGACATCAAATCGATTCTGGAATGGATGAAGGCCAGTGCTCCTAAGTCCAAGTGGAATGACGTCTCAGCGATGAGTTCGACTACGAAAAGCTATTGGGTCAACTTGCTAATTCAATATGGAGTTCTGTGCCGTAAATGGGAAAATAGTCAGGGATACAGCTATCATTTGCAAATGGTTGTCCCTAAAGCTGAAGTACCGGATGTTCTACAGCTGTACCATAATGGTTGTTTAGGAGGCTATCTGGGAGTTAAACGAACTCTACTGAAGATCCGAGAACGGTTTTACGACAATGGACCCACATTGTCGTAACTATGTCCAGGACTGGTGTTGCAAATGTACAAGTTGTGCGGCTGTAAAGGGACCTCAGACTAGTAATAGAGGTACATTGATATTGTACAATGTTGGTGCACCATGGGATAGCATAGCCCTTGACGTTGCGGGGCCGTTTCGAGAAAGTGAAAGTAGTAACAAGTATATCATGGTTTTGATGGATTACTTCACTAAGTAACAGAAGTCATCGCTATTGCAAATCAAGAAGCTACAACACATGCAGATAAAGTAGTTCATGAAGTCTTCTGTCGTTTTGGAGTACCTTTAGAGATTCACAGCGATCAAGGAAGGAATTTTGAGTCTCAAATATTCCAGGAAACTTACCGAGTTATGGATACTCATAAAACAAGAACAACTTCTTACCACCCGCAATCTGATGGAATGGTCGAACAATTTAATCAGACATTGGAGAGGTACCTAGCAAAAGTTGTGGAAAATCGGCAACGAGACTGGGACAAGCACATATAACCGTTTTTGTTGTCATATCGAAGCACTGTTTACGAAAGTACATCAGTGACACCAGCTTTTGCAAACTTTGGAAGAGAATTACGGCTGCCTTCAGACCTGATCACCGGAGTACCACCTGATGTCCCACGCAGTATAACCGATTATGCAAATGACTTGCAGAACAAAATGAATGACATTTCTGAGCACTTCAGACAATCGGGCAAGCAAATGTCAAAAAAAGATGAAAACCCGGTTTGACCACAAAATGAACAACAAAGGCTTCGACGAAGATTATTTCCTAAGCTTCAAGATAAACGGGACGCACGGTACCGGACTGTGACAAGGATCAATGACGTAACCTACCGAATAACAAAAGGTGCAAGAGGTACCCATAAGATCGTCCATGTGGATCGAATGCCGCGTCATTATGGGCCCGATAATGTTCAGGTCGAGCATATCTTATGAGGAGGCTGTGTTGAGCGCCACCATTAATGCCTTGTACATGACAACACTAGTTACAACCAGCGCCCTCTAGTATCGAATAGCAGAACGAGGAGAGTCAAGATCCTTCTAGAATTTTCCATAAAAGAACTTTCTAGAACTATCGACACCTAGTTAGTCGGGACCAGTATGTTCTCAAACATTCTAGATGTTTCTACAGTACAAGGTTCTGGAAAATATCTGAGGCCCTATAATATAAGGCCGGTTTAGACCGCAACCCAGTCAGTGTTGAAAAGGCCATACAAGTGAATACTTCAAAGCGATACAACTGCGAATTAAAGTGATCAGTAGTACAATTGTGTTTTGTTATTTGTGTGGTTGTAAGTTGTAATTAGTGTTGTGTAATTAAAGTGTTAATTTTGGTAATTCACTCGGCAGTTTTGATTGTCTCGAACCCCAAGCTCGTAACAATAAAAATAGTTAAATATATCATATATTATAAATCCTATGTTAGTACTATGTTCGTTCACGCTAATTTGCGCAACTGCTCAACCGACTTTAATCACTTGAGACATAGGATAGTTTTTATAGCAATAAGTGACCCTTTATTAATATTTATTAATCTATCTATATCTATAAACACTCACGCCTGTCACCCAGAGGGGTAGGCAGAGACTATGGACTTCCATTTGGCACGATCCTGACAGACCTCTCTCGCTTCCTCCACATCCATATACCTACGCATACACGCTCGTCGGTTAAAGGTACTCTTGATTTGGCCCATTTTCAACATATCGCCAATTTGGTCGATAAACTTTTAAATTTTAAATATTTTTTAATGCGAATTTAAAGATTTTTTATAGCACCTAGGGTCCTTGGAATGGGCGGAACTAAGTCTACCTGACCAGCTAATAGTACATAAAATACAAATATGAAGAGCCATTGTTGCTCAAGTGCTAAGCCCTCGAACTAAATTTCTCATTACGCAAACACAAATTCGAACTCCATTAGCACCAATAAAGTTGTTATTTGCACTTTTAAGTTATTAAATTTAATTAAATTGGCAATGCTACATTCAAAACACTAACTTCTTTTACGAAAATCATATTATCGTTTCTGCTGATATTCACAGTAGGACAGTGGGTCACCCTGGTGATCACTTTTCAGCTTGAGAATTCAACCCATTATTTCAAATTTGAAATCCAAGCTGAATGTCTGGTACACGGACGACTGTACACTGGAAGTAGAGATGACGTCCTCAGTGATCTTACTCATATTTTTCTAAATTTTAAAAATAATGGTCTTGAACTAAATAGCAATAAATGTGAAATATTTTTTTCCAATAATTTTCAGTACGGAATCACTATACCTGCTAGGTGCCCCGTAGTTTTTCGATAGCATTAAACCTGTTTTAAAAACAAAATTTGATCAGTTTTAAACCACGTAGATAAATCGTATATATTAAACCCCCACCTTGCTCTTACTATTTTCAAATATTGTCCCTTGTACCTAGATTTACATACTTACTTCGCTCGAGTCCAGTATGGAAATGTTCGGAGATTTTAAAAGATATTGATAGTAATCTTAAAAAAGCTATAGAAAAAATTCTAAATTTTACTTTATATAGAACAGCCTGGCCTCAAACTACTTTACCTATAAAATTTGGTAATATTGGGGTGAGAAATCTTTCTAGTGTTGCATTGGCTACTTTCCTTGCTTCCGTGCATAGTGTCATGTTAGAATTTTAAATAATAAAGTAGATCTATGTTTTGCTACGGGGGCAAAGTAGACATAGATAACGCTCTGTCCCAGCGAAAATTTTGCACTGGAAATTAACCAACAAAACCAGTGGGATATTCCGTTGGTGCAGAGCGGAAAGGTTTCATAATTTCCATAGTGATCATGATCAGGTACGCCTTCTAGCTGTTTCGACTAAGGCATCTAGTCACTGGTACACGCTTTAACATTAAGTAATCTTGTTACATTACTTGATGGGGAAAACTTGCGCATCGCCGTAGGAATCCAACTAGGAGTGGTGATTTGTCAACCCCATCAGTGCCCATGTAGTAGCAGCGTCGACAAGCTTGGGCTCCACGGACTTACATGTAATAAAAGTGCTGATAGGTTTTCACGGCACGGTTCTTTGCACTATGTCATCTCAAGGGATCTTGTCTCTATAAATAGTCCCTCGGTTTTAGAGCCTTGTGCAATATTTAGAGACGATGGCAAGAAACCCGACGGTATCACATTGGTCCCTTGGGAGAGAGGTAAAGCCTTAGTATGGGATGCTACTTGCGTAGACGCTTTGGCGGCCTCTCTTCTCAGGCGTACCTCGTTTAGAGCCGGAACGGCAGCGGAAGTAGCTGAACGGAACTGAACTGAGTAAGTGGCGCAAATATGAGTCTCTGAGAGATGAATACATATTTGTGCAATTTGCTGTAGAGACAATCGGTCCGTGGGTGATAAAGTTTCTAAAGGAACTCTATCCACGGCTGATCGTTGCTGCTGGTAATAAGAAGGCTGGTTCTTTTCTCGCTGAAAGGCTAAGTATAGCCATTTAGCGGGGAAACGCAGCCAGCGTTCTTGGCACGAGACCGCGGCGAGTAGGACTGTATGATTATTATGTTACTAGTTTTAGTTTTTTTTATTATATTTTTTAATATTGTATATAATAATATATTATATATTATGTTAGTTTTAAATATATCAGTATAAATAATAACATTTTATTAAATATTATGAACAATGCTGAGAAAAATAACAAATTAGATAGAGAATACTATATTTTACTTTAGTATTTAATCTATTTTACATGTCAGCAAATGTGGAACGGATTAGTTAGCTGAAATGGCAATGGGCCAGATCGAACAACCGAAAACCGATGTGGAAGAATGGAATCCGAGGAACAAGGCATGCTCCTCGGCATCATACACCCTTAAGATATAAAAAAAAATTTTTTTATCTCTGTATCTAAAAGGAAGTATAAGTTAAGTTAAGTTAAGTTGCAGTCTATTTACGTCCCACTGCTGGGCACAGGCCTTCTCTCATTTCTGAGAGGGTAAAAGGAAGTATAATCCAATTAAAATTTGGCTCACCTGATGCCAAGTGACTATCACCGCCCATGAACAACTGCAACACCAGGGGACTTGCATATGCGTTGCCGGCCTTTTAAAAAGGAGTAGGCTCTTTAAATGATGAAATAAGGTCCTTTGGAACCTGAAAAATATGATGGAATTTTCTCGCCAATCGACATGTAAAAAAAAGAAGAATGATGCTATTTTACTCTGGTATTTTTACTATTATTTATTAGGTTCTAGTAATGTTAGGAGTACCGACCTCTTGCTTATTTCTTGTCTTGTCATGGCTTGTCGCCAAAAGTAGTGCTTGCGCTGATACGATTCGCTTCGGTTTAAGAAGTAAGGGTATAGAGATCCAGTACAATTATAAGCTGTGGGAAATTCCATCTTATTCCTTAGATGTGAAATCGCATCTGTATTCTCCTTTGTTTGAACTTGGCTGCAGATGTCTATGGACTGCGGTAGCCACTTACCATCATGTAGCCTGCGATCGCTGGCAACAGGGCTTAGTACCTCGGAGTACCGGGGTCGCTACCCGGAATATTTGGCGATATCAGAAAGTTGTTAGGATTCCTCGAGGAACTAGGATGGTTCAAATAACATTAATTCCTGCTTATAAGCAAAATACGCGTTCAATCGTGAACTCAGTTGCGGAAACTATCCCTTGTCACAGATGAGATAAGTTGCCCGTGTACTACCATTAACATATAAAAATCTACGCATAAAATTAAGCATACTGTTTATTATCTAATGATTATGTAAGTTTTTTTATTGATATTGTGTTTAAAATAAAAAAAATACACTAAAATAAAAACTTATTCAACACAGTATTACAATCATGTTTTGTAAATTCCATTGTTTTCGTGGACGCTCCGGTGGATTTACACCCGTATTCAAGAACGATACTATGCGTGCGCACAGTAGGCTTTAACGCATAGTGGACGAAATTTCATTTCATAAACGTCACTTGAGTGTTAGATGACACTATGCGCTCATCAAAATGAACGCACAATGCGTAGCGTAAAGTAGCTCGCTAGCTACTTTACGCTACGCATAGTGCGACAAATCAACGCAAATGTCAAACTAGTATGGGGTATATAGCTTGTTTGTTGATTTGTCATACGCTGATTGGTTTTGTTTGAATAATTGCAATGGATTACAGCAGCGAAGATGATTTTGATAATTATATCCTGGAGAGAATAAACGTGCAAAGAACGATTAGCACAAGAAAAGTGATACGTGACTTTTAAAATCCTTTTGATTATTACAGTGCCAATGAATTTTAAAGTCACTTAGGTTTTCAAAAGATATCGTAATAAATATACTTCTGCCTCTAATAAATGCAGCTCTTTTGAAAGTTACTAATGGCCTTAAGATTTTTTTCATCTGGGAGTTTCCAAATTTGGAATAATAATTCAGTTCATCTACCTATCAACAGTTTCAAATCCACATTATTATTCTACGTTATGCATAAGTACCCTATAATAACAGTACCAATAACGTCTTTTACCTGAAAGAAAACAACACGTGTTATTATTTTTTATCTGTCATTCAACTCGAGTGAAGTCGCGTCACAACGTTAACCAATCACGGCGCCCCATTCACTGCTATGTGTCCGCACAACAAAGAGTCCACTAAGTATTGTTCATGAAATTAATGGCCTGCCATGACGAACGCAGTGAGAAATACCTGACTTAGCATAGTGTTGCTACCATACTTATGAATGTGTCGTTTGTGGATTAATCCTTTACGAGGTGATGGCATAAGCCAAATGACTATTGAAGTTTGGACGCCCTGCTATGTAGTATCTGCTCAATACATTTAATTCAAGCTTTATTATTTTTAAGAGGATTTTTATCTGACTTCAAAAAAAGGAGACTTACATTTCAACTGTAAGTTTTTTAATGTATGTATGTTACGCGATATCTTTATCAATATTTAACTGATTTTAATGATACGTTTTTTTGTTAAAAAGGTCCATGTACAAGGGCTGGTTCTATATGAATTTGGAGAAAAATTCTACCCCTCAGGGTGGCAAAATAGTGGATAAAGTTTTTAATGTCCACTCAAAAGGGTAAAAAATAATTATAAACATGAAGTAAAACGTTCTCTAGTCAGGGCTTTAATTTTTCTTAAAGTTATTTGATTATTTTTACTTCTATGAAGGCCGTTACTGTTATAGCCTAACAAAAGTCCACCGCTGGACATAGGCTTCCCTATAGATGGTCTCATAGGAGGGATATTTGTCATAGCAGACGGGGCCTGTCTCTTGGCAGGTGGGTTGGCAACCACAGTTTTTTTTATTTGTTATAAAGAAGATGCTACTGCCCATATCCTAGTTTGTCTCCCTCTGTCACTTCTTACAACAACCACGGGACGATATGGGATAGTGGATATTCTTACTCTGGCACTACACGGTTGTTCACATAATATGAATTAATATTCAAATCCTTTACTTCTTCCTCATTAACCTTTAAAACTCCACATCCGAGCATGGATTAAAAAGCAGAACAATTCTGTGTTTCGTGTGGTGAGTGTAGAGAACCAGATACCCCGGGTTACAACGCATCTGCATTTTGATTCTTAATCGAGGTTAGATGAAGAAGCTTGCTTTCATCCAGGTGAACTGTCTACTGGCTTGTCATATTTATTCTATAAAAAAAGTATTAATTGGTTAAGATTATGAAATAAACAGATTTATAAAAGTAGTTAAAATCAAGTAAAGTGTTTTATAGACGTCGAATTCTTAAACCACCACAAAGGTAAAATTAATAAAAGGAATGAAAATAAGTTTTGAGTACACCCTTAAACAGACAACAAAAAAGATATCAGAAAATTTAAAACCGAGACGAATGATTTTTTTTTTAGAATTAGGGAGACAAACGAGCACACAGTCCACCTGATGGTAAGTGGTCCATAGACATCTACATCTATCCTCGATTACAAATCAAAATGCAGATGCGTTGTCACCCGTGAGGACTAAGATGGAATGCCTCGTTTCCAGTAAAAAGGGTCTCCGGTTCTCTACACTCACCATACGAAACATAGCAGCGTTATGCTGCTATTTTACGCTGGTATTCTTTGAGAGCGTGGTCCTTCCTCTGTCGAGCCGACCCATTCGTGCTACAACTATACCAGTAATATAGCTGCAGCATGGCTCTACCACGTATAATTTTTTTATTATATGTATAAATATTTTATTATTACTGAATTTACCTTTTTATCATTTTCTTAACAAAGTCAACACATTATAACTGTATTTATTTTTATGGGTAATTACAACATGCATTGATTATTTTGTAAGAAATAAAAAACTGAATTACATCATTGAATAAATACAAATTATTAAAAAAAATAGAATTATTTGACAATATTATAAATATCTTCATTGTCATATTATATTATATTATATTAATCAAACCATAAAAATCAAAAACAATTCCAATGTTATATTTAATAATTAGTTAATTCGTTAATTCATAGAAATTGATTAATTTTGATTTGAAGGTAGATAAACTATCGCAATTAATATCGAGGCCAGAAATCTTCGAGGACAGTTCGTTATAAGTGCGAGCCAGTCTGGCTAGAGGGGAATACTTTCCCAAGTTAGACCTATAAAGGAATACATTGAAAAAGGCGTGCGGATTTCTAGACATTCTTGATGGCACCTTAAAGTTAAATAATTGAACTATTGCTAGACAATCAATACTATTATTGAGCGTTTTCTATAGGAACATTATGTCTTAGATACTTCTACGCGATTCTAGTGATGTGATGTTAAATTGTGCCAAATGTCTTTCGTAGGAATCATTAGTGTGATAGCTATTCGAACGGTACGTAAGATGACGCAGCAGTCGCTTTTGTATTCTTTCGATTCTAATGCTATGGATTTTGTAGTGCGGATTCCAAATTTGACTGCAGTATTCTAGTTTACTTCTAACCAGACTACTGTAAAGTTTGATTGTAGTAGAGGGCTGCTTGAACTCTTTGGAATTCCTCAATACAAAACCCAGTGACTTAGTAGCTGAGGTGATTATGTTATCAATATGGTTGGTAAATTTTAATTCGCTATCTAATATAACGCCTAAATCACGTATCGCTCGAACTGCAATTAGTTTCTTAGTATCAATATAGTATTGACTCTTTTGATATGTTTTCTGGTAAACCTAATAAGTTGACATTTTTTGGCATTGAGAAACATTTGGTTGTTATTACACCATTGAATAAGGCTGTTGAGATCATCTTGTAGTAATTCGACGTCAGATTTGCTTCTAACAGTTTTAACTATTTTGAGAACATCAGCAAATAGGTAGACCTTAGAGTGTTGAAATATCGAAACAATGTCGTTTATAAAGATGTTAGAAAATACTGGACCTAAGTTCGAGCCTTGCGGTACACCGGAGTAGGCAATAAATGGCTGCAAGGAGTACCCATCAATCACCACGGTCGAAGATCTACTTTGAAGGTATGATGCACACCAGTTTAATAATGTCCCATTAATACCAAAAGCTCTCATTTTATTGACAAGTAGTGCGTGATTTACTTTTTCAAAGGCCTTGGAGAAGTCTCTGTATATAGCATCCACTTATAGTTTATTATCAACGTTCTCAATTAAATCGGTGATATATAAGAACAGATTTGTGACAGTAGATCTACCAGACAAAAAACTATGTTGCTGCCAGTTTATACGTCGTCCTAGATTTTTGAAAAATGATTCATAGACTAAGATCTCAAAGACCTTTGACATTGTAGATAATATGGATATAGGTCTATAATTAGTAACACTCGTAGGATTTTCACTTTTAAAAATTGGTACAATCCGCGCTTCTATCCACTTTTCGGGGAAAATGCCAGAGCTCAAGGAGGTATTGAATATAATAGTTAACGGAACAGCCAAAGAATTTGCACACCTATATATAAATATAGGCAGAATACCTTCTGGACCAGCACTTTTTGATGTATCTAACCTTTTCAGCCTTTTCTCAATTTTTCGTTTAGATACTTAAATATTGTCTATATATTTTTTTGTTTTGGAGACTGGTTGTGTGTCAAAATTTTTAACATAATCCTTAATAAAAACCGACGAGAAATGACTAGCAAACAAATCATATATTTCTTGTCTACCATTTGCATCACTATCATTCAGAGACATTTTATTAGGATAATTTGAGTCTTTACGACGCATGTTCTTCCTATGTGTCCAAAAATACCTCGGATTATTGCTAATAGCTTCCTAGATGTGTTCAATATAATTATAATAACATTGTTTTATTAGTTTATCGCAATCCTTTCTTAGATAAGAAAATACAATTTTATCTAATAGATTATTAAACAGTTTAATTTTATTATGACATTTGTGTTTCCGTTTGATGAGTTTAATTAGAGCGGGTGTGAAACAGATAGGATAAGATTTTGAAGATTTGCACGATCTGGGGACGAATCCGTCTATTGCTACCTGCAGGATTTCGTAGAATTTCGATATCATTTCATTATCATTATTTAGTACACCAAAATTTTGTAGCCAATCAACATTGTTTAAGAATGCTATAATGGAATCAAAATCTGCTCTTTCAAAATTGTGGAAAGATTTATTCTTAGATGCGGGAAAATTAATTGATGAGTTGATTTTAAAGAAAAATTCTAATGGTGGATGTAAAATGTCTACGTTGCGTATAGGATACTGATTTTCGACCGCATTGATGTTTACATTAGATAAAATTAGATCTAGTATCTTTCTGCTTGCGTTTTTGTTAGTGTTATATTGATGCAGATCGTGCAAAGTGAAAAAATCTATTAAGCTACTTTTAAGAAGACAGAGTAGTTACTTGGGTATGCGTACTGACCATTAATGGCGACTTGAAGTGCCCACGTGATAGAACTCATATTGATGTCACCAAGCAGCAAAATTGAATTATTAGCCGTGTTTAAATTATTTTTTTTTTATGGTATCCGTAGTATTATTAATAAATTCTAATGTGTAACGATCGACTGGTGGAGGGATATATACTGCGCACACATGAAGCCATTTCGTTAGATTACTTGTGTTAAATTCAATTGTGACCCATAAGTCTTCACCGAGACTTTCCCATCTAATTTGCCTGCGCGAGTTTAATTCGTTCTTTTTTACTGCTATCAAAACTCCGCCACCAATTTTCTTATGACTAGAAAGGGGAGATGTTTCACGATCTCGTCTATATATGTGGTATCTATCGTCGAAGATCTCAGCATCATACACACTATTGCTGAGCCAAGTCTCAGTTAAAAAAAATATATATAAAATTTTATTTCCATAGATATTCCAGCGACGAACAAGGATATCAAATTATGGTAACGTCTTCGCTTTTAAGCTGTTTCCGCTCACAACATCAAAATAAAAGAGTTAAATGAACGTAACATGGAACACGAGGTAATTCCTCGTATGTATTTTACTTGCATTCCCCGTTGCAATTCCAGTGCCTAGGGCTCGCGCTCGCTCGCCCTCCTCCCCTAAATTCACACATTTCGAGGACAGACTTGCAGCAATTACGAGTAAATGATTTAAATTTGCGCCGTGTTTTGATATAGTTTTTAAGGGTTCCGAAATTTGTAAGCATTATCCCTTAATAAGGAATATAAAAATAATAAAGGTATACAAGTATATATACTGTACATATATATGACTAATTGTAGTATTTAAAACCACAACGTGCTTTAAAATTTATATTTTTAACAACCGTGTGTTTTAGATGTGTGCAACCGCTGGGTTTCTTGCTGGTTCTTATCGGGTTAGAGGATTTTTTCTGCACCAGTGGTGAACGTAAAAAATGACTTTCAATAAGAATTAATTATAATCTATGTTGTATAAAAATTATTCTATTCTATTACATTTTTAGATAAAAGAGATGAAAAATTAGTGTCATATCCATGCACAAATTATCGTACCTTTGTCCAAGGCCATGTCAGTATTGTAGCATGGACGTGAATTGTTTTGCAATCTGTATAATTATTTTTCATGCAGATGCTGCACTTATTGAAACTGGCCACGTAGACGTCATTTAAAAAAAAACATAAAGTTCTTAATTTAATGTAGATACTGGACCTTCCTTTCAAGAAGTATTTTCTTACATTATTACGAAATGCATAATATATGTATTAGGTGTCGGGTTTGTAAAAAATATTCGAATCGAGAATTTCTAGATAAATAAACTTCCATGGTGAAACAACACCAACGAACATCCTTCGTAATTTCAGAACTTATCCGTCTTATTACAAAAACTGGGGTATCAATTGCTTCAGCTTAAAGAAATCAGTGAATATTTATAGATGGTAGAAGCACGCTGCAGCTGTATTATGGTTTATAGCACGAATAGCTCGGCTCGACCGGGGAAGGACCGCGCTGTTACTGAATACAAGCGTAAAATAGTAGAGTATTGCTGCTGCGTTTCGTATGGTGAGTGTGAGACATTTCATCTTGGTTCTCATGGGTGGTAACGTATCTGCATTTTGATTCTTAATTAAGATGTAAACTTGAGAGAGGTGAACTACGTTATGACTTGTTTGTCACCATTATTCTATATTATATAAAATATAAAAATATTCTATCACCATAAACCCTAGACAATCAATAAATTGTGATTTGAAATAAGAACGACGTTCAATAATAAAATATACTTAACAATGTAAGATAAACAGATCGACCGTGGACGAAAGCCTGATCCAACTGAAACATTTTCTTTATTTAACGAAATGAAGAAAAAAAACGATATATAAGAAACCGTATACATATCGATTTTAAAAGTAGTACTATGCTAATCTTTGTAGCGCATTAATTTCTTAACTCATAGCTTAACCAACAAGTATACAACGAATTGGAACACATACATATGCGCCTTTGTAAACTGTAACATGACAGCACAGCACACAGTTACGAGTAAGCTGCGCCGAACGCATCGCCCTAGCAACGGTCCGGGCGAGATGTACTATTCTCCTAACAGCAACTAAAACAGAAAAATGTTCACCAAAACATCGAACGCCTTTTCTTGTGTTAAAAGACTCGATAAGAAACATCATCATAATCATTACACCCCATTACAATTCAACTGCTGAACAAAGGCTAGGCTTGCTTTCTTGAGCTAACTGCATCCATTGACTTCCTGCACCTCTTGCCAGATCGGCAAATTATTAAAGAATCACTGACCTCCATGTGGTATATTGTTTGTAGTTTAGTATCTCATATGTTTAGCGTTAGATATAGGGTAGACTCGAAAAACTATTGTAAGACGATTTCGGGCGGTGGCAGTCTCGCAATAAACGTGGAACAATTAAGAGTGTCTTATTTCGCAGTGGCGACGAGGAATTTCATCATAATAAAATATGGCAAACATGGGTAGAATCGGAGAATTCGATGTTTCAAATGGCAATTGGAGTTCATATTGTGAAAGGTTGGAAATGTATTTTTTGGTTAACGGCGTCAAGGAAGAATTAAAGTTACCTACGTTGATATCTGTGGTTGGCGAAAGTGGATATGAACTGATGACCAACCTGTGCAGCCCAATTAAACCCGCTAAAATGAAATACGACGATGTTGTAAGAATAATGAGCGATTATTTGCAACCAAAAGCGTCAATTCTAGCAGAGCGCTATAAGTTTCGCCAACGTAGGCAGAGTGAAAACGAAACAGTATCTCAGTTTGTAACGGATTTAAAACGTTTGGCAAAATCGTGCAAATTCAAAGACACTTTGGAAGAAAATATGAGAGATCAATTTGTATGCGGTCTACGCAGTGATATGATGCGTCAACGACTCTTTGCTGAGGATTCTTTAACTTGGACGGGCGCAGTGAAATTAGCTACGTCAATGGAAGCAGCCCAGCGTGACTCATCAGTGGTAGATTGCACGGGCTGCGGCGCGAGCACCTCTGGTATCGCCATTGCGAACGAAAATTTAACAAGGGTAGTAAAACAGGAGCGACAAAGGTTGAGCACGGCAGACTATCAAGTGACCGAAGTGAATAGGGTGCAAATGAGTCCCTGTACAACGTGTGGCAGTTCCCGCCGTATTTGGCGTCAATGTCCGTATCGTAACTACAAATGTGATATTTGTGGCAAAATTGGACATTTAAAACGGGTGTGCTCGCTCGGTGAGAGACATCAAAATAAAAGTACCAACAGGCGCGGGTGGACCTCGAGTACGGGATCAACTGGCATTTGCGGTTCAGCGCACGGCAGAGGCACTGGGTCCGGCGTGCGGCACTGGCAAGGCTCCGTGCGTCATGAGCGCGCCCACCACGTAGCTGAGGGGGAGGAGGACCCCTCCGCACCGGCATCGGCAAGCGAGGGCGAAGAAAACGAGCATCCAATGTTCCAAATGTCTTTGAGGGACTACAAGCCGGTTAGCATTCCTATTAGTGTTGACAATAATGTATTATTAATGGAGATTGACACAGGTACAGCATTATCTTGTATAAGTTATAATTTGTATACAGAAAAATTTAAACATTTGGCATTGTTACCCTGTAAATTAACACTTTCATTTTATGATGGCAGTAAAGTTCAGCCAGCCGGTTATATAGAGGCCCCAGTATAATACAACGGTAAATGTAAAATACTTGATTTGTATGTAATAGAAAATGGGACAACCATATTGTTGGGAAGGCAATGGTTAGCTGAATTGGGGATTGATATCCCAAAATTTCATGTAAATAGAATAAGTTGTACACAAAACTGTGATAAAATGGAAAGTTTAAACATGTTATTCGACAGATTTAAACACTTATTCGATGGCGGTCTGGGGCGGTTTAGCGGTGGGCAAGCAACGCTGCGCGTCCGGGCTGGCGCCGCGCCGGTGTTCTGTCGCGCGCGCCCGGTGCCGTACGCGATGCGCGAGCGGGTCGATGCCGAGCTGGACGCCATGCTGCAGGCCGGAGTCATCGAGCCGGTTGACGCCTCCGATTGGGCCTCACCTTTGGTATTAGTAAATAAACCGGACGGGTCGCTTCGTATTTGCGCAGACTATAAGGTAACATTAAACCGGGTTTTACTGGTGGATAAATTTCCGGTTCCCAAAATTGAAGATTTACTATCGAATCTTAGCGGTTGTAATTGGTTCAGTAAGTTAGACTTGTCCCAGGCCTACAACCAAATAGAATTAGATGGGTCAAAAAAGTACTGTAATAAATACACATAGGGGGCTTTATATCTACAATCGTCTAGTTTACGGTTTGGCTTCCAGTCCCGGTATTTTTCAAAGAATTATGATAAATCTTTTGAAGGATATATCTAACACAGTGGTGTTCTTAGACGATATTTTGATTTATAGCGTATCTGAAAAAGATCACCTCGATACATTCCGCCTCCAGGTCCTTCAAAAGCGTCATTGCCAAGACAAGGTCTGAGCACATCGGCAGAATTGGCGAGAAGCTAGTTCGCCTTCCTTCGGGAACCCGTGCATTCAGGTCTCTCGCCAAGGCTGTCCAAAGGAACTTCTGTCAGCCATCTCTTCCATCTCTGCACAGAGAGGACGACTCACTGGCCCATGCCGCAAAGGAGAAAGCCGATCTGTTGAGCTCTCTTTTTGTGTCCAACTCGACTCTAGATGACGGGGGGAACACACCGCCGACCATCCCGCGTTGTCAGTGCTCCATGCCGGATGTGCGATTTACACAGCGCTCGGTCCGCAAAGCACTCTTCTCCCTGGACGTCAACAAGTCGAGTGGGCCCGATGGAGTCCCTCCCATTGTGCCGAAGACGTGTGCTCCGGAGTTGGCACCGGTTTTAACGCGTCTTTTCCGGTACTCCTACTCTACAGGACAGCTTTGGTGCACCCGATCCCTAAAAAAGGCGACCGCTCAGACCCGTCCAACTACAGGCCTATCGCCATCACCTCCTTGTTCTCCAAAATAATGGAAGCCATTATAAACTGCCAGCTCATGAGGTACCTTGAGGATCACCAGCTGATTAGTGACCGCCAGTACGGTTTTCGTCGGGGTCGATCAGCTGGTGATCTTCTAGTCTACTTAACTCATAGATAAGCGGAGGCAGTAGAGTCCAAGGGGGAGGCATTAGCCGTTAGTTTGGACGTAGCGAAGGCCTTTGATCGGGTCTGGCACAAAGCGCTTCTTTCGAAGCTTCCTTCCTATGGGCTTCCCGAGAAATTGTGCAAATGGATCACCAGTTTCCTTGCTGATCGGAGCATCAAGGTCGTAGTAGACGGTGAATGCTCTGATTTCAAGCCTATCAACGCTGGTGTTCCACAAGGCTGCGTGCTATCACCAACGCTGTTTCTCCTGCATATCAATTATATGTTGCTAACTGGCAGCATTCATTGCTATGCGGACGACAGCACTGGTGATGCCTTATATACCGGCCGTGCCAATATTTCTCGGGAAAACGTCGCCGAGTACCGGGACAAACTTGTGTCTGAAGTCGAGTCTTTGCTTAACAAAGTCTCGGATTGGGGGCGACTAAATCTAGTCCAGTTCAATCCCCAGAAGACACAAGTTTGCGCGTTTACCGCTAAAAAGAACCCCTTTGTCGTATCTCTTCAGTTTCAAGGCACTCCCCTTACTGCCTCAGCCAGTATCGGAATCCTTGGCGTCGACATATCGAATAGTGTGCAGTTTCGTGGTCACTTGGAAGGGAAGGCCAAATTGGCCTCTAAAAATCTTGGCGTGCTCAGCAGAGCGAGACAGTATTTCAAGCCGGCACATCGCTTGCAACTTTACAAAGCGCAAGTTCGGCCCCACATGGAATACTGTTCTCATCTCTGGGCCGGGGCACCCCAGTGCCAGCTCCTTCCACTTGACCGCATCCAGCGCAGAGCGGTTCGAATCGTCGACGACCGAGTTCTTTCTGATCGGCTCGATACACTGGCACTGCGTAGAGATGTTGCATCTCTTTGCGTATTTTATCGCATTTATCACGGGGAGTGCTCTGTGGAATTGTTCGGACTAATTCCAGCCGCTCAATTTCACCATCGCACATCGCGACAAAACTCGCGTTACCATCCATACCATCTGGATGATTGGCGGTCCACGACTGTGTGATTTAGAAGAAGTTTTCTCCCTCGCACGACTTCCTTGTGGAATCAATTACCACCAGCGAATTTTCCGGACCGATACGACTTAGGAACCTTCAAGAAAAGAGCTTACACCTTTCTAAAAGGTCGGCAACGCATCTGCAATTCCCCTGGTGTTGCGGTTGTTCATGGGCGGCGGTAGTCACTTACCATCAGGTGAGCCGCATGCACGTTTGCCCCTATTCTATAAAAAAAAATACATTGCGTAAGGTACTGTTAAGGTTAAGCCAAAACGGGTTTAAAATTAAGAAACAAAAATGTGTATTTTTTGCGAACGAAGTAAAATATCTCTGTTACATTGTAAACAAAGACGGTATAAAAGTTGATAACGAAAAGATAAAAGCCATTTTAAATTTACGTGAACCTAATGACGCATCCGAATTGCGGTCATTTTTAGGAATGGTTAATTTTTATTGTAGATTTATAAAGAATTTAAGTTTTTACCTGAATCCATTTTACACGCTTTTAAAAAAAGGTAGGCATTGGTTTTGGGGGAAAGAACAAAAGCAAGCGTTTCAGAATGTGAAATTATTATTAAGTAAAGCTGAGATGTTAGATCATTATGACACGCGGCTGGCAGTGGTGGTGACGTGCGACGCCAGCTCGCGCGGGGTGGGAGCGGTGCTGGCGCAGCAGCGGGCCGGCCGCGAGCGCCCAGTCGCGTACGCTTCGCGAGCTCTCACGCTCGCAGAAATAAATTACAGCCAAATAGAAAAAGAGGCTTTGGCGATTGTTTTCGCATTAAAAAAATTCCATCAATATTTATATGGGCGAGAATTTGTACTTAGAACGGATCACAAGCCCTTAGTGAGTATTTTTGATCCCGAGCATAGTATTCCGAATATGACGGCTAGTAGACTACAGCGCTGGGCATTAATTGTATCTTCGTATAATTTTAAGATTGAATTTATAAGTACCGAGCGTAATACGGCCGACGCGTTATCTCGTATGATAAAAACTTATAAAGAAACTGGTTCTTGCGAACAAAGCGTCGAACCGGAGCAAACGTATTTGCATTTCGCGACGGAAGCGTTACTCTTAGACTATAATATACTAAAAAAAGAAACTGTACATGATCCTATTTTAAGCAGAGTCATTAGTTATATAAGAGACGGCTGGCCAGGAGAATTGGATATTAAAGAATTAAAACCTTATTATAACAGAAAAAACGAACTATATACGGAACTTGATTGCGTAATGTGGGGCCATCGTGTTGTGATCCCGAGCGTCTGTAGGTCTAAAGTTTTAAAAGAGTGGCACGACTCGCACATGGGCATGGTTAAAACAAAAGGGTTAGCGCGCAGTTACGTATGGTGGCCGGGAATAGATGAAGATATAGAGAAGTTATGTCGGTCGTGTCAGGTGTGCTTAGAGGTGGCGGACGCGCCTCCTGCCCATGCGATTCGCTCGTGGCCTTGGCCAGATCGTCCTTGGTCCCGTTTACACATAGATTTTTTCGGCCCAATCGCAGGGAACACGTACTTAGTCCTAATTGACGCGTGCACTAAATGGATGGTGGTAATAAAAATGTCTTCTACCAACGCTAAAGCGGTGATAAAAGCGCTAAGAGAAATATGGTCTCGGTTCGGTTTACCAAAACAATTAGTTTCGGATAACGGTCCACCTTTCACAAGTTTAGAATTTAAAAATTTTTTGGAGAACAATGGAATACAACACACGTTTTCTGCTCCATATCATCCTTCGTCCAACGGAGCGGCCGAAAATGCAGTTAAAACCTGTAAAAAAGTTATAAAGAAAGCCCTTTCTCAGAATTTAGACGTAGACACGGCTCTCCTTAGATTTCTATTACTTTACAGAAATTCCGAACATCGCACTATAGGAGAAAGTCCTGCAAAATTATTACAAGGCCGTTCGTTGCGGATGCGACTCGATTGTTTAAAACCGGAGCGCGCAGATCGCGTTAATGCAGCGCAAAGACGCCAGCAGTTGGCAGCAGGCGGCTCACAGCGGTGTTTTAATGAGGGGGATAAGATTTTATACCGTAACTACGGCACGGGTAAGAAATAGTTGGACGGAAAAGTTCAGTTGCGGCTAGGTAGCACTGACTATGAAATTTTGGGCATCGATGGAAATTCACATCACCGACACGCAGACCAGCTAAGACACAGGTTTAATTTTCCTTTGCAAGACCCGATCACGATTAAAGAGTCATCCAGGCGTAATTTAATAAATCCGTTTCTAATCAACGTAACTACTAATACTAATAACCCAGGGGAAGGTCCGGCGGCGTTGGCCGGCACGATGGCGGGTGCGGCGGGAGCACAGCGTGGCATGGCATCGCCTGATATTAATAATGCTATACAACCACAATGTTTTGAGCCCAAATTAAACCGCCGTTACCCTGTAAGAAACAGACATCCGCCAGAACGGTTTCCTTCATTAAAATAGTGATTTATTTTATATATATAATTTGGTTATCTCGTGTTACGGGAATCTCTATGTCATAGAATAAATGTTTAAGATTAAAATAGTTTTATATAAAAGTTAGTTAAGTTTATTATTTAAGACATTTATATTGTATTAAGGGTGGAGGTGTGGTATATTGTTTGTAGTTTAGTATCTCATATGTTTAGCGTTAGATATAGGGTAGACTCGAAAAACTATTGTAAGACGATTTCGGGCGGTGGCAGTCTCGCAATAAACGTGGAACAATTAAGAGTGTCTTATTTCGCACTCCATATAAACTTTTATAATAGAAGTAAGTGTAAGGGTGTATAACGTTTTTCTTCTGTCGCTATTGACTGAAAAAGATTTGCACCTACAGACATCCTAATATAATTAATTACAACTTGAGTCGCTCGTAATTTTTCATCAACAGTGGTAGAGCCACGCGGCAGCTTTTGCTGTCGCACGGATGGGCCGGCTCGAACCGGGGTGGTGCCACGACTTTACAGAATACCAGCGTGAAGTAGAGGTTTACCTCTGCGTTTCGCTTGGTGAGTGCAGGTGGCCGGAGGCCCTTTTTACTGGAAATGAGGCATTCCATCCTAGTCCTCACGGGTGAAAATGCATCTGCATTTTGATCTGTAACAGAGGATAGATGTAGATGTCTATGGGCCGCAGCAATCACTTACCATCAGGTGGACTGTGTGCTCGTTTGTCACCCTCATTCTATAAAAAAATCATGTATGTATGTAATAGTTGTAGATATATCTTTCCTATAACGGCCAGTGACCAGCAGTGGTCTATTTCGCCCGGTGAAGATGAAAATATTGTTGACTTTGTCCAAACGCGATTACCAACAATGTACCAATACGGCGAAAAAATATATTATTTTTGACGTATGATTTGTTAGTAGACCCTCGATTCCCAGTACCGAGGTAGATCGTCCGGTACTTGCATCTTTGTATGTATCAATAAAGTCATATTCATAAATTACAATATAATATTATTGGATATATTTTCTGCGTCGGGGTTCAGTGAAAATAATATTTATTTTTATTGTTATAAGCTGTTTGAAGGGCGAAATATCAAGTAGATTGTTTTCTTCATTGAGTGAAATATTTTATCGGAAGCATTCTGAAATAGCGGTCTTTAATAATAAGGCGATTAGCAGGGAGGCATCAGTCCATGCGGAAGTCGTTGTCGAATTTTTCATAGGAAAATCTTTGTAAACAATTTTAATTGGTATTTAATTGATCTTAATTGTGAGCCAAACATATGAAACTACTTGTGCATATTATTTTTACGTACTTGTTCTTAATTGGAGAAGATGCTGAGATGTATCCATTTAACTAGATGTGACCGCGACTTCGTTCGCATAAATCTTTGTTAGTAACTTAATTGTTTTGAAGTTTTACTACTTTGAGACTAGACGATTATATTTTATTAACTAAAATACTGTTACAACTCAAACAGTAATAGTATAAACATTTTATACTTAACTTTAAGAAGTAATTTCATCATAACATAATTTGATTTGTTTGCATGAATGGCTTATACACCGAGGGCGCTGTATTCGTTCCGTATCATATTTAAATAAAAAGTAACGTGGATATGAACTAAGAAAATTTCGAAAAGGAACTAAGGTGGAGGTAAAAACTACTCAAACAAAGGGTTTCTTGCATTCCCACCTTCAAAGATTAGTGAGTGGCGGCATAAATTAATTCCAGTTACGTCCCGAAGGTGTCTCAGGCTATTAGGAGAAACGTCACGAAAATCTAATAGATTCGATATACGGCTGTATAACCATATTAGTTACGTCAGAACCAGAAGAAATATCCAGACCGGCTACGGGAAGCAACGTCAAAGGTGCGAGACGTCTTGTATTGCGATCGTCAATCTGTCTGCCAACCCTGACAATTATGCCAATTAAGTGGGAGAATAGAATAAAATATTTTTATTCAATATAGATTATTACATAATACTTATTGAAAGTCATTTATTTAGTTACCACTGCCACTACCAGGAGTGGCTTATGGCGTCGCTCTAATTGGCAACGATCGCACGAGCAAACGATGCGATTTCGTCGCACAACAAGATTAAACACACACATTTTTTTTTATAGGATGAGGGTGACAAACGAGCACACAGTCCACCTGATGGTAAGTGGTTGCTGCGGCCCATAGACATCTACATCTATGCTCGTTTGCGAATCAAAATGCAGATGCGTTGTCACCCGTGAGGACTAAGATGGAATGCCTCATTTCCAGTAAAAAGGGCCTCCGGCCACCTGCACTCACCAAGCGAAACGCAGAGGTAAACCTCTACTTCACGCTGGTATTCTGTGAGGTCGTGGTACCACCCCGGTTCGAGCCGGCCCATCCGTGCGACAGCAAAAACTGCCGCGTGACTCTACCACGTTGAAAACATTTCTTTAGTGTCCTAATTGAAGCTTGAAAGTCATCGCGCGAGCACAAGAAATGCTTAATAACGATCGTATGATAGATTAGATCGTATCTTATGATATTCAAGTAAAAAATTACTTTCAATAAGTATTATGTACTATAAGCTCTATGTACTATATTGTATATTTAATAAAAATAATTCTATTCTATTCTGTTCTTCTATTCTGGAAAATATTGATACAGGATTTTGTGCCTAGAAATCTGGGACTACAACACATATCCCGTTAACAATTGTTGCAACACAATTTAATGATTCCAAGTGCAATTTATAATCAAGTTACAATAATTATTTGTGACGGGACATGTATTTATATAAACAAAAGTTCCAATTATATGTTCCTAAAGGACTCGTATTCCTTATATAAGTACAGAAATTTGTTAAAGCGATTTTTGCTGGCGACACCTGATTACTTACTACATTGTAGATAGACTGCTTTAACACATACAAAGCTACCACATCTGATGCAGATATAATGAAGTCTCTTTTCAAAGATGAAAACTTTCCTTTCAGCCAATACTTTCAAAATAATGATATTTTTATTCTGTACAAGGTATTTCCAGATTCAATTAGTTTGTTAGAGGCTTGCAGCTATAAAACATATATACCGGAAGCCCTGCTTTAGTGTGAGCATCAGCTCATCACCGAGCAAGCTACTAGGAGTCGTTGTGTGACTATATGCCGTTAAAATATTCCTGCAATTTTTTTCAATAAAACTGTTCCACGTATTTTATGATATAAATGTTTTCCATAGCTGCAAGCCTTTTAAATAAATTCGGAGTTTGGTTACAAAATAGGAATAGTGCTGAGCAAATCATAAATGTGATTAGAGAATGATTTCCAATAAATTATAATTTATTTGATTTTATAAACACTATGAATATGAATAGACGAACATCTGATTTGTATACAATATTAGTATATAATATTAGTATTGGGATGAGCTATAATACTAGTAGTATTACAGCTCATCCCAATCCTAATATTATATTCCCCCGTCTCGAATATAGTGAAGTTATATTATATGCCTTAGGAACATCAGATCTGACAAGCCAGGTTCTATTATAGTGAACCTGTCAGATTTCACGGAGTGTATCGAATTGAAAAAAGCAGAGAAAACATAAATGTAACCAAGTATCGATTGAAAGGAAGTGGAAATATTTCACTTACAAAGGCAAAATCAAATTCAGACACATTTCGAGAACAGTATATTATGTTTATACAATATGTAGCATAAACCTTGTGGTTCCCGTCAAGTACGTTATCAGGATCATTACTCAAACGTATAGAAATAACTTTTTTTTAAATTCGAACAATATTTTTTTATTTTATTTAAATAAATGTATTATGCAATAATGCAAATTTTTTTTTTCATTTATTTGGGTCAACAATTGTATGTGGTTTTAATACCTCTGCATTGTCTGGTGAGTAAGAGAATTGTCAAAGACCCCGCTTTACTTAGCTTTAGCATCGGCTAGTGTCAGTAAGAGGTAATAAAACCACACAAAATTTAAAAAATAATAATAAAATTTAAAAAAAAATATATGGTCGAGTTTTTAAAGAAAAGTTATTTCTATAGGTTTGAATACTGATCCTAATAACGTACTTAACGGGAACCACAGGGTTTTTGTTACATGTTGTATATTAACTGAAAATAATGTGTCTGGAAGCTATAATTGAGCATTGCTGTAATTGTTTAGTTGGTAGAAGAACGGTTAAGGGCTGTGCACATGTTATGTCGCTAGTGTGATACCTTGGGTGGCATCAGCCGACAATATCAGCGCCAGCAGCATTCCCGGGAGCTGTAGTTGTAAGAGAGGATGATGAATAAAAAGTATTTTTGACAAGCCTAATTCTTTCATTTAAGTACTCCTAAATCCAACCATCTTTACTTGATTTGTCATTACGTATGCAACTTGAATATTGAAGACTGAAAGACAGTAGGTATCTAGCGACTAACTCCCTTCATCCAGAATAGAAGTAATCAAACAACAAAAAAGCCTTGAAGTCTTTCAGGAAATACTTTATTATGCCGGCTTTGTTTTCTATACTACACGCTGTGCATGTTAGAGCAATATCGTCGTCGAAACGGGCCAGACTCCACGAGACGGCTTTGACAGACGGCCCTATTTGATATCGAACTCTAGGAGTGTGATGAACAGACAAGGGGTGCGCTTTGAGAGATCTCCTATTTTTGGGTAAAATTGTCTCAGAGAAATCATAATAAATAGAAACGAGATTGCTAATTACCCTCCTCGCTTATCACTTACTACACTTTTAGGCTACGTAACAGTCGAGTAAACGGTAGTTATGATTTTCAAACGGAATGGTGTTTACAACATAAAAACAAACCAATGTATCTATAGTTTGGTTTGGGAAATGAAAAATAAAAGTCAAGTCCAGCTCCTATAAGAATAAATCTGCAAAGTTTACAGTTACAACATGGCGTGTTTAGTTTTAAAGACGTTTCTAGATCAGGATGTCAACTGGATATGTTGAATCCAGAAAACGTTGAACTAGTCTGAGAAGCTACTATTAAATACCTATGCGTTACGAACAAACATTTAACGCAGAGCTCAGTTCAACATTAGTTTAACATCTCTTATACTGCCATATTGGCAAAGTTGTAAAGAGTCATTTACACATAAGAATATTTTTTACCACATGAACCAACAGACAAGCTGCGCGACTTGAGAGTACAACAGTGCAAAATAATGTATAACAGATTTACTACTGGCAACCTACATTGTATGTTTAAACGTTGCAAGTGGTGAAACTTTTTTTTACGACATACCGACAAATTTTTAAAATAAGATATGGGTGTTCGAAATGTAAGCTCCGTCGGCGCATGCAATACAGTCACATTCTTTTACAAAAAGAACGCTTCTTTTTTTTCAAAAATAGAGGCTTTGTGGCAATTTTTAGATAAACTCGTTGGTTCATAGAAGAATTTTTATTGTAAATGATATATGCAAATGATATGTTTTAAAAACGTTGCGACTAAAGCCATTTATGTGTTTGTAGTAACCTACACATCTGCAATTACATAGTTATTTAAAGGAATGTGTGACAAGACTAAACATTTAAGACATGATTTAGCATCATATTTTATATATAAAGCTGAAGTGACAATTGAACTTACAGTACACCTGATGCTAAGTGGCTTCTGCAGCCCACGGACACCTGGAGAGAACATGAAATGTTTTATTATATACAATATTAAAAACTAAAAGTAGCCATCGTCTCTAAATATTCCAAAAGGCTCTAAAACCGAGGGAACATTTATAGTGACAAGAGCCCTTCTGTTGACATCGTTCAAAGAACCTTGCCGTGAAAACCTACCAGCACCTTTCTTACATGAAAGTCCGTGGAGCCCAAACTTATCGACGCTGCTATCACAGGGACACTGATGGGGTTGACAAATCGCCGCTCCTAATCGGATTCCTACGGCGATGCGCAAGCTTTCCCCACCAAGTAATGTGCCGAGATTACTTGATGGTAAAGCGTGTAACCAGTGACTAGATTCCTTGGTCGAAACAGCTAGAAGGCGTGCCTTATCATTGTTACTATGGAAATTATGAAACAAATCTTCCTGCACGCTCTGTACCAACGGAATATCCCACTGTTTTTGTCGGTTAACTTCCATTGGAACATTTTCACCGGGACAGAGCATTTGCCATGTTTGCCCAGCCTCCGTAGCAAAGCACAGGTCTACTTTATTATTTTAAATAATGTTACATAAGTCACTGAAACTTTGCACGGAAGCAAGGAAAGCAGGCAATGCCACGCTAGAAAGATTTCTTACACCAATACCACCAAATTTTATAGGTAAAGTATCTTGAGTCCAGGCTATTGTATTTAAAGTTAAATTTAGAATTATTTCTATAGTTATTTTAAGATTATTATCAATATGTTTAAAATATCCGAACATTTCCAGACTGGTCTCAAGCGGAGCAAGTATGTAAATCTAGGTACAAGAAGACAATATTTTAAAATAGTAAGAGCAATGTGGGGGTTCATTTTATACAATTTATCAACGTCGTTTAAAAACTGATCAAATTTTGTTTTTTAAACAGGTTTAATACTATCGAAAAACAACGGGGAACCTAGCAGGTATAGTGATTCCGTACTGACAGTTTTTATTCCTGGAGAAATATGATTGAAAAAAAAAAACTTAAAACAAAGAAGACTATAGCTGGGTAGTCACTTCTGAGGGTTAAGATGGAATGCCTCATATCCTTTAATTATATTGACTTTATATATCCTTCAAACCGGAACACAGCAGTGCAGGCTCTGCTATGTAATGTGAGCGTACAACACGCTATACTTCCGTCCTGCTAATTTCGTTTCTAACTCGTCCGCTGATTTAACGACATTAAATACGGGAAGTTAAAAACAAACTGCATATAAAATCACCGCTATATTTCTCTGAAATATTTTTGAAAGTGGTAGAGCTACGCTGCGGTTATATTATGGTTGTAACACGAATATGTCGAATTGAACGGGGAAGGACCAGGCTCTCACAGAAAGTGGGAGCTTAACGCTGCTATATTTCATAATGTGAGTGTATAGAACCGGAAACATTTTAACTGGGAACGAGGCGCTCTATCTTAGTGGTCAGGAGTGACAACACATCTGAACTTGGTTCTTTATGGATGATAGATATAGATGACTAGGTCCTCTTACCTGATGGTAGTTGGCCCCTAGTCATCTATGACGTCAGATGCTCATTGTCAATCTTTTTTTATAAAAAAAAAATGTCGAAAGAACTAGCTTTAACCTTATTTTTATAAGTAAACTAGCTGTTCCCCGCGACTTCGCCCGCGTGTTATTTAGGGGTTTTATTTTATTGCGCGGAACCCTGATCCTTTTTTTAAATAAAAGTAGCCTAAGTTACTCATTGTGACATCAGCTATCTGATAGTGAAAATCGGTCCAGCCGTTTCGGAGATTAGCCGGAACAAACAGACAGGCGGACAGACGGACAGACAGACAAACAGACAAAAACTTCAAAAATTGTATTTTTGTTATTAGTACCGTATATACTTTCATATATATTTAGTAAAAAGCTCTAATTTTGACATTACAAACAGACACTTCAATTTTTTATTTGTATATATGTATATATATATATTGCATACCTTAAAGAAGAAAAGAAGAAAGCGCAAGGTATGTTCAACTATCGCCTAAAAATTAAGATTCCAACATTTTATCGAATAAAATCGTATCTAGCAATCATATTATACATATAAATGATTTAAAAAGCACATTGTTAGAAAGATAAATGATTGTTGAACTTATTAATAATTTCTTTAAATCGATTAATTGGTATTTTTAAACAAAAAAAGGGTTTTAGTGGCTTATGGTGTGGATTTATAATGCCCCTGTGGCTTGTAAACACGATAACTTTTGAAAATATCAATTGTTTAACTCAATCAATTTTTTAATCTCTTCATCTATCATGTGGGAAGCCACTGAATGTAAATGGCAGTGTAATTTTGTTTTGTTTAGCTATAATTATTTTTTTTCGGCTCCAAAATGGCGAAATTTTCGTTGATTTGGTAGCCTCGTAAATAAATTATTTCTGTAAATGGGGAGCTACAGCCACAGAGTAGATTACTCACTAACTAAGTTCGCCATAGATTTCTGTATATAATATATATAGCAGATCGCCGTCAGTCGCCGTCGTGAGTGGACATTGGCTCGGTTGTTTGCAACGGCTCAAAAAGATCGCTGTGCAAATACACAATATTCGAATAACCAAATTTCTTAAATACTTGTAGCGGGTGGAAGGAAAAGGGGAGATCTCCCGCCGGGCAAGGTGTTCTGCCCGGGGAGCGGTCAACACTCCGATTGGTAGTTCGAAGCTATTCTATAATGCTGCTTTAACTTCGGAACTTTGTTAGCGCGATTTAGGCTGCGATGTGTTTCGCTTGTGGCGCGACGTCAGCGCCGCCACATACTTGATTATTTATTACATACATTTATTACAATATTTAAAAGCACAGAATAAATAATAGTAGTACGTACTAAAAGTAAGTAGTATATTTTTTTTGTCATGGGTGACATTTTCATGGTTTTCGAGGGTGTTGAAACCGATAGGGTTGTCGAAATGTAAATCCAAGATGGCGGCCGCAGTAGGTATCAATTTTTTCATCATGGGTGTCATTTTCATGGTTTTCGAGGGTGCTGAAGCCGATAGTGCTGTCGAAATGTAAATCCAAGGTGGCGGCTGAAGTAGGTATCAAATTTTTTCATCATGGGTGTCATTATCATGGTTTTCGAGGGTGTTGAAGCGATAGTGCTATCGAAATGTAAATCCAAGATGGCGGCTGCAAAATATATCAATTTTTTATCTTGGGTGTCATTTTCATGGTTTTCGAGGGTGTTGAAGCCGATAGTGCCGTCGAAATGTAAATCCAAGATCATCATCATCATTACAGCCCTTCACAAGTCCACTGCTGAACATAGGCCTCCCCCAAAGAATGCCACAAAGCACGGTCCTGAGCCACCTGCATCCATCGACTTCCTGCATATCTTACCAGGTCGTCACTCCATCTAGTGGGGGGATGCCCTACACTTTGCTTGCCGGTACGAGGCTGCCACTCGAGAACCTTTCTTCCCCATCGGTTGTCGGTTCTTCGAGCTATATGGCCGGCCCATTGCCACTTCAGCTTACAAATCCGTTGGGCTATGTCAGTCACTCTGGTTCTACTGCGGATATCCTCATTTCTGAGTTTATCACGCAGAGAAACTCCGAGCATAGCCCTCTCCATAGCTCGCTGAGCGACCTTGAGCTTCCTCATACGGCCAGCAGTGAAGGACCACGTCTCAGTTCCGTAAGTCATCACTGGCAACACGCACTGGTTGTACAATTTCGTTTTAAGGTTTTGAGGTATGTCTGACGAGAAGATGTGTCGTAGCTTCCCGAACGCTGCCCAGCCGAGTTGAATCCGTCGATTGACCTCTCGGTCGAAGTTGGACTTACCTAGTCGGACTATTTGTCCCAGGTAAACATACTCGTCAACAACTTCGAGCTTAGTGTTCCCAACAACTACCGGCATAGGTGTGACATGGACATTAAACATGATCTTTGTTTTGTCCATGTTCATCTTAAGACCTATCCGTTGGGAAACACTATTGCGGTCATTGAGCATAGTGCTTAGGTCCTCCAGCGATTCTACCATAAGGACTATATCGTCGGCAAATCGAAGGTGAGTGATGTACTCGCCATTGATGTTGATACCGTATCCTTTCCAGTCCAGAAGCTTGAAAACGTCTTCCAATGCAGCGGTGAAGAGTTTCGGGGATATGACGTCACCCTGTTTTACACCTCTCTGCAATTGGATAGGTTTCGTACTCTGGTTCTGTACTCGGATAGCCATCGTAGCCCTACTGTACAAGCACTTCAACACTTCGATATACCGACAGTCAACTTGGCACCGCTGAAGGGACTGCAGCACCGCCCAAATTTCGACGGAATCAAAGGCTTTCTCATAGTCCATATACGCCAGACATAGTGGCAAATTGTACTCCTCGGACTTCTGTACAATATGCCGTAGGGTATGTATGTCGTCTATGGTGCTAAAGCCTTTTCGGAAACCGGCTTGTTCGGGAGGCTGGAAGTCGTCAAGTCTGCGCGCGAGACGATTCGTAATGACTCTCGAAAACAGCACGTAGACGCGGCTCAGAAGGGAAATCGGTCTGTAGTTCTTCAAGAGAGCGTTGTCGCCTTTCTTGAAGAACAAGACCACCGCACTTCTGCTCCACGCCTCCGGTGTAATGCCACCATGGAGGACGGAATTAAAGAGCTTCTGAAGGACTTCAAGTACCGGTTTTCCACCCGCTTTCAGAAGCTCCGCTGTAATTCCATCCTCGCCTGGGGCCTTGCCGTTTTTAAGGTGCTGGAGAGCCATTCTAATCTCGCTCAGACTGACGTCCGGGATATCATCGGAATAATGTCGGATAAGACTCGCTCTTGGATCGTTACTCACACTTGCGTGTGGCTCCAACGATGACGTGTACAGCTGCCCATAGAACCTCTCAATCTCACTCAAAATCTCAGGTGCCCCGGAAACGATGCTGCCACATTCGGTCTTCAGCTTTGACAGTTGGCTCTTTCTGGCAGACAGATCTCTGGCAAAGACTTTGGAGCCTTGGTTCCGCTTGATCGCTTCTTCAATACGAGCAGTATTGAAGTTGCGTAAGTCCCGCCGCATGCATTTGGAGATCTGTCTGTTCAGTTGCCTGTATGCTGCCAAATCTGTTGAAGAATGTAGCTTCATCTCCCGTCTAACAGCCATGAGATTAAGAGTGTGATCGGAGAGTTTTTGTGTTCTTCTGCGGCGGGTCTTGCAGAACTTAGCTCCGACCGCATGGACAGTTTCCACGAGCTTGTTATTCAAATCGTCCACTTCATTGCAGTCTTCTAGGCACTGAAAACGGTTTTGTAACTCGAGCTGAAAGGTTTCGGGACTTTGGATTAGAGCACGAGGGGGACGGAGCGTTGACTTCATTAGACGAGACCTCTCCAACTTAACGTTTAGGTTCAGTGTGCCTCTAACCATTCGGTGATCGCTGCCGGTTTTCACCCTCGTGATCACTGAGACATCACTGAACAGTTGTCGTTTGGTCGTCATAATGAAGTCAATCTCATTTTTTGTCGAACCGTCGGGGCTCGACCAGGTCCACTTCCTGTGGGGCCGCTTCTGGAAGAAAGAGTTCATCATAAAGAGTCCCTCTTTCTCCATGAAGTCGGCCAGCTGCTGGCCCCTTGGGTTCCGTTGCCCTATTCCAAATTTACCCACTTTCAGCTCACCGTTCTCTCTTGTGCCTAGTTTTGCATTGAAGTCTCCCATTAACACCGTATATTGGGTTTTGGAGGAATGCATGGCTCTAGAGATATCCTCATACATTTCCTCCACCTCCTCATCGGGGTGTGCCGAGGTTGGTGCGTAAACCTGTATGACCTTCAGCGAATACCGTTTGGTGATTCTGAGTATAAGGTACGCAACCCTCCTCGACACACTCTCAATCTTTACAACGTTGTTAACGAGAGACTTGTGGACGATAAATCCGACACCTCCTTGGGACAGATGGTCGCCCTCCCGGTAATAGAGCAAGTTGCCGGATTCGAGGATTACCGTGTCCTCCCCCTCTCTTCGGACTTCGGATAATCCTATAATATGCCAGCGTAACTTGTCTATCTCTTCTTCCAGCTCCACAATCTTCTCGTCAGTCCTCAGGGTCCGTGCGTTGTATGTTGCCAGGTCAAGTCGTTGTAGGTGGCAACCGAACCTCCACCGGAGATTCTTAGCACCCCCTGCCCCGCCGTTACCATGGTCGCCATCGTAGCCAGGAATAGCGGGGCCGCCGGGGAATGGGGGCCGTCTCTTCGTAACTTTCATCATGGGGGGTATATTGCAATAGTTGCCACGCTTGGCGAGCGGGTTGGCAACCGTAGTTTTTTTATTGTATTTTGCCGTTACCAGGAAGATGCTGCTGCCCATCTCCTGCCTGTGTCCCTTTGTCGCCTTTTACGACACCCACGGGAAGATATGGGGTAGTGGATATTCTTAACCGCCACTACACGGCAATCCAAGATGGCGGCTGCAAAAGGTATCAATTTTTTCATCTTGATTGTCATTTTCATGGTTTTCGAGAGTGTTGAAGCCGATAGTGCTGTCGAAATGTAAATCTAAGATGGCGGCTGCAATAGGTATCAATTTTTTCATCATGGGTGTCATTTTCATGATTTTCGAGGGTTTTGAATCCGATAGTGCTGTTGAAATGTAAATCCAAGATGGCGGCTTCAATAGGTATCAATTTTTTCGTCTTGGGTATCATTTTCATGGTTTTCGAGAGTGTTGAAGCCGATAGTGCTGTCGAAATGTAAATCTAAGATGGCGGCTGCTAGGTATCAATTTTTTCATCGTGGGTGTCATTTTCATGATTTTCGAGGGTGTTGAATCCGATGGTGCTGTCGAAATGTAAATCCAAGATGGCGGCTGAAGTAGATACCAATTTTTTCATCTTGGGTGTCATTTTCATGGTTTTCGAGTGTTGAAGCCGATAGTGCTGTCGAAATGTAAATCTAAGATGGCGGCTGCAATAGGTATCAATTTTTTCATCATGGGTGTCATTTTCATGGTTTGCGAGGGTGTTGAAGCCGATAGTGCTGTCGAAATGTATTTAAACTACTTTAAAAATTCCGTATAATCATGTTATACGTATTTTTTTAATGCGCTTAAGATATGCCCAATTGGATTTACCAATATATTTATATTTATATGAATATATAGATAATAATAATAAAAGTTTATTTCTTTAACAAGGTTTGTCTTAAATCTAGAACATAGGTTGACTCATTCTTTTAAGTGCATTTGCACCTGTGTCAGAAGGAGCCACTCTTCCATATCACATAAGTGGTACTTAAGAGTATCAATGAAGAATAAGGAAACAAATACAACATATCTTTATCATAAGTATGTAAATTATGACTTATTCTAAATACATATATATATATATATATATATATATATATATATATATATATATTTATATGTATATATATATTTATATGTATAGTCACAAAAATGTATTGTGTGTGTTTGTGTGTGTGTGTGTGTGTGTGTGTGTGTGTGTGTGTGTGTGTGTGTGTGTGTGTGTGTGTGTGTGTGTGTGTGTGTGTGTGTGTGTGAGTGTGCGTGTGTGTGTGTGTGAGTCCAATAGCTAGATAAATTTATCCTATTTTAGAAGAAGTTTAGTTTCTGTGTATTGTAGTTTTTTAAGCCAAACAGTAAAATTTATTCTACATACCATTTTTATTGATTGATTATAAGTTAATGCTTGACTATACAATCCCACGAGGTAGTAAATGGTGATAAAGCTCTAAATGGTAAGCCGCACTGTATATAATTGAAGACCCAGATTCTAATTGCAAATTATTATATTCTCTTACTGTAGGTACAAGAGGTGAAACGTTTTCCGTTTAGTTAAACTGCGAAGAGATTCGCCATCGATTGCATATTTCGAATATCGCTAAAATATTTAAAACGTTATATAAATAGAGCCCGGGTAAAATATGTGGCGTGATTTAGATTTAAGATAATTATCATCGGCCATCTATTTAATAAATTTCTCGATTTCTTTCAGATAAAATATAGCCTACACCACTTCTGGCATTGCTTTCTATCTGTTCGTTGCTCATTGCTTTTTCTCTGAAAATTATCCTGGACAGACATGAAGAACGATAGACAGAAAGACTGACTAAATTTAAAAAAATATATTAAGTTATTTACATCTTCATGGCAAGCAAATAACCCCCTCATTTCAACAAAATGCAATAATTTCGTTAAACGAACCCCTTTTTATTTATGTTTAGCTAAATAGATTTATGGTTACTTAAATTATCCTTGAGCAGAAAAATATTTAATTAAAAATTAATACCCTATTGTCTAAACCGTGTAGTAGCGTTTAAAAATATCCACTACCCCATATCTTCCCGTGGGTGTCGTAAGAGGCGACAGTGGGAAACAAGCAGGACATGGGCAGCAGCATCTTCCTGATAACAGCAAAATTACAATAAAAAAAACTGCGACTGCCAACCCGCTCGCCAAACGTGGCAACTATGGCAAATATCCCCCCCCCCCATGATTAGGGTAACGAAGAGACGGCCCCCAGTCCCCGGCGGCCTCGCTATTCCTGGCTATGGTGGCGACCGTGGTAACAGCGGGGCAGTGGGTGCTAAGACCCTAGGTGGAGGTTCGGTTGCCACCTAAGACGACTGGACCTGGCAACATACAACGCATGCACTAAGTAGTGATGAGAAGATAGTGGAGCTGGAAGAAGAGATAGATAAGTTACACTGGCATATGATAGGATTATCCGAGGTCCGAAGAGAGAAGAGAGAGATACGGTAATCCTCGAATCCGGCAACTTGCTATACCACCGGGAGGGCGAACATCTATCATAAGGAGGTGCCGGATTTATCGTCCACAAGTCTTTTTATCGATGAAGTCTTTCTTCCAGAAGCGGAGGAAGTGGATCTGATCGAGCCACGATGGTTCGACAAAAAATGAGATTGACTTCAATATGACGGCCAGACCACAACTGTTCAGTGATGTCTCCATGATCGCGAGAGTGAAAACTGGTAGTGATCACCGAATGGTTAGAGGCACACTGAACTTAAACGTTAAGTTGGAGAGGTCTCGTCTAATGAAGTCACCGCTCCGTCCTCCTCGTGCTCTTTTCCAAAGTCCCAAAACCTTTCAGCTAGAGTTACAAAACCGTTTTCAGTGCCTAAAAGACTGCAATGAAGTGGACGATATGAATGACAAGCTCGTGGAAACTGTCCATGCGGTCGGAGCTAAGTTCTGCAAGACTCGCCGCAAAAGAACAAAAAACTCTCCGATTACACTCTTAATCTCATGACTGTTAGACGGGAGATGAAGCTAAAGTCTTCAATAGATTAAACAGCATACAGCAACTGAACATACAGATCTCCAAATGCCCGCAGCGAGACTTACAAAACTTCTATACAGCTTGTATTGAAGCAGCAATTGAGCGAAACCAAGGCTCCAAAGTATTTACCAGAGATCTGTCTACCAGAAAGAGCCAACTGTCAAAGCTGGAGACCGAGTGTGGCAGCATCCATTCTTGGACACCTGAGATTTTGAACGAGATTGAGAAGTTCTATGGGAAAGTGAACACGTCATCGTTGGAGCCACACGCAAGTGTGAGTAACGATCCAAGAGCGAGTGTTATCCGACACTATTCCGAAGATATCCCGGACGTCAGTCTGAGCGAGATTAGAATGGCTCGCCACCTCTACGTGCTGTTTTCGAGTCATTACGAAACGTCTCGCACGCAAACTTGACAACTTCCATCCTCCCGAACAAGCCAGTTTCCGAAAGGGCTTTAGCACCATAGCATTTAGACCACATACACACCCTTTGGCAAATTGTACGGAAGGCCGAGGAGTACAACTTTGCACTATATCTGGCGTATGTGGACTATGAGAAAGCCTTTGATTCCGTCAAAATTGGGGCGGTGCTGCAGTCCCTTCAGCGGTGCCAAGTTGACTGTCGGTATATGGAAATGCTGAAGTGTTTGTACAGTAGAGCTACGATGGCTATCCGAGTACAGAGCCAGAGTACGAAACCTATCCAACAACAGAGAGGTGTAAGACAGGGTGACGTTATATCCCCGAAACTCTTCACCGCTGCATTGGAAGATGTTTTCAAGCTACTGAACTGGCAAGGATGCGCTATTAATCTCAATGGCGAGTACATCACTCACCTTTGACTTGCCGACGATATAGTCTTTATGGCAGAATTGCTGGAGGACCTAATCACTATGCTCAGTGACCTCAATGGTGTCTCCCAACGGATAGTTCTTAAGATGAATATGGACAAAACAAAAATCATGTTTAACGTCCATGTCACACCTATGCCGGTAGTTGTTGGAAGCACTAAGCTCGAAGTTGTTGACGAGTAAGTTTACCTGGGACAAATAGTCCGACTAGGTAAGTCAAACTTCGACTGAGAGGTCAATCGACGGATTCAACTCGGCTGGGCAGCATTCGGGAAACTACGACACATCTTCTCGTTAGACATACCTCAAAACCTGAAAACGAAATTACGTACGACCAGTGCGTGTTGCTAGTGATGACTCTCAAGGAGTCATCACTAGCAACACGCACTGGTCGAGTGATGAAGCTTAAGGTCGCTCAACTCGGGCTTTCTCTGCGTGATAAACTTAGAAATGAGGATATCCGCAGTAGAACCAGAGTAACCGACATAGCCCAAAGGATTAGTAAGCTGAAGTGTCAATGGGCCGACCATATAGCTCGAAGAACCGACAACCGATGTGGAAGAAAGGTTCTCGGGTGGCAGTCTCCTACCGGTAGGCGAAGTGTAGGGCGCTCCCCACTAGATGGAGCGACGTCCTGGTAAGACATGCAGGAAGTCGATGGATGCAGGTAGCTCAGGACCGTGTTTTGTGGCATTCCTTGAGGGAGGCCTATGTTCAGCAGTGGACTTGTGAAAGGCTGTGATGATGATGATGTCTTAACAGTAATATGTGTCATGGATATGCATATAATTAGAGTTACTGGAATATCTGTGACTGCAAAGCACAAAGCCTGAGCGACTGCAATTTTATATTGATAAACGATTAGCTTACACGTTGATGAAGACGAGGCAATGGGCGGTGATCTGGAATAACAATCTCCGGTTCAATAACTACATAGTATGTATTGTTATTTTTGAATAAACAGATATTAGTAGTTTGAGTTACATTTAGAACTTCATTATTGTTATGTAGAATGATTTTGTGATAAAAAATGTGATAGGTATACAAATCTACTTATTTTTTTATTCTATATTACATTTCCTATTACAAAGAATAATTATTTATTTTCTATAAATAAATTTAGTGTAGTGGCGGTTTCAGGATATCCACTACCCAATATCGTCCCGTGGGTGTCGATATCGATATCGATACCGAAACAGAGGAAGGGTACCCGCCACGGTCTAGCATATTTCTGATAACAACTGACTATAAATAAATGCGATTGCAAACCCACCTCACAAGTATGACAAATATGGCAGGCAAATATGCCCCATATGAGGCAACCTTTGTGGAAGGAAATTTTCAACAGAGGACTTCCGATAGGCTTTAATGTTAATGATTAGTTATAAAATTAATAGGGTATTTTACACCATGTAAAAAAAAGTCAAAGAATAAATATTTATGATAGATTTTGTAAAAAGTAAACGAGAAATATTGATTTCTATTTATAAAAATGCATTATAAATTTTATATTTCAATTTAAAGAATATTTTTTTACCTGTGCCTCAAATCTGCAAAACAATGTCCGCCATATTAGATAGCGTCGTGACGTCACTAGGTCAAAGAACTGAGTTATGTGCTGTGTACTAACTAGCTAATTTCGAATTTTTTCAAGTTATTATTACGATTGTTGACTTTTATTCTGAATTTTATTCAAAAGGCATCATGGAAGACGGATTCGTAAAAGCGAGTTTATTACTTCGCTTTTAGCACTAATGTTATAGATATTATAATATAAGCTTAGGTGAGAAAAACATTTTGTTAATTTTTTTTGTACAAACTCGCAGACGAAATAAAAAGTCACTTTTTTATTTGGTCTGAGTACAAACCATGTCTTTATTCCCATATAATAGAAGAAAACAGGAATTAAGAAAAACACTGCACTACACTTGCAAGGGCCATCAAAATGGCCCACAAAGGGCGGGACAGACGAGCGATAAACCTAATCTATTACAAAATTTGACTTGCAATAGATACCTATCATGTCATGATGTTTTGTTTTGTTTAATTGAGAGTTAAATATAAGTCATAATTAAATCAAAGTGATCTTCACAGAAGTATAGATTAGATTTTGTAGACAATGCATTCGGGTCTCTTCTTGCCAGTTTTAACCAAGTATTTCTCATATTTAAATCAGTTGGCACTTTAATCCATAACTTCCCCGGCGTTCTTGTGCTCGTATTTTTGCAATTAGGTATAACACAACAATGACATAAATGATAACTCATTATTAAACATTCAAAAGTATATTATTCCTTTGCAAAATTGTCAAAATTCTACGACAGTGACGTCACGAGTTGAACAGTATGGCGGCTTAAACGTAGTGATTATATTCTCTTTGGCTAGCGTTTTCACGCGAAAATTGAAAATGATAGATTAAAAGTAATTTTTATGTCACTATTCGGTTTTAAAAAAATTAAATAAAAATTATAGTGGTTCATTATCACTCTAGGATTCATTTAAAATACTTTTTAAAAATGGGTGTAATACCCTATTATTCGCATCTAATGGTAGAACTACAATCACTTGTCACAATGGAGGCTTTAAATCCTTATACATGCAAGTTTCTTCACGTTGATTTTTTCATCACGAGATCATCGGGAAAGACCACATTCGCACAGAATACTAGCGCGAAATAGCAGCATAATGCTGCTGGTGCTGTTTTGTATGGGAAGTGAAGAACCGAACCGAACTAACACCGGAGACGTTTTTTACTTGTATCGAGGCATTCAATTTTAGTCTTTAGGGGTGCCAACACTTCTACATTTTGATTCTTTATCAAGGATAAATGTAGGTGCCTAAGTATCTAACTGTTTGAATCGACTACCACCAGCAATCTTTCCGGACCAGAACTAATAATTCTTAGAAACCTTCTAGAAAAGAGCCTATTCTTTCTTAAAAGGCCGGCAACGCATCTGCAATTCCCCGGGTGTTGCAGTTGTTCATGGACGGCGGTAGTCACTTATCATCAGGTGAGCCGTATGCTCGTTTCTCCCCTCTCATATTTAAAAAAAAACTATATGTGCTCGTTTCCCATCTTTATCATACGTGAAGAGAAAACTTTAAGGTACACCTTTTATAGCATGTTGTGCACCCGGAGGAGTGTGAGATTTGACTTATTTAGAGTTTATATATGGAAAGAGTACAGAATGCTAAAATTAATTTAGAATATGCATTACAAAAACATTTATTGTTTACGTTCGTATTGCCAATGTCAATGATCAAACCATACATATATTGCCTTAATGGGGGATAATTGTCTTAGTAGCTACGCTTGGCTAGCGGGTTGACAATCACAGTTTCTTATTTTTATTGTTATCAGGAACATCATGCTGCCCAACTCCTGGCTCGGTTTTCCCTTGTCGTCGCTAACGACTTTTATAGGATGATATTATGGGTAGTGGATAATTTTACCACCACCCCTACACGGTTAAGGACATAAAATAAGAACTGTCTCAAAGGTTTAGTGATTATAAACACGACTGCTGATTGTTAGATATCGGGTGTAAAACCTAGGTCGGGTTAAAATAATTGTATAGAGTTTTTCTCTCAAGAAAATTTCAGTAGCAGCCCGGAGTCAAGAAGCTGGCGGTGTTTCACACCCGTGCCTCGGAAAGCATGTAAAGACGTTGGTCCTGGCCTGATCTCTCTCCAGCATGAAGCAAATACAAAGAGGAGACGGCATAACGCACTGTGCACTGTGATTATAAGTAGGTCCTAACGTCATCATAGTGGGCGTGGCTTTATTTAGTATACTGTCAGCATTCGTCCTGTACGTTTACGTGTTGAAAATCGCAAATCGGTGTATTTTCGTAGTATTAAGAAGAAAAGGATGAAGTGTTGTGTTTTATCGTGTAAAAACTACTCAGTTAGACGCTCTGATGCTATGGATGGCATCACATTTCATTTGTAAGTAATTTTACACCTAATTTATTAAAATCGTTCTAGAAAAATCTCTTTGCGTCGGCTTTCAAATATAATTAAATATATTCGACACTAGATGGCGACACTTTGTGTCATATGAACTAAAAACATAAAGGTACGTAGAACTCAGAATTAGTAAAATAATCATACGAAGGTTTTTAGTGCATTCATTCCTAAAGAATTTTAATCGCCAAAATATTATTTTTATAGTTTTTAAAATCATTTTGTGAACAGACCGCCATCTATTGTCAAGGCAGCTAAACTATATTGCAACATCGATATGGAACGATTCAAGTATTTTTACTATTTATGGGTAGTTGTAATTAGTGTAAAGTGGGCGGCGCTTAACATCCCCTCACCCCGCAAATTGTCACGCGTTGTTACATAGTGAAATCTAATTACAACAACTTATAGATGTGCCAACTCGGAAAAATTACAAATTCAGGCAACTCGAGTTTTAACTCGAGTTAGTAGTACGAAACAGAGTAAATGATTTGTTACGAATAACTTTTTTATAAATTTGTTTTTTTATCTAGCTCTTTGTCGGGTTCGGATAGCTATAATTACCAAACTTATTATTTATGACATATCATTGATTGACATTTTTTTATAATCTTTTTACATAAAAATTACGTGTCACGTTGTTTGTTCGCGATCTTAGAGTATTCAACTAACAGGAGACGCCATGCGCATAAAGTTCCAAACAAAAAAGTCTGTCACTTCTAGCGGGAGGCGAGGTAACGCACACTAAGCAAATCGTAAACATTGGGCCAAGTCGTTACGCACGCACACAGCATAATATGAGCACACAATTAAACAAAACGCACACAACCTTGAAAATCTCTCATAAATGTCTCATCGTTACAGTGCAGAAGACATAAAAAACTAGTGCGAGGCCTTGTCGATATGGATATGTCGATGAAATTTTATGCAAGTTACATTAGCAAATAAAATAAAATAATAATGAACAAATGTTTAATGTGTAATATTACATTCAAAGTAAATTTAAAAAAATACATAAGGTACAAAATAATAATATAAAATTACCAAAATTAAAACAAATTGAAAAAGTATTATATTATATTTTAACTGGTTTTTAAAGTGAATAAGTTTGGTATATATGTGACGAATACACTTTTTGGGATCACTCTTTTTTGCGAGGTAGCTAATTCTAGTGCTTGCATATTTTCCATCACCAAGTTTGCCAGTTCAATGTTATGTGGAACGTAATCATTATCAAAATAATGTTCCTGTATGCTTAAAAATATATAATATGCCTAGTCTATGAAATATTTTTACCATTTTTGAATGTCATGATCAACCGGAAAGGTTATCTGTATAGGAGTTTTAAACGATCTAATTTTACAGATTTTATCCAACCTATAGAGTTAAACCGTTTTAAGGCTTAGGGTTGAACTACATCTGGCAGCAATGAATCGCACTTTCCTGTGCTTCTATCCGTTTTGGTCACTCAGAAACGTTATTTACTAGAGCAAGAAAGAGAGCGGGAGTGTATAGTTTCACCCTCAAAAAGCCGATTGTAAACCGGTTTCAAAAGTTTATCTATCATTCTTGACAATCCATACTAATATAATATTATAAATGTGAAAGTGTGATTTTTTGTTTATTAGTTTTTGTCCTTCCTTTACGCAGCAATGGAATGGAGCAATTAAAAAAAATTAAACATTTGCTATCTCTTGGCCGAAGTTTACGCTTAACCAAACATACTTTTTTTCGTCATTTTACTTAGGATTGAAAATAATTAATGTCGTCGTAAAAAGCGGTAATATTTTGTGTCCTACAGTACAAAAGTGTATATATTTAATAATAATAATTATTATTTAATATTATTATTATTAAATATATACTCTGTATATATTTAATAATAATACATTATAAATATGACACTAAGATTATTTGTTTGTCCTTATTTATTTATTTAAGCGCTAATAATTCGTATCTCATCTGAAAACAACAACTAAGGCGATAAACTTATAAATAACATTTTAAAATGAATAAATATCACTCACTAAACCTTCCATTTCGATTTGTTACATGTTTTAAATTTTATCCTTCATAATGTAAAATAAACCTGTAGCAAAATAATAAACTTACTTCCAATACTTTCAAAGTCGGTACAGCAGTTCCATTTAGTTTCCTTTTATTATTTTATTGGATTACGAAAACCGATTGGTCAAAATGCTCGGAACAAATAGTGCTTGTTCGTTTAGGTACCCAGGTTATATGATTGCGACATGCTTTTATCCAAACTTGGCGCCTGTAAGGATCTTTTGGAAAACTGTAAAACCAAAGATCTTATTTAAACATTGTACAAAAAAGAATTTTAAATAACACCTTGGTATCATATATCAAGGTATTCATTATAGTCAAATAAAAACATCGACACTAAAGATTACAGTGAACATCACTATTATTGTCTTGATGATACCATTTTATATACTCGAAATTACCCTTCTTTTCGTTTCATAACTAAACATAATGAAATGAAAATATCTTTTTTTTTTTATAGGATAAGGGTGACAAACGAGCACACAGTCCATGTTGTTTGAAATAATATAGTTTTGCAAATAGATCACAATAATATTAATGAATTTAAGACTATTCAATAACACGATTTTGTCTTGTGTAATAAGAACAAAGAGAAACGACATTTGTCTACAATTAAGCAAAATTTAATTATGTCCTAGTGCTGTAAAAGTCCTTACTATAGTATTAATACTTTAAGTTGGCAACACACCCTACTCAGCTATATTAATCAGAATTTTCGTGATTTAATGCTTCGTCGTCTTTTTGTAAATTTGAGGTCTGTGATCTTTTTTTACAAGAAAACACACTGCAACTCGGCATTTTTCTGGAGGTCAACTCACGCTTACGACTACATGTTAACTGATGCCGTACGCGGCGCAACTAGTTTTATATAACGGGAATGATCCGCGCTCTCGTACTTTTGACAGCGGGAAACGCTCCTTAATGTCGTCTGCTGTTAGTTTAATACTCTAAGTTCGCGATGGACCCCTAAATTGCTGAACTGATTTCAGTGAAATTTTCCATACTGTGTGCATTTTGGTCCAACTTGAGAGATAGGATAGTTTTATCCCGATAAATGACCCTCAAATTTATTTATTGCGAATTTAAGGATTTTTATAGGAACGGTCATTGGAAAGGGCAGAACAACGTCTGCCTGGCGAGCTAGTTATTCTATAAAAAATATGAGTATGAGGGAATTTGGGTTGCTTAAGTACTATTAAATTTCCTTTTGGAATCGATTACCGGCTTTGACAGATGACTTTCAAGAATCTATCAGTGCAGTTCCATTCATAGTTAAAATTAAAATAAACATGTGTTGAAAATTTGTTGTCTTTGATATTTATGGTACTTTTTCGTAAGAGCCACGTAAACCACGTTAAAAACGTTAACATGGGAACTTGCAAGTTTAAGTAACAGTATGAGAGAGATACTTCGTATGGAGATGTATACATACTTGTGAAAGCGAAGTTCTTTATTATAGTCTGCATTATGAGATCGTACTTCTGTTTGAGGGCCTCGTATGAGAATAGGCAACGGTGTATGTTGTATTGATAATTAACAACTTGTTTTTCACACAGATCACGTTGACGACAACCCCAACGATGCCTGTGAACCCTCAGGTGCTCCTGCTGCTCCCGTTGACGCTTGGAGTACGTGGCGCGGCACAGCACGTGCTACGTAACAGTGGTAGAGACACGCGGCAGCTTTTGCTGTCGCACGGATGGGCCGGCTCGAACCGGGGTGGTACCACGACCTCACAAAAAGTTGAAGTTTGAAGTTCCGTAATCTAATAAAAAGTAGCCCATAAGATTTTTTTTTATAGAAGAGGGGGAAAATGAGCATGCGGCTCACCTGATGGTAAATGACTACCGCCGCCAATGAACAACCGCAGTACCAGGGGAATTGCAGATGCGTTGCTGGCCTTTTAGAAAGGTGTAAGCTCATTTCATGAAGGTTCCTAAGTCGTATCGGTCCGGAAAAATCGCCGGTGATAAACAATTCCACAGAGAAGTTATTCGAGGAAGAATACTCCTAGTAAAACGTACAGTCGGAGACCACCAAGCATCCAGATAGTGAGGATGGTATCGTGAATTTTGACATGATGTGCGTTTATGTTTGGCGGCTGGAATTAATCCGAACAATTCCTCAGAACACTCCCCGTGATAAGTTCGATAGAAAATGCAAAGAGATACATCATCCCTACGCAGTGCCAGTGTATCGAGCCGATCAGAAAGAACTTGGTCGTCGACTATTCGAATCGCTCTGCACTGGATGCGGTCAAGTGGTACGAGCTAGCACTGAGGTGCCCCGGCCCAGAGATGAGACCAGTATTCTATGTGAGAACGAACTTACGCTTTGTAAAGTAGCAAGCGATGTGCCGGCATGAAATACTGACTCGGTCTGCTGAGCACGTCAGGCTTTTTAGAGGCCAATTTGACCTTCCATTCCAAGTATCCACGAAACTGCACACTATTCGATATGGCGACGCCGAGGATTCCGATGCTAGCTGAGGCATCAAGGGGGGTAGGTTTCCTCGGGTCCCTAACCACCTATACAAACAAAAACATGGAAATCTATGAAATAGTTTTTTTGCGTAATCGCGAATACACAGACAGACCGACAAAAATTCTAAAAACCACTAATTTTGCTTCCGTGAACTTATCTAGTCCCCTGGACTTGTTTTTTCCAAAAAATATTAGATTTTCAGATACGACTCTTCTATAAATTTATTATATTATGTATAGATTAAAAAACGACAGTACGAAATTCCACATTATTCGACAAAATCTTATAACAAAAAGATGTCAGATGAAACTTCCACAAACTTTCATTGATACAAATAAGTATTACAAAACGGACTATTAAAAATCCCTAGTTTTATTAAGTCATAGACTAAATGAATTTATCTACAAATCGATTTGTGGTCTATCAAATCTATTGTAGTGACGGGGGCGATTCTGTACGTGTTTACAGACTGCAGACTTCCCGGAGCGTCGATTCTTCACATCCGCTGAGTGTTCTTTTACGTGGGTTTTTATTGATATTTTAGTTCGTCCCACATTTAAACGTGGTAGAGCCATGCTGCAGCTATATTAGTAGTATAGTTGTAGCACGAATGGGTCGGCTCGACCGGGGAAGGACCACGCTCTCACAGAATACCAGCGTAAAATAACAGCTTAAAGCTGCTGTGTTTCGTATGGTGAGTGTAGAGAACCGGAGACGCTTTTTACTGGAAATGAGGCATTCCATCTTAGTCCTCACGGGTGACAACGCATCTGCATTTTGATTTGTAATAGAGGATAGATGTAGATGTCTATGGGCCGCAGCAACCACTTACCATCAGGTGGACTGTGTGCTCGTTTGTCACCCTTATCCTTTAAAAAAATATAAGATAGACCACATTCACAATCAAGCTTGTACACTCCTGCATCTTGCAGAGGGACATTACACTTGAATGATGGTAAAAACTGACTATCTTTCTTCGATGGCTTGAAGTATGTTTTAATGGAAGCACGTTTCAAGATGTAGCCAATTTTGTCAGTGACACCTCTGACATATGGCAATACAGCAGGCACTCACTCGACTGTGGCCGGCTTCACTCGTTCACTGTGACGTAGGCGCGGGACACGAAGCTTATTATCGTGCAAAACTTGCTGGACGTGTTGGAGCTCGCCGGCCAGGTGTTACGGTCACAGATCCCTCGCGCTCTCTGAAGCAAAGATTTACCCACGGTAGCTAACTGTGAAGTATGGTGATGAGAATCACCGTTTAAATATCAATCTGTATGGGTCTTTTTTCTATACACAGTTTGGCTCAAGGTGTTATCAGGATTCTGAATTACCAATACATCTAGAAAAGCTAAAGAAGTGTTTCCCTCTAACTATTGTGAATTGAATTTTATAATTTATGGAGTTAAGATGGTCTAAAAATGCAGTTACTTTATCTAAAGGTTGAATTGTGAAAGTGTCGAAACGTTGGGAATGTAAAATAAGTTAATATACGCGATAAAATCCATAAAATTAGTTTTATTTAAATGTGTAGTGTTCGTGTAAATATAAGAAATCATTATAGATACAATTTTTTCAAAATAGTTATTTATATCTTAAAAGCATGACAATGACCCTCCGAGCTTAATGGAAACCAATTATTTCGATATTTTTTTTTTTTATAGAATAGGGGGCAAACGAGCATGCGGCTCACCTGGTGGTAAGTGACTACCGCCGCCCATGAACAATCGCAACACCAGGGGAATTGCAGATGCGTTGCCGACCTTTTAGAAAGGTGTAAGCTCTTTTCTTGAAGGTTCCTAAGTCGTATCGGTCCGGAAAATCCGCTGGTGGTAATTGATTCCACAAGGAAGTCGTGCGAGGGAGAAAACTTCTTCTAAATCGCACAGTCGTGGACCGCCAATCATCCAGATGGTATGGATGGTAACGCGAGTTTTGTCGCGATGTGCGATGGTGAAATTGAGCGGCTGGAATTAGTCCGAACAATTCCTCAGAGCACTCCCCGTGATAAATGCGATAAAATACGCAAAGAGATGCAACATCTCTACGCAGTGCCAGTGTATCGAGCCGATCAGAAATAACTCGGTCGTCGACGATTCGAACCGCTCTGCGCTGGATGCGGTCAAGTGGAAGGAGCTGGCACTGGGGTGCCCCGGCCCAGAGATGAGAACAGTATTCCATGTGGGGTCGAACTTGCGCTTTGTAAAGTTGCAAGCGATGTGCCGGCATGAAATACTGTCTCGCTCTGCTGAGCACGCCAAGCTTTTTAGAGGCCAATTTGGCCTTCCCTTCCAAGTGACCACGAAACTGCACACTATTCGATATGTCGACGCCAAGGATTCCGATACTGGCTGAGGCAGTAAGGGGAGTGCCTTGAAACTGAGGAGATACGACAAAGGGGTTCTTTTTAGCGGTAAACGCGCAAACTTGTGTCTTCTGGGGATTGAACTGGACTAGATTTAGTCGGCCCCAATCCGAGACTTTGTTAAGCAAAGACTCGACTTCAGACACAAGTTTGTCCCGGTACTCGGCGACGTTTTCCCGAGAAATATTGGCACGGCCGGTATATAAGGCATCACCAGTGCTGTCGTCCGCATAGCAATGAATGCTGTCAGTTAGCAACATATCATTGATATGCAGGAGAAACAGCGTTGGTGATAGCACGCAGCCTTGTGGAACACCAGCGTTGATAGGCTTGAAATCAGAGCATTCACCGTCTACTACGACCTTGATGCTCCGATCAGCAAGGAAACTGGTGATCCATTTGCACAATTTCTCGGGAAGCCCATAGGAAGGAAGCTTCGAAAGAAGCGCTTTGTGCCAGACCCGATCAAAGGCCTTCGCTACGTCCAAACTAACGGCTAATGCCTCCCCCTTGGACTCTACTGCCTCCGCCCATCTATGAGTTAAGTAGACTAGAAGATCACCAGCTGATCGACCCCGACGAAAACCGTACTGGCGGTCACTAATCAGCTGGTGATCCTCAAGGTACCTCATGAGCTGGCAGTTTATAATGGCTTCCATTATTTTGGAGAACAAGGAGGTGATGGCGATAGGCCTGTAGTTGGACGGGTCTGAGCGGTCGCCTTTTTTAGGGATCGGGTGCACCAAAGCTGTCTTCCATGAGTTCGGGACTACGCCTTGGGAGTAGGAGTACCGGAAAAGACGCGTTAAAACCGGTGCCAACTCCGGAGCACACGTCTTCAGCACAATGGGAGGGACTCCATCGGGCCCACTCGACTTGTTGACGTCCAGGGAGAAGAGTGCTTTGCGGACCGAGCGCTGTGTAAATCGCACATCCGGCATGGAGCACACACATCGCGGGATGGTCGGCGGTGTGTTCCCCCCGTCATCTAGAGTCGAGTTGGACGCAAAAAGAGAGCTCAAAGATCGGCTTTCTCCTTTGCGGCATGGGCCAGTGAGTCGTCCTCTCTGTGCAGAGATGGAAGAGATGGCTGACAGAAGTTCCCTTGGACAGCCTTGGCGAGAGACCAGAATGCACGGGTTCCCGAAGGAAGGCGAACTAGCTTCTCGCCAATTCTGCCGATGTGCTCAGACCTTGCCTTGGCAAGGACGCTTTTGAAGGACCTGGAGGCGGAATTATACTTCTTTTTTAATGCGCTGGTGTTTACATCCCGAGACGTTGATGCGTCAGCCCAGGCCTGGTAGCACTCCTGCTTATAGCGTGATGCTATTTTACAGGAGCGACCAAACCATGGCTGGGATCTGCCTCCGATGGGCACCACAGAGGATGGAATAAAAAGTTCCATACCCTGAAGTACCACATCAGCAACAGAATCGGCAACAACGCTGGGATCTTCCGGCGAGAAGCAAACCCGCCCCCAAGGGTAGGATGCAAAAAAAGACCGCATCCCGTCCCAATCAGCTGACCTATAGTGCCAAACACGGCGGCAAGCTGTAGATCGCAACTGCGATTGGAGCGTGAGTGGCACCGTACTCCGGATCAGACAATGGTCCGAAGAGCCCAGAGGGGCATCGACGGAGACCTGATATCCGTCCGGATGAGAGGTCAGCAGAAGGTCCAACAGGGAAGGTACATGGTCTTCCACATCTGGGATCCGCGTAGGCGAAGTAACCAGTTGTGTTAGACCATATGCCAAAGCAAAGTCATAGACAGATCTACCCGCATGATCGGTTAAACGAGAACCAAGCCATTCAGCGTGGTGGGCGTTGAAATCACCGAGTATCACGATCTCTGCGGATGGGACCTGTTGTAGCACGGAGTCTGCAGCCATCTGGACGTGGTCGATGAGTCGGTCTGTGTCGGCATTACCGCTACGGGACCTATAGAGGCACCCGTAGACGCGGGGATGGTCGTCGCTGTCTACGCGCAGCCATAGGATGGACAGGTCCGTACCTTCAAGGCTGCCGAGGCGTCGAAAACAGATGTCCTCTCTGACATACACGCAAACTCCAGCCCGGGGCACAAACGAGTGTTCTAATTTGTACCCCGGGTAGGAGAGATACGAAGTATCAGCCGGAGAGGACACCTGTGTCTCGGTAAGAAAGAGCAAGGCCGGCTTAGCTATCTCCAGATGGTAGTGGACGGCGTTAAGGTTTGAATGAAGTCCCCTGATATTGCAGAAATCCACGGTAAGCGTGGCAGGGGTTGCCTTTGTCTTCTTGCTCCGCTTGCCCCGAGCAGGTTTCGTCTTGAGCGGAATTTCGCCCCCCCCAGAATACGCGGGGCAGCCTGAGCACCCACGCCCAGGAGTCGAGTAGTTTGGTCGTGGATGCTCAGCGAGGGATTCTCCAGGGGTGCTGGTACCCTCCTGGGGTAGTCTTTTATTTAATTCCACTACCATGTTGATGGGGGGGGGGGGGGGAATTGGGCCTCCGGCCACCTGCACTCACCAAGCGCAACGCAGAGGCAAACCTCTACTACACGCTGGTATTCTGTGAGGTCGTGGTACCACCCCGGTTCGAGCTGGCCCATCCGTGCGACAGCAAAAGCCACCGCTTAGCTCTACCACTGTTACTGACACTTAGATTTTATTTATAATATGTAGATATATATTGAATGGAGCTCCGTGTATTATTTTTATTAATTGTAGTAGTTATAAAATTTTTTCTTATTTATTATCTAATGGATCCCACTTATCGAAAACAGGTCATATAGTGATTAAATTAGAAGATAGTGTTGGCACTAAATTTCAGTTTTCGTGTTATAGTGGTAAACGAGCTCTGAGTCCACGTGATGTTAAATGGATACTGTGGCCCATAGACAAATACCTATATCAAACATCAATTAAGAATTAAAATGGAGATGCTTAACCATCCCTAAGGATTAAAATGGAATTGCTTATGGTTGGTAGATTTTCTCACGCTTTATATTGTAAGTACCACTAGGTAGTTACAATATAAATATTTCGTATACAATATACAAATATTTCATAAATATGTATAGAATCTTCATTTTTTTATAAACTGCAGTGGCAAAGGAACTAACAGTCCATCCGGTGGTAAGTGGCTACTACAGCCCATATACGTGTGCCACCAACTTCAAACACAGAAGGTATCAACTTCGTTGTTACCTTTGAGAACTAAGGTGGAATGCCCACAGCCTGTTTTTAGGGTTCCGTAGCCAAATGGCAAAAACGGAACACTTATGGATTCGTCATGCCTGTCTGTCTGTCCGTGCGTATGTCACAGCCACTTTTTTCCGAAACTATAAGAACTATGCTGTTAAAACTTAGTAAGCGCATTAAGATTTTCACAGAAAAATAGAAAAAAAAAACAATAAATTTTGGGGGTGTCCCATACTTAGAGTTGAAACTCAAAAACTTTTTTCCATCAAACACATACATGTGGGGTATCTATGGATAGGTCTTCAAAAATGATATTGAGGTTTCTTATATCATTTTTTTCTAAACTGAATAGTTTGTGCGAGAGACAATTCCAAAGTGGTAAAATGTGTGGGGGGGACACACATTTTCCCCCCACTGTAACTTCTAAAATAAGAAAATGATAAAACTAAAAAAATATATGATGTACACTTCCATCTAAACTTCCACCGAAAATTGGTTTGAACGAGATGTAGTAAGTAGTTTTTTAAACGTCATAAATCGTAAATTATAATACTTGCTGCTACGGAACCCTTCATGGGCGAGTACGACTCGCACTTGGCCGCTTATTTCTTATAGAATAAGGGTGACAAACGAACACACAGGCTACTGGTGGTAAGTGAATGCTGTGGCCCATAGATATGTACATCTATCCACCACTAGGAACCAAAATGCAGATTCGTTATCACCCTTGAGGATTAAGATGGAATGTCTTCTTTCCAGTAAAATGGTCCCAGTTCTCTACACTCACTTTAAACACGGTAGCATTAAGCTAGTATTTTACGCTGGTATTCTGCGAGAGCATGGTCATTCCACTACATTGCAACTATATGTCACTGAAAACTGGGAAGACGCTGTAGCCTGTAACACACTTTTCAACTATGTTGTTGTGTGAGAAATAGTAAATATTATTATTATATTATTATTCCCCAATCGCACCAAACTGTCCGTACTACAATCATAATATAGCTGCAGCGAGGCCTAGCACGTCAGTCCTGCAATTATACTGGCTCTCAAAACACTTCAATCCAGAAAAAGCTGTGCACGCACTGCAGTATGGCGACAGAAATAAGAGGTAAGAGAATGGTACCCAGGCAAATTCCATGGCAAAATAAGAGTTCTATCATCTAGTAAAACAGCCAGTAAGCGCTTTTCACTATTGAAGCAGATATAGATGAATGACAAAACAGTATACATGCAGTATGTGCATAATTATGGGGCGACGAATCAACTCCCAACGATGACCGCTACATTAATTTAGGCCTCTGCCTTTGTATCACAGTAAGTGAGTTATTGTCTCACTGATTGTCGCTGCCTTTGAGCCATAATTCTATTGCCACACCTGTTAGAATGGGGTCTTTGCTTTTGTCTAGTGAAATCCCTGTAAGTCTAAAGTGTGTTCATACATGTTGAGGTATTATTATGTGTGATATATAAACGTTGATGTAATTATAATAGAAGCTTAAACATTCGTAGAAATAGAGAGTGTGTAAATTCTGGAAGTCGATGGATGCAGTGGGCATTGTGCCCGTGCAACAAACCAAACAAACCGTGCTTGATGGCATTCATCTGCGTCTGCACCGCCATTCAGTTTGTCCGAGAGCATATTAATTGGATTATTTGATAGTTTTGAAACATCATCGTTTTGAAGTAAGTACTGTCACTATATTTATGCCAGTATTAATTCATTGTTTAGCCTTAGCTACTGTCTGTGTTGTTCTTAATGAAAATTGTAATGTGCTCTACCCTTATTTATTTATTTATTACTATCTTTTGCCCGTGGCTTCGTCAGCGTGGAGGTCGAAAAGTGACATAATATGGAAAAAATTGAGTTTTGCACACAAATTGCAATGAATTGGGGAGCAATGCAAGAAATTAAACTCACTGATGTAGGTTAAGTATAATAATTTATTAAATTGAAGGAGACTTATATACAGTGATTATGACGTAGGTGTATGGGTAAGGGGCAGGGTTCGTGTTACGTGGTTCGCGTAACACGTGAATCGTGTCTTCTTCTATAAATATTTAGATAAAACAACTGTTATGGGCCAATAATTGTTAATATCACTTTTATCGCATTTCTTGTGTAGTGGTTTAACGATAGAAAAATTTAGTCTAGTTGGGACATATTCCCAAGTGGACTAAATTTTTCTATCGTTTGAAGTAAAAATAAATTGATAATGAATAAATATGGAGCATTGTTTTAAAACTTTAGAACAAATATCATCGTAAACTGTAGAATTTGTATTATTTAAGGAATTAAATTTTTTTTTATAGGATAAGGGTGACAAACGAGCACACAGTCCACCTGATGGTAAGTGGTTGCTGCGGCCCATAGACATCTACATCTATCCTCTATTACAATTCAAAATGTAGATGCGTTGTCACCCGTAAGGACTAAGATGGAATGCCTCATTTCCAGTAAAAAGGGCCTCCGGCCACCTGCACTCACCAAGCGAAACGCAGAGGTAAACCTCTACTTCACGCTGGTATTCTGTGAGGTCTTGGTACCACCCCGGTTCGAGCCGGCCCATCCGTGCGACAGCAAAAGCTGCCGCGTGGCTCTACCACTGTTAAATATTTATATATTTGTTATATATATATATATATATATATATATATATATATATATATATATATATATATATAATAATTATTTTGATTGTGTCAGTGTTATGTATTGGAATTATATAAATAGAATTGGGATAAAATGTCAATTTAGATTTTTTTTATAGGATAAGGGTGACAAACGAGTACACAGTCCACCTGATGGTAAGTGGTTGCAGCGGCCCATTGACATCTACATCTATACTCTATTACAAATCAAAATGCAGATGCGTTGTCACCCGTGAGGACTAAGATGGAATGCCTCATTACCAGTAAAAAGGGCCTCCGGCCACCTGCACTCACCAAGCGAAACGCAGAGGTAAACCTTTACTTCACGCTGGTATTCTGTGAGGTCGTGGTACCACTCCGGTTCGAGCCGGCCCATCCGTGCTACAGCAAGAGCTGCCGCGTGGCTCTACCACTGTTAAAATCAAATGCGTATTTATTATTGGTTGTTATTTCATTTGGTGTTTAAAAGTCATAAGTTAAGTTTATAAAGTAATTGTTAAACATATTCGCTATTTTATTTCACTGTTAATATGTATTACCACTAGTATTATTTTATTTATTTTTATTTTAATTATTTACCATATTACAAAGCATAACAAAAAAAAACTATACTAAAAAGTCGCATACAGAAAACCACCAAGGTTTGTGATGACGCGACCAGAGTCGACGTTACATTAGGTATAATTAATATAGTTTATAAAAAGGAAACATTACAGCCTAATTAAGACCTGAGCAAACGCTTAGTTAGTTATTGTATTTATTTCATTAATAACTGTTACATCGTTATTACCATGTTTTATTATTCGCCAAGCTGCCTTACTTTTGTTGTTAAAATTGAGTAGGTAGCGTGGATTGTCAAGTTTGTGTTTGGCTTCCAATATGCGTTTCCTTAACGTGTTTGTATATTTGTAATATATTTTCACCAGAAGGAAGTTAGCGTAGAACATTATTTTTTAAATTAAACTGTATACCAATTAATTGCTCCTGAAATGATCCAACAGAATCCGAAATTGCTCCACTTGTATTGCTATTAGTTAAATTATAATTAATTATTAAAAAAAATTGTTATCGAAAATTTAATTTTGCTATAAAATATAAAATATCTACTTTTTAAAATTAAACTGTATGCCCGTTAATTTCTCCTTAAATGCTCCAGCAGAATCCGAAAATGCTCCACCTCTATTGCTATTAGTTAATTTATAATTAATTTACAAAAAAAAAATATGTATCGATGCTTCAATTTTGCTATAAAACATAAAATATCTACTTTTTAATTTTAAACTAATTTTAAACTATATTCCAATTAATTGCTCCTTAAATGCTCCAGCAGAATCCGAAACAACTCCACCTCTATTGCTATTAGTTAATTTATAATTAATTAAAAATAAATTAAGTGTCGAAAATTTTATTTTGCTATAAAACATAAAAAATATCTACTTTTTAAAATAAAACTGTATGCCAATTAATTGCTCCTTAAATGCTCCAGCAGAATCCGGAATCACTCTATCTCTGTAGCTATTAGTTAACTTATAATTAATTAAAAAAAAAATTAAGTATGGAAAATTTAATTTTGCTATAAAACATAAAATATCTACTTATTTTTATAATCTACTAAGCCAGCGCTTATCTACGATCTCACCTGATGGTAAGTGGTGATGTAGCCTAAGATGGTGAAGCGCACAGACTTAACAAAAGCCTATTCACTCTTGCCTTGAAGACACCCACACTGTAATCGGATGGAAAGACAGATGCTGGCAACTTATTCCTTTGCTGTACGCATGATGAACGACATAGCGAACCATTTGATTCGAATGCGTGGTAAGTCAACAACGAAAGGGTGGAGACTGGCCGCACGTCTGGTTGTCCGATGGTGGAAGGGAGAGGGTGGAATTAAATTATGTAATCCCTGCGCACACTCTCCGAAATGCATCCTGTAGAAAACCGATAAGCTGGCTACTTTACGTCTGTGATCGAGGCTGGGCAGGCAGAGAAGTATCGCCGCACCTTTGCAAGGACTCCCAGCTTCCTTGCAGCTGCTTTGGCCTTGGACTCAATGAACTGCCCGAAGTTCAAATTTGAGGATATTTCAAACCCTAACAACTGAAGGCGATCGGTATATTTCAGTGATACATTTCGGAAAGAAGGAGCCAAGGTGAGCTGGCTCCTTTTTGCAGTGAAGAGACACGCTTGTATTTTGGAGGCGTTGAACTTCACAAGATTGGCATCGCCCCAATCGGAGACTGCCTGTAATGTGAGATTCACACGCTCTACCATAGCTTCTCTTTCGGACTGGATTTGATCCCGACTGGCCCGAGGACTTGGTTGGTATCTCTCAACAACTGTGCTATCGTCTGCATACCCATAGATACCGGGCATAAGCAGATCATTAATATGCAGCAGGAAGAGAGTTGCGGAGAGAACGGACCCCTGAGGAACACCGGCGTTAGTCGCCATAGGATCGGATGAGCAGCTACCGACGACGACTCGGAGAAACCGTTCACTCAGGTGATAAGCCGTACGCTGGAAGTTTACCCAAAAGGCTAGTGTGCCAAACTCTGTCAAAGGCCTTCAAGACATCAAGGGAAACAGCAAGTGCTTCCCCACTGTTCTCGAGTGCCTCGCCCCATACGTGTGTGGCATACGCTAGAAGATCCCCAGCTGACCGATTTTGGCGAAACCCATATTGCCGGTCACTAAGGAGGTCATTCTGTTCTAGGTATGCCATTAAGCGGGCATTCAATATACGCTCCATAATCTTGCAGAGTATGGAGGTAATTGAGATTGGACGATAATTGGCACTACTTTTCACACTACTTTTTAAAATAAAACTGTATGCCAATAATTGCTCCGTTAATGCTGCAGCAGGATCCGAAATTGCTCCACCTCTAATTGCTATTAGTTAACTTATAATTAATTAAAAAAAGTATCAACAAAATTTCATTTGTTATAAAACATTAAATATCTTGAAGTCTCAAGAAGAATCAAGTCGAATATAGACAAAGCCGGCATATGCGATCTGAGACGCGTCAGTAGATCCATGAATTTCCACCGAATCGATATTATTACTGAAAAAGTATCGCGGTAACGATACCTGTGATAACAGCGGTAACTCGTTTATGAAACGTGTCCACGAATTAATGATATCAATGGGCAGATTATCATCCCAATCTACATTTGCCATCCACGATAGTAAGATCAAATGAAAAAAAAAAATACAAGATTAGCGGTGATAGCAACCTGAGAGGGTCATATGTTTTCTCGATCTCTGAAACCTTAACTCTTTTGTCATTTTCCTGGGACGTATTCGAGCCGCTCATCGTGATAAGCTGGTGGCTATACTCTAGCAAGTATAGCTGTTGAGTTGTTGTGCCACTTGCGCAGTTCAATCCAGCCGTCTTACAAATGCCGATAAGCCCTTGCTGCAGAGCGAGAGTTTTAGCCTCTGTAACATTATCGACAAATACGTCATTCAATAATACGGGAGAAACGAGCCTGAAATTTTCGGTCTCACCGTGAGCGAGCTGCTGAATTGTACGCAAAGCGAGATATGGTGAGGAATTTACGCCGAGTGTGACTGTGCGAAAACGGTAGTCCCGTATAGGTTCTTCTGACGCGATTTACGCAATAAGATGCGCTGGATATCTCTATCGGTTTCACAAATCAGTATATTTCGATACCTTTGTTTAATATCCGCAGTGAACGCTACGGCATGGACACGAAACTTTAATAGTACGTCTACTATATCAGGATGAAACTTGGGACCCGTTAGGAGAACGTCATTAAGTGACAACCAATCGTCGATCATCATTACAGCCCTTCACAAGTCCACTGCTGAACATACGCCTCCCCCAAAGGATGCCACAAAGCACGGTCCTGAGCCACCTGCATCCATCGACTTCCTGCATATCTTACCAGGTCGTCACTCCATCTAGTGGGGGACGCCCTACACTTCGCCTGCCGGTACGAGGCTGCCACTCGAGAACCTTTCTTCCCCATCGGTTGTCGGTTCTTCGAGCTATATGGCCGGCCCATTGCCACTTCAGCTTACTAATCCGTTGGGCTATGTCGGTCACTCTGGTTCTACTGCGGATATCCTCATTTCTGAGTTTATCACGATCTATCGTTATCGTCGATCTACAACTCGCAGCAATCACGGGTTTCGGAGTTTTCAGAAAATTTTATTTTATAGCAAGTAAATTGCAAGTTATTGCCCTTATTTTTTGACAAGTGGAGTCTATATTTTAGTGTACCTTAACAAAATAATATTTTCTTTTGAGTAATATTGCTTTGTCATAGCGCCATCTACTTCATTCTATAACTAAAGCCATTTCATCGAACAAAAATTTATTGACTCTGAAGAAGGTATGTAAAATAGACGCTAGATAGCCTTTTAAGCATGCCCAATTTAATATAATATTCTATCTCATTTTCTCGCAGGGCTAAATCCTATAGATCTATAGGTTGTCTCTTTTAGTGACGTTTTTTCGTTTCATTTAGTTTCAAATCACAACGATTCTAAATAAGTATTCACTTCAAAAAATATTACTTGTAAGTAGTTATTTGTATGCTATATAATTATGTAAGTGAATTTTGTGGTAGTTTTCGTCACTTTTTACAACAAAAATGGTAAATATAAGAAGAAAAAAGTATTTTAACAAACATTTATTAAATTACATTGAATGGGCATTTTACTTTAGATATGTTAGATAATTAACAATATTTTCTTGTATCCTTAGGTAAAATAATTAAAAAAATATTTATATATTTTTATAAATGTTTTAAGAAATTAAAAATGGACTATATAACAATGTTTAGAATTATTTTATAGTTAATTTCAAGATTTTTTTTATATTAGGATTTACAAAAGTTTGTGCATACTGCACGAGAATTACAAAAGGAGAAATGAAACCTTTTTTTCTTTTACGTCCTATAATTTTTTCTATGAGTGTATATACATTACATAAGGGTGTATTTATGTAAGTAAAAGACGGACAAACAAACAAAAATATACACTTCCACATTAATTAGTTACTATTTAGGATTAAATATTGTGGCTGACTATAATTAATTTTCAACATATAAATAATTACTCTGACATCCTGTTGTCGTGTGGTGAGGTCTCCCCTTTTTGTCTCATGGGTATCGCAAGGTTGATGATTGAAGATTTCATTACATGAAGCTGGTTTGTTTCCATCTGTCGCTTCGTACGACACTCAAAAATGAGGTAGTGGATATTATTACACGGCCACTACATGTTTACAAACCCTGCCAATATTGGACTTAATAATAATCGTCAAATATTTCTAAAGGAACTGTATCTGTGACCGGTCGTCCCCGTTCTTCTCTCGCCCAAAAGCTTAGTATAACAATTCATTGAGGAAATAGAGCCAGCTTTTGTTCTTACGAAATAGTATAACGGATTAAAGACAAACGTAATTTTGCAGTAAATATAATGCTCTCCATTCATTGGTCATCACGGGCAGTGCTTCAAAATACAGAACTAGAAATACAAACTTTTTAATTAAATACAGATTATAAATAATACTTTTTGAAAGTCATTCATAAGTTTAATTGACCACTGGTTTGGAAAATACCTCTTTCCTGGGAAGAACCAGCGAGAAACCCAACGGGATTTTTTTTTACTACAACTGCTGTATCTTCAAATATGTAACTTTGTAATTGCATAATATTTTTTTAATTCGATACAGAACTGTCTGTCACTTTTTGCTAGGAGAAATATACGCACACAAAAATAAAAATGCCAAGCACATACTTAAAATGGTAAAAATAATTTTATTGGTGCCGGCAGAGTTCGAGCCCGGGTTGCTCGCTTTATGTGAAATTTACAGCGATCGCTTAACCTCCGAGCTACCACGTCTCTTGTTGCGATCTTGGACGTAAAGTCCTTTTCATGAAAGAAGTCCCCCAGACGCAGCGCTGTACTCGCGTGACATAGTGTTGCCATTTATGAGTAAAAATTTACCTATTATACATTTAGCATATGTAATTTATCAAATAATATTATTTCCTGCAGACTTCGATGAAACTATTAAATTGTATTAAATAGAATTGTAAATCGTAATAAATACATTTTAGATAGGCTGTAATTTCATTACTCAAGCCAATACTATAACAATAGTTAAGATTAGTGAAACATGTATATTTCTGATAAGTGAAATGTATATTTGGGCATTTTTATCAAAATGTCCTACCAACCCACTCATGGGATGACTCATGCAATAAGTCCAATTAACTAACCTTATTATGACTCTGTAAGTGTCGTGTTATTATTAAATAGTTTCAGTGTTTAGGTGAGAAACTAAAAACAAAGTAATAAAAGCAGACGATTTTTGGTCATGATCAGTACTGGGAAACGTGGGATGCACATTTCCTAGTTTAAGTTTATTTAAACATAAATTTTGATATAAATGACCATTTACATCATTTATTTCTATTATGTAAAAAGTATATTTTTATTTACTTTTATAAGCGGTATTCTACCTACTTACAAGGAAAAGATGAGAAAATAGGGTAAAGAAAAGCATTACAATTTTTTATTCAGAGTTTTATGAATAATTGTGATCAGCGGCCATAGGAACATCACTGTCTGAAGAGTGGATGAAAACTGAATCAGATTCTGTTTCAGTATCACTAGCCGTAGATATAATTATTCGGTCCATCTCTTCATCCATAAGGCCGTCATTTTTTAAATATTCCTCCTCTAAATGTTCGACATGCGTGCACTGATCTGTCCTATCTTCCGCCGTAATAGACTCAAATGCCTCTACAGTTAATTTTACAATTTCTTTTGGATCTTGTGCCACATTCTTATCCGCCACCTTTCTTTTTACAAGGCTCCAGATTTTCTCCACCGGGTTGAAGTCGCAATGGTAAGGCGGCAACCTTAATACTTCGTGTCCGTGAGCTGTTAATAATTCATCCACTGCAATGTCGGTGGACCTTTATTTTGTTTGATTAGCTCAAACAGCACAGCTTTTCTCCAGGTGTCTTCAAAATATATACCCTTTTGCCGGAGCCATTCCTGCATACTACTTTTTATATTTGACATTGAAGGGGCTTTGTTTAATTGAGTGCAATGGTAAGGAGCATTGTCCATTACCACAAGCGACCTTTCAGGTAGATTAGGTATTAATTTTTCCGTCACCCATTTTAAGAAATTTGCAGAGTTATGTCATCGTGGTACTCTGAGGACTTTGATTGGGATTTTAAACATTAATAATGCACCATTTATGAATCCATCTTTTGTTCCCGTATGAGCGATTATCCAGCGACTCCCTGATGACTCTGAGACGAACATTCCTGGCGCCTCCTCACTCTGCCAACAACTTTTTGTATGATAAGTATTGTGTACATAGGTCTCATCTAAGTATACAACGGGTCGTTTTTCCACAGTGCGATTTATTCGTGTTTTATCCAAATATCTTGCACGCCATGCCGTAATGTCGTGACGTCCATAAGTAGTTTGCATCTGGATTGACATCGCTTGTACTTGAAATCAATCTATTTAATATCCTGTGCAATGTTGTGATGCTTCCCTGAAAATTGATGTCTTCTCTCAGAGCTGCCCGTAATTTAGCCAAAGTTGGTAATTCTTTATGCACAACGTAAAAACTGTGAATTTTTTGCCGGATAGCGCACAAATCGAACCCGTCTAAGTTGAACTTTTTGGATGCGGGCGACTCTTCCCCGGGGTGACAATTTTTTTCGAAGTACTCGCCGCTGTTATACCATCTTTTGTAATTCTTGTTACAGTTTTCTCTGACACACCTGCAATTAAAGAATGAACAATTAAAAATAATAGTCACTAAGTTATAATGCTTATGTACTATGTAATATATGTTTTAATTTCGGTTACCTAATTTCATCACGTTATGTATTTGTTCAATTTTGTCCCAAAACGAATTTATATCATAAAAGTCCCATCAATACAGCAAACAATTATTATATGGCAAGTACCTGTTATGGCGGCCACTCTCTTCCGAACATTGTTAAGTGGTATTAAAACACCTTGATTCTTTTGTTCAGCTTCACAGAATTCTTTCACCTTCAATATCATTTCTCGAGCCGAACTTTTTACAACTTTTGGCATTGTAAACAATCTTTAAATGCACTAAGCTATAGTATGTGCCATATCGATTGAGAAAAACGGACAATGACCTCAGATATGAGCCGAGTGTCAAAGGCGTAACTTACAAAATCTCAATTTAGATGTGATAACAATATTTAAATATTGATATTATTCCCACTTCTAGGTCAGCACATATGTTTTGTTTTTTTGTTTCTTAAATAATATTGTCTGTGGTTCCTATAAACATAGTAAAATCTTACGGTACATCGCGAAAAATGTGTTATATTTTATATTTCAATTTATGGTAAGTAACGCAGCAATTCATTTAATAACAGTTTCATATTAAAAAAATATTTGAAGCAATATAATCACCATATTGAGCTTTTGCAAATCATCCCTTTAAAATAAACAAAACGCGCGTTACGTCAGTTCGTTCTAAAAGAAACGTGACAATGGCAGCCAGAGATGCGTCACCTTTTTTGGCCGGTCCGCCATTTTGTTTTCATTCGTGTTCGGATAGCGCTTGCGTGTGTACGTCTCGGGTAATTCATAGCATTCATTGCATTGTTTTAGTTGAGTTTTTACTGTTAATTTGTTATATCGTTAAGTTTTTGTTTTTGAATCTGTTATATTAGTTTTACTGTGACGGTCGTTACTAAATCGACATGAGTTCAGGAGAATTTGGTGAAGGACCCGGTCCTTCAACATCAAGTGGAAAGAGACGTCGCCGACCCATAATAAACGTAGCAGGTACGTACAAATAGGTACAAATGCGACGACGTAGCCTTTCTATTTCTTAAAGCGCTCTTTTTATGTGACCATGTGGTATTTATTTTCTTAAACAATATGTATTTATGTGATGTAGTACTATGGTAGTATATTTTTGTCATTTATTTACAGGCCCATCTTCTGGAGCACCTTTAACGTCACCAGTAAAAAAGAGAAAACCTACCACTTTGTCGGTCGGGGAACAAGAGATTATCATTAATGTATACAAATATGTCAAAAACACCTGGCCCGAAGACGTGTATCCTTCAAACGTTAATATGGTAGAAAAGGTTTCGGAGATCTCAGGAGTCAGGCAAGAGCACTATATATCACGTATAAGCGTGTATAGAGATTCCCATAAAATACCAGAAAAGGGAATAATTAATAAAAGAAAAAAGTCTGTAATGACAAGTTGGACGATTTTGATAAATCGGCTATAAGAGCGAAAGTGCATCAGTTCTTTCTTGCAGGAGAATTACCGACTTTAGACAAAATTTTGCTCAGTATAAATCAAGATGACCAGTTGCCAAACTTGAGCAAAACTTCCCTGCGACGTGTGTTGCGCCATTTTAAATTCAAATATATAAAGAGAACAGAAAAAGTGGTCTAATAGATCGCCCAGAGATAGTTCTGTGGCGTACCAGATATTTGAGAGAAATACAAATATTAAGAAACGAGGGACGTAACATTTTTTACCTTGACGAAAACATGGATTAACGCAGGTCATACTATGGGAAAGGTATGGGAAGACACCACAATTGAATCTTCTCGTCAATCACGGTTAGAAGGCTACTCTACTGGCGCGAAAGCCCCTTCGGGTAAAGGAAAGCGATTAATAGTTGTACACGTTGGCAATGAAAATGGCTTTTTGGAGGATGTGATTGGGTATTTGAATCATCATCTACTGGTGACTACCATGAGAGTATGGACGCTCTCCATTTCGAGGACTGGTTTAGAAAAGTAATAGAAAAACTGCAAAGCGGCGATGTCATAGTTATGGATAACGCTAGTTACCACTCCAGACGTTTAGAAAAAACCCCAACAATGTCTTGGCGGAAACAAAATATGCAGGAATGGCTAGAATCTAAACAGATCGCATACGTGCCCTCGGACACAAAGACCCACTTAATGGAAAAAATAAGGCAGTTAAAGATAACTATCGAAGTTACGTCACCGACGAGATGGCAAAAGAAAAAAGCATCACAGTGGTAAGGTTACCTCCTTATCACTGTGAGCTTAACCCCATTGAACTTGTGTGGGCAGATGTGAAAGGGTACGTTGCACGAAAAAATACAACTTTCAAGTTAAAAGATGTTAAAAATTTACTTAAAGATGGTTTAACTCAAATCACGCCAGATAAATGGAAAAACTGTGTTCAGCATGTCCTTAAGGTTGAACAAAAAATGCGTGGCGATGGATGATAGAATTGACCAAACTGCAGATCGCTTTATAATTAATGTTACAGATAGTTCATCAAGTGAAGATACGAGTGATGATTGCACCGAATAAAATAAAGTTCTTATATAATATTAAAAATAAAGTTTTATCTTTTGCATAAGTACGTACTTATTCGGTGTCGTTATCACTCGAATCTTTATATGTGTTATAAATTAATGTTTTTTGTTGTTAAATGAATAAAGTACTTTATAAAAATAGATGATTTTTCTTCTACAGCGATCTTTCACATAACTTTTTAATAATAGTTAATAAATATATATTATATCAATCATTATAAAAAAATCATTATAAATAAAAAAAGTACTACATATAAATGTGCCTATATATTGAAGGTTTGTAACCCCTGGTTAAACGACCGAAAGGTCATTGTCCGTTTTTCTCAATCGATTTGGCACATACTATAGTTAAAAACTCACAAAAATCTACCACAACAAACGAACTTGATGACATCGACGAACGACAACATGGCCGATCTGTCAAATTTAGTTCCAAAAATCACCGCGGGACTTTTGTTCTGTTACTTTGTTCACGCAAACAGTCTTTAGATAGGAATAATATTGTTGTGTTCTCGCTCGACCCCGTCGACCCGAACGTTGCAGGCACGTCAAACACTAACACTACACCCACACCAATTGGGACAAACAAGGTGAGGCGCCGCATAGGCTAACAAGGCAAACATCACAGAAAATAGATAATATTGTGTGGTTTTCAGTTCGGGTCTCACCTTAAGGCGCAGGTTGAGCAATATGTCGCGCTAGTCGTTATTTGTGCGGTTTTTAGGAGCTATCTACTTTTTATTTAAAAGATATATCAACAAATAAAAAACACATCATATTTCCACATAATTTTGATTCCATAAGAGCTATATCCAATTTTTTTTTAAAGGATAAATATTAATATAATCTCCTTACAAGAAAACCACATAAATGTGAAATAATTATGATAACATGCATCTCCTCGTAAAGTAAGTATTATTTTATTTTGCGATTTACATCAATGGATAGGCAATTTATTAATGAACATTTCTATTATAAATTTTTTTCAAAAGACCAAAATTTGATTTTATTAAGAAATTATTTTAAAATCTGGGCGTATTCACTGCCCACGGGCTTGCTGGAGACAGTGAGCATAGATAATATACTATATAGGGTATCAGTGAGCGCTGAGCTCTTAAACGTGAAACTCGTGTCGTTAGTCAGAGCGTCGGCCAGCGCACACGCTCACGTCATCTTATCAGTCGATAATATTATTAATTATTAGGTTATTTATAGGTAGTATTATTTGTTTATTTTGGGTATAATTTTTCGTATTAATTATACATATATTTGTGTGTTTTTTACTGCGCGATGAAGCTCTTTGCGTGTATTTTCTTTGAAGTAAATGCAAATATAAAAATTAAGCACCATTAGCATGTAAGGTTAGGTTTGAATTGGGCGTTCAATTTGGTCTATGGTCGTCTAATAAGGCCCGGTCGGGTAAGTCTGCCTATAGGCGACTAATTCGATCTGGGCGTCTAGTTGGCCTATCTGCGGCATTGCGGGTTATTACTCGACTCTCTAACTAAACTGACCATTTATTTTTTAACTCAAAACGGGACATGGGTTTATTTATACTCTAAAAAGTATAACTTTATACAATTAGTGTTCACTATAAAATTATATTCGGTATAGACGGTAATTATTAAATGCAACATATTTTTTTAAAATTAGTAATAACATTCGTCAGTGGATTAAATTTGCTTTAATAAAGATGGTGATGATTTTAAATAAGAATAAAATTCTGGGCCAAATTTTTTTATTGTTACCTTTGTTAACAACATCGCCTTTAGAACTGGAACCGTAAGTGTTTTTTTCAGACATCCACAATTTATTCAAATAAAAAAATACTCTTTCAACTGGAGCATTTGTACCAGGTAGACATAAAATAATATATTCGATTAAAAAATTATGTTGGCTTTGAATAAATTTGCTTTGTCACTCTTTCCTCGTTCATTCTTTCTACATGACCAAACCACCGAAGCATTCCTTTCTTAATCCTGGTCACAACGTTATCATGCAAACCACACTTTTCTCTTATCACACTATTTCTCACCCCGTCATTCAGATTCAGCCCTAGCATACTCCTTAATGACCGCATTTCTACAGCATTTATTCTACTCACATGCCTCTTCTGCCAGACCCAACTTTCACTACCATATATTAAAGTAGGGACTAACACAGCATTTCGAATTGCCATACGTGCCTTATTTGACACATTCTGACTCTTCTTAATAGCGTTTAGAGCCCCATTCACTCTAATTCCTGCGTTCACTCTTCGTTTTATATCCTTGTCATATCTACCATCCCTGCTATATAAACATCCCAAATATACAAATTATCAAAGCCAAAATAAAGCAAAAGCCAAATATAAAAATTATTATATATGTGTGTGTGTGTTGTATGCTTGTGTTCGCATTTACAATGTGTTCTTATTTCCAAACAATAACTCTTATGCTGATTTCTCCCCACTCACTTCTCTGAATTTTTGGTGGTGAATGTTTATGTTTAATTTTTCTTCCTTACACAGTTCACTTGTTTGTACTAAGTAATGAGGTTGCTAACAGACAATATTCAAATTCGGGCTGACTGAGGAAATAAGATTGATGAATGTCACCTTATGAGTAAAAATGGTCTCCGTTTTTGTTAGACCGACAATATTATTTTTTCTTAATTTTGTTGTTCTTATTACATATTATATTTGCACTTTTTACTTCATTAGAAATTGCTATTCAATTCGCTATTTAAACAAAATACTGTCGTAGCTGAAATATTCCGAAACTATCCAGAGGAATTTGATATCAGTTTATGATTAGAAAGCTGCAGCCACTAATAATTCCGGAACTAATATTTGAATAGCCATGCACCTTTGTATGTAGTATTCATTGCTCGAAAACGCCCTTTGTACGTCTGTTTTGTCAATGTGGATATCAGAATGCATGGTTGTAGCCGATTTTAAATAGCATTTGATTTTGCTTTGTGTTCTGTCTTTGTCATAAACGTTTAATTAAAAGATCGGAATTTAAGCATTTCGATATACAGCAGACTTTTGAAATTCGAAATCCATGGAACAATAGTATTTATATCTTGACGTAATAACTCGCCTGAGCTCAATTTTGTTGGCTTACTGATTTACTTTGTGCTCAGCTGTAAAGGAAATCATCGTTAGGAAATCGTATCATTATTATACAGTTTATAATTAATTTTAATCCACTCCTCAGAAATCTTACAAGGAATTATGACCATGAGCCATTTCCCTGAAATAAAATATAGAAATTATTTTATTAGAGAAAAGAGATGTCGTCGTAAGCATAGTTTTGTTAGACTTCTTCGTTATCATTAGCTCGCAAAAAGCCGCTGCTGGACTGCCTGTGTGATTGGCAGGTAGATTGCCGAACGCAGTACTGTTTTACATCATTGAGATTGCTGGCCATTGCCTTTACGCCTCGTATTGTATATTTTACGCCTGGCGTAAACGGGGTGGTAATATCGCAATTATCGGAAGCCATAAGGGTTTTCTGGCATTGTCCATAGCCGGGTGATGGACCCTCTTACGTTGCCACTACACTACAGAGGACTGGTACATCATTATTAGATCATTAATTGAACATGAATTAATTGTTTGACTAGAAGCACAGATTATTCGCTAGAACAATGTTACTGTTGCCCATAATTCCTACAATTATTATCATAACTCCTTTATTGTCCTTCTTCCGCTTTTTTAACAATTTTACTTAAAAATAATATAGTCTATACTGTTAACAGTAAATTCCCGTAAACCTTTACTAAGTATGAAAATGTTTGTGCTAATAGTAGTCCACAAAATTTGTCGAATGACAAGGACACCAGGAAAAAAACAGTTTAACAGTACGTAACATAAATCTAAAATATAGGCATGGGAAGCAATATAACTCATTTTGCCTCGATGAACCGCTGAAACATTTGACTAGAGTGG